>JANAVB010038020.1:817500-1287390 GCA_029216955.1 Iris pallida | reverse complement strand
TTGTAAGAAACTCCCAGATATCATTAAGGCTTAATTTACATATGAATTGGAGTCTTTTCTTTTTTGTATATCAACCTTTACTTTTATTTATTTTTAGCCTCCCTAGAACCAGTTTCCAATGTATATTACCAACATATAATATAATACAAGAGCTTCCCTTCTATTAACATTTTAGGAACATTATATTGTCTTGTTAAACTAAAGCCATAGGTTTGCAATAGGAAGCATTGTAATGTTATCTAATATCATAAACTTTAAGATTTAATATGTTCAATGTTATTGACCACACCCTCCCCTCCCCTCGTAGATCTTTTTGAGAATCTCTATCAGCTAAGAACACAACTTCAAATGTTAATATGTTGAAATATAGACTACGTTGTGGTTGACTTCATGAGGGCTATAGGCCAAACATTATTTAGGGAAAACAATAGCGATAAAGATAAAATAGAGTCATAGACACCTAGGTAATAGCTGCTAGCATATGTGACTTCATTATTACTATCTAAAAAGGGAAAAAATACACATTCTTCTAGACCCTCGTGTAAGCTGGAACTTAGATGACAATCAATTCTAGCTTGGATAGAAATTTAGAAGAGACGGCCTTCCTGGCGGCGAGATAAGATGAGTGAGTTTGCTGACTAGAGAATGAGTAGGTTGTTGGTGCCGTCTTCTTAGCTGTGGGAGAGAATCTTGGCCTTGTTGCATGGAGAACTTTATACCACGCTGGGAAGGTGTATCTATTTTATTGAGACTGTTGTCTCTAGTTATGGATATTGTTGCATGATTCTTCATCTTATTCTCCTGCTCTGCTATATGTGTAGTATTGAGGAGTAACTAGCAGTGGCAAGGGCATTTGGAGATGGCAGCCTGAAAGCTCACCTCAGTTCTGAACCATATGTGGTAGAGGAGAAGATTGGTGCTGACACTGAGTTCTTTATTTTGGCAAGTGATGGATTATGGGAGTAAGTTCTTTCGCATACATCACTTTGAACCTGCATCAGAAGATTGATGTATGTTTTAACCATTCTATGGTTCTGAAGAGGTTAGCTATACCATAGGACCATCTATATTACTGATTGCGATATGCTTTAAAATTGCTTGGCAATTCACTTTTCACCTGCAGTAAGTAGTAGCCTTATGCATAATTTGAATCATGTTGAAATCAAGTGCAAAGTATAAATACTACATGCAATTTTTTTGGGTGTTACCCTGCTGCTTTTCAAAAATTAAGAAGAAGCAGGCAAAACAAGCAATACCAAAACCCAGCCTGCGTCCACAGAGCATGAACATGTTCACCATTCAGAGCTTAATGTGTATACACAGTTCTGTTCAGTACCTCCTACCAAGACTAAGGTTTTTAGTTGTTGCAACAAAGAAAAACGAATTGATCTCAATCACCAGGAGGATAACACAATTCAAAGATTTCAAAACCCACCATAGAGAACCACACAGCCCCGTATGGTTCAGTGACGTGCGTACCTCCATAAGCGGAAAAGAGAAATGATTAATAGACACATGGCAATACAAGAGTTTTTCACAAACTAACCTCCCAAACCTTAGCCTGATATCATAAAAAAGAATCTCCCATGCCCATTGATTTGTTTTCTTCATTGCTTGTTTCACTTGTGGTTAGAACCTTCGAAACAACTGTAGGCCAGTTTATTTGAGCTCGGGATTGTAGATTCGATGTTCTTTTTCTTTTTCTTTTGTGACAAATTGTTGTTTGTTATATTTGGTTGCTTCATATGTATGGTTGGGCTTGGATGTAATTTACTTGTGTTCAGCATTCGACTGGAACAACCAGGACTTGGCCTAGTCCATGGACCATGCCCTTTGGCGAAGGTGCGTACAAAATGTTCTCTTTTCTAGTATTCTGAAATAATGTTCATCTTTTAGGGTGCAGATGGTGTCCTAGTTCCAGGAGGTTTTGGTGATAGAGGAGTGCAAGGAAAATTCTTGCTGCCAAATATTCTCTAGAAAATCATGTTCCATTTCTTGGCATCTGTCTTGGCATGCAGGTTGCTGTTATTGAGTTTGCATGCTCGTTCTATTTTGGACTTGCATGATGCAAATAGCACAGAATTTGATCCAGAAATAAGAAACCCATGTGTTATATTTATGCCAGTGGTATAGTCAGTCTCTCCGGCTAATATAGATAATAAAGAGAGAATCCTGCTAGTATATTGGTATGTTGCTGTCTGAACATTCTATTGCAATTGATTATCCAACCTTATTCTTGTAACATGTTATATGCTTGCAGGGTTCCAAGGCTCATATGGGGGCTACAATGCGACTTGGATCAAGAAGGACATACTTCCATGTCAAAGACTGCAAATCTACAAAGTTGTACAAACAAATATTTCCTCCAACATTTTCAGTTACACCATAAATGTTTCCCCTTTTAAATAAGAAGCCTGATGTCTCCTTTTCATCATTTTCTTATGTATGGCAGTGTCAACTATGTAGTTGAACAGCAACGACATAGATATGAGGTCTGTCCCACTAATATTCACTGTATAACTATAGATCTATTTCATTGTAACAATGTTTCATTTGCTTCGGTTTCATTAAACCATTCCTTATGATGACACTGGATATTAAATTTTATTTGAAGGTAAATCCTAATTTTGTTTCGAAACTTGAAAGTGCTGGTCTCTCGTTTGTTGGTAAAGATGAAAGTAGAAGACGCATGGAGGTAGGCTTCTGAAACCATATATTTTTATCATTTGTTTATTTATCTTTTCAGTTAACTTTGGTTTTGTCTACTTATTGATTACCTTGTCTCTTGTGGCCTTGTCATATTGTTTTGTTCTTTTGGAGAATCAAGAACTATTATTACTTATGTTTTCTTATGTTTGAATATAGGGACATGATCAACCTACCTTGCCCATAAAGACTTGTCTTTTGAAGAATTTTACAAAGAAAGTCGTTGCTATTTCACATGTGAATACATATGCACCGTCGAATGATGAAGCTTGTAATATCATTGTCGATGAAATATTTGACGGTGATAAGATGTTTTTCGAAAGAGATGGGAAGTTTGAAGATAATACTGTTTGCTCTTGCAAAATGTTAAGTGGTCATGGTTTTTTTTTTTCATCATGAGAACTAAGTCATTGTAAGCTAGCAATTTGGGGTTACATTTTGATTTTGATGGAATATTGCTATGTAAAGTCTATACATTTATTAGTTAATACAATTTTGATTAAGTTTCTTTTATTTTTAATGATTGTTGATGTTTATATGAAATTCTATTTTTTGATGTATTTCAGTTTTATATAGAGGAGGAACATGTTTATATAACTTTGATATGGATGGATTGAGATTTTTTTTTTAATTTCGTTTCCAAAAAAAAACGACAGACCTTAACTGTTGAAAAGAAAAAGACAATGGCCGACCAATTAACATATTATTTGACAGTTTTAGTCTGTTGTTTTTATTTGACAGACAATAACTGTCATTTTTTTAGCTAGGAATCGACAGTCCAAAACTGTCGTTTATATTTTGGGACGCGCTATTAACGACGGATGCTCTGACAGATCAAAACTGTCGTTTATCGTGACATATACTAGTAAAATCACAAAGTCATAAGCCATGTGTCACCCCCATTTTTCGTTCTACGTATTTCCAGTATACGTATACGGAATCCTGACATATATTTTTATTTTCCTGCCTGGCTAGCTAATTTCAGTTTAATCTTGATTAGGTTCATCATAGCATGTAATGGTTTAACTTGGTTTATTTTGGGATGGCTTGGTTTATTCTTTGGTTCATCATGTTAAACCGACCACCTTCCCCCTTTATAACCCACCTAACTTTTCTCTCTCCTCCACTTTCTCATTAACTCTTCTTTCTTCTCCATTAAACACACCACCAACCAAGAACACCCCTTAGGCAAGTGCAACTTGCTTCCACAAGAGAGCCCATTTTTATTGTTCCATTAGCTTCTCCTCATGTTTCTAAGACACATTAGAACTTGTCATTTTCCATTTTGAGGCTTTGATTTTTGTAGATCTAGACATTAATTATTTTTAGATTTTGGTGGTTTTGATCTATCAAACTTCTTTGTTTTTAAGTTTTGATGGTTCCATGTTGTAGAGAATTTTATTCTACCCAATTTTGACCTTTGAAAAGTTGGATTTGGACTTGTTTTGACCAAGTTATGGACTTTTGAAGTTTTGGGTTCAAACCATGGAGTTCTTGCTGTTTTGGAGAAGACAGTGAGCAGTGTGCGAGCTTTTTAGCTTGCGCCACTGAGCTGCACGCGCTCTTTATTGCAACACAGTCTGACTCATACGCTGCCTTTTGGAAGCGTATGTCTTGCATACGCTGACTTGGATGATAAGGAGTCGTATGGACCTCATACGCTGACTGAGCGTATGCTGACCTGAGCGTATGCTGACTGAGCGTATGCTGACCTGAGCGTATGCTAACCTGAGCGTATGCTGACCTGAGCATATGCTGACCTGAGCGTATGCTAACCTGAGCGTATGCTGACTGAGCGTATGCTGACCTGAGCGTATGCTAACTGAGCGTATGCTGACTGAGCGTATGCTGACCTGAGCGTATGCTGACCTGAGCGTATACTGACCTGGGCGTATGCTGACCTGAGCGTATGCTAACCTGAGCGGTATGCTGACTGAGCGTATGCTAACCTGAGCGTATGCTGACCTGAGCGTATGCTGACCTGAGCGTATGTTGACTTGAGCGTAGCCTGACTTGAGCGCAGCCTGATGTTTAGGCGCAACTGGACCTGACCCTACTTGCCTTGCATGATTAGTGACCCGCCGTGGTGCAGTCTTGACAAGTAATTTAACATGATAATTCTTGATGGTGGTCCGTTGTGACGCACCCTTGCCTTGACAAGTAATCTTGATAAGCAACCCGACATGATAACCGTGATACGCTGTTGCGACGGCTAACCTGACATGCTAAGTGAATTCTTGACACCGTGGATGATTGTATCGAATATGCTTGTATAAGCAACCAGTCTTGTCTCGCATCATGTCTAGGACATGTATCTCTGGTTACAACGGTGGGATTCATACCGAATCTGACTAGGTTAATGACTAGATTGATCAAGTAGAGCATATAGAGAGGTATTCCGGCTACAAGCAATCCCGTTATCTGGGCGCCTTCCTTGATGGACTTGTAGCCTACCGACGAGTAGGGCACATTTCCAGCTCACTGTTATGTGGGGCACTATATGAAATGATTACTATGCACACCGTCATGTGTTGCATCCAAGTCACCTAACAAGGCATGATAACTCTCAGCTTGAACCTTGCGTCTGGATAACCTGGATAGTCTGCAGGGCTTGTGGCCGTAGGCGTACCTCATTGCATCTTGCTAGTAACTAAGCTTGTGATAACCCTAGTTAGTTAAGTATCAAGCCGTACTCTTTGCTTGGCCGTGAATGATGGATGGAGTCCTATATGTTTAGTCTTGCCTAGATCCAGTACATGGATAACTCCGGACATGCTTGTTTATGCTCTACGTTATCGATAATTGGTTCGAGGCTAAGTTCTGTTCAGGTGAAGGGTTACAACCCGGTCCTTGTCTGGTTTACGGATTGTAACTTGGGTACCGGAATAGTCCTCTAGTTATCTATCGTTTATCATCCTGTTCTCTTTAACTCATGCCTTATGTTATTTCACCTATGATTTATGTGCTGACATGCTGGTTTTAGTTCTTAAGTGAAGCCTTCTTTGTGGCACTTGCTCTTTCTGGGTCTGACCCAGCTGGTTTTGTATGGCCAGATTTCGGAGCAGCTATCGAGGATCTTCCGACTTTCCTGCCAGATGGTGAATACTAGAAGGAATCCCGGCAACGAGTGGGTTTTTATTTTGCTCTCCCACTCCCTTGTAAAAATATTCTTTTGAGGCGTTTAGCCGCCGAGCAAGTGTTAGCTCGTTTGCAACTCTACTTACTGTCTGCCTACGGGCTGTAGCATGATTGACAAATCCTAGGGTTGATCATGTATGACTTAAACTCTTGCTAGTCTTCGTATTTTGTATGACTAGCTTCATGATCATCTGAATATATAATGTATGGGACGCCTTACTTTGTATGTCTGATGATCTACCATCTTGTTATATCTACTTGTTGCTTAGATTGAGACACTAGGCTTGTTATTGACCTTAAGAGACTGATGGCTTGTAGTAAACCCTCATGCATCTAGACAGCCGTGACCGTATTGCGATGTGAGATTCACTTCAATGTACGTAGGGTGTCTGTCCCCCGCTCTCCAGTATTCTGGTTCTGGAGCGTGACACGGCTTAAGTGTGGCCCATGCAGGTCTTGTAAATCAAGATATGTGAGGGTTTACCGGATAGATGTCTCAATCAGCACTCGCCTTTGATCTCTACTCGTGCCTCCTGATCTTTCAGAATCCTTGACCTGATCACATGTTTGTGTCCTCGATCTATCATGGTCCTTTTTTATTGTTCCTCATGTCGTTTCTTCAGCGACCTTGTTCTGGTCCTACCGATCAGCAAGGCGGAGCACCTCCAGTGGACCAGCAGCAACCTGGAGACCAAGCCCAACACTCTGGAGTGGCCTCCCGAGTCATGCATTCCGGGGACCCCGAGCCCCCAGTTCAGTCAGTCCAGCCTGCAGAGCCTGACGATGGCACCTTGGTGGGTCTCATCAGAACATTGCTTGCGTCACAAGATCGTCGGGGCGATGCCCTATACCAGGCGGTACAAGATGCCATGGGCCGTGTTGGTTATCAAGGGAACAGTACGGCTAGCAGTTTCAAGCGCCTCAACCCTCCCTTCTTTGATGGGAGTGAAGATGCTATTGCAGCTGATGCGTGGCTCCAGGACATTAAGATTATCTTAGATGCAGCCAAGACTCCAGAAGGAGAGAAGGTAGCTGTGGTACATCTACAGTTATTGGACCTAGCCCGTACCTGGTGGGCGATAATAGCGGTTGGATTGGCAACGCCTGTTCCGTGGGCGGTATTCAGTGACAAGTTTCATATCAAGTACTTCGATGCTGTGGCTCGGCATGACTTACAGACGAAGTTTACCAATCTCAGGCAGATGAGCAGGACGGTCGATGGATATGCGGCCGAGTTTTCAAGACTGAGTCGGTTTGCTCACACTTTGGTGGCAACCGAGTTTGATCGAGCGCAGCGGTTCCAGCAGGGACTCCACCTAGAGATCATTCTAGCAGTAGAGCAGTTTGAGCATCAGACCTTTGATGCTGTTTTGCGGGCAGCTAAGAGGCATGAGTATACCTCACAGAGAATTGTAGACAGAACTGGAGGACGAAAGCGGTCCCATGGTCAGATGATCCAGTCTTCAGCCCCAGCCCCCACAGCTAGGGCCTTGACCATTGGAGCTCCAAGGAAGGCAGCATCAGTTACGTCGGTTCAGCATTCGACTCCGACGTATCCTCAGCAGCAGAAGTGGAGACAGTCTTCCACAATGGGCTGCACTCATGTGGGGCCAGGGCATGTAGTGTCAGAATATCGCCGAGCACAAGGATTGTGTTTGGCTTGTGGGGCACCGGATCATGATAGGGTCCTGTCTACAGAGAGCCGGTTCATCCTCATCGGCCCAGACTGGTCCCTCAGTGAGGGGACCAGCACCAGTGCAACAGCAGCAGTATCAGCCTCCGAGGCCATTGCCGCCTCAGGCTCAGGCATTCCAGCAGCAGCGACCGTAACAGTATGCCCAGGTCCAAGCTCAGGTTCAGAACCGCCAGAGAGGTTTCCAGCAGAGGGGACCACACCCAGAGGGCACGGTCAAGCGATGGCTTTGACCGTAGAGGAGGAGTTGGCATCAGGTGAGGTGGTGGCAGGTACCATTCTCGTTAACTCTTTTCCTGCATCCGTATTATTTGATTCAGGTGCATCGTATTCATTTATGTCTGTACGATTCGCGACACGGATAGGACTGGAGCCCGAGTCATTATCAGTAAGGCTCAATATACTTACTGGTAACGGACTTGTGGGTGTAGATAGGGTTTTCCTCGTGTCGAATCGTAGTTAGCGGTAGAGAGTTTCCCGCTAGGTTGATAGAGTTTCCGATGGCCGATTATGATGTGGTCCTAGGAATGGATTGGTTGAGGGACCAGTATGCTAGAATAGATTGCCATGTCGGCAAGATTATTTTTAGTATTCCCGGTGAGCCAGAGTTTTATTTTTTCGAGGCAGAGTAGAACCTTCTTCCCCAACATTGCGGATGGCCGTAGCAGCAACAGTTCAGTTTCCCAGAGTTGTAGAAGAGTTTCTGACGTATTTCCCGAAGAGCTTCCAGGCATGCCCCCAGAGAGAGATAGAGTTCACTATCGACTTGATTCCAGGGATGGCACCAGTGTCAGAGAGAGTCTATAGGATGGCACCATCAGAGTTGGAGGTCCTGTACAAGATGATTGAAGAACTTAGAACCAAGGGATTCATTCGTGCTAGCGGATCACCTTGGGGAGCTCCGATGCTTCTTGTGAAGAAGAAGAATGGTACGTCAAGATTATGTGTTGATTATCGTACCTTGAACTCTGTAACAATTAAGAACAGATATCCTTTACCAAGGATAGATGATTTATTTGATCAGCTCAAGGGAGCAGCAGTATTCTCGAAGATTAACTTGCGGTCAGGGTACCATCAGATCAGAGTCAGAGAGCAGGACATCCCAAAGACATCATTCAATCGAGGTATGGACATTGGGAGTTCCTTGTTATGCCATTTGGAGCGACCAATGCGCCGGCCGTATTATGGACCTCATGAATCGTATCTTCATGCCCTATTTGGACCAGTTCGTGATAGTGTTCATAGACGACATCTTAGTCTATAGCGAGAACGAGGCAGAGCATGAGCACATCTTCGTGTAGTTCTTCAGATTCTCAGGGAGCACCAGTTGTACGCGAAGTTCAGTAAGTACGAGTTTTGGTTGGATCGTATCTCGTACTTGGGTCATATCATCACCAGAGGTGGAGTGGAAGTTGATCCCCAGAAGATAGTGGCTATAGAGACATGGCCAGTACCTAGCACCGTTGCAGAAGTTCAGAGTTTTCTCGGATTGGCCGGCTATTACCGACGTTTTGTGTCAGACTTTGCTCGAATTTCAGCACCACTGACGCAGTTGACCCATAAGGATGTACAGTTTGCTTGGACAGCAGAGTGTCAGAGTTCATTTAAGAAGTTGAAGCAGAGATTGATGACGGCCCCCATTCTCACTCTTCCTGACGGGACGGGAGGATTTTCAGTTTATTGCGACGCATCCGGCAAGGGATTAGGATGTGTCTTGATACAGCATGGTAAGGTAGTCGCTTATGCGTCACGTCAACTTTATGACCATGAGAGGAATTACCCAACCCATGACCTGGAGTTAGCAGCCGTAGTTTTTGCATTGAAACTTTGGAAACATTATTTGTATGGAGATCGGGTGGAGATTTTACTGACCACAAGAGTCTGAAGTATGTGTTTACCCAGAAGGATCTTAATATGTGTCAGAGGAGATGGCTAGAGCTACTTGTGGATTATGACATCAGCTTGCAGTATCATCCTGGGAAGGCCAACGTGGTAGCAGATGCATTGAGCAGGAGAGCCGGAGTTTATTTTCTAACGGCGCAGCCAGAGTTGTTAGCAGATCTTCAGAAGATGGGTATTGAAGTTGTTCTTCCTTCCAGTGTGGCATTGATGACCAGTATGCAAGTTCAGTCCAGTATAGTTGAGAGGATCAAGTTAGCTCAGTCCACGGACTCTAAGCTTCAGCGGCTTAGGGCAGAATGTGTGGCAGAACAGAGACCAGAGTTATGCATTCATGAAGATGGTATACTCCGACATGGAAGGCGTCTTTGTGTACCCAGTGGTGATATCAGACATGAGATCATGGCAGAGGCTCATAGTTCTCAGTATTCCATTCACTCGGCGGTACGAAGATGTATCGTGATATTCGACAGCATTTTTGGTAGAATGGCATGAAGAGGGAGATAGCCCGATTTGTCTCTCGTTGTTTAGTTTGCCAACAAGTTAAGGCTGAACATCAGAGACCAGCTGGACTTCTTCAACCTTTACCGATCCCAAAATGGAAATGGGAGCACATTACCATAGATTTTGTAACTGGATTACCTAGATCCCCAGCTGGGAGAGATGCCATCTGGGTTATAGTTGATCGTCTAACGAAGGTAGCTCATTTTCTTCCTTTCAGAATCGGTCAGTCGACGGATCAGCTTGCAGAGATGTACCTCAGGCAGATAGTCAGATTGCATGGAGTGCCAGTCAGTATTGTGTCCGACAGAGATTCAAGATTCACCTCGCACTTTTGGCAGAGTCTTCAAGAGAGTTTGGGGACTCGTCTCAAGTTCATTTCAGCCTACCATCCGCAGATAGATGGTCAGTCAGAACGCACGATCCAGACTCATGAAGACATGCTGCGATCATGTACACTCGACTTCGGTGGTTCGTGGGAAGTCACCTGCATCTCGTAGAGTTCTCGTACAATAACAGTTTCCAGGCTAGTATCCAGATGGCACCTTTCGAGGCCTTGTACGGCAGGAAGTGCAGATCTCCTTTAGCTTGGGACGATATCGGTGAGAGGCAAATGCTTGGACCAGAGATGGTGACGCGGACTATTGAGGTGGTCAGACAAGTCAGAGATCATCTTCGAGTTGTCCAAGATCGCCAGCGTCATTGGGCCGATTCTCGTCGGCGTCCGCTTGAATTTTCTGTCGGCGACCACGTATTCCTTAGGATCTCGCCTACCCGTGGCGTCATTCGATTCGGCGTGGGGAAAGCTCAGTCCTAGGTATATAGGACCGTTTGATATTCTAGAGCGAGTAGGTGATGTATCCTATCGTCTTGCTCTTCCGCCGTCGTTACGTGAGGTACATGATGTCTTCCATGTATCCCAATTACGACGGTATATCTCGGATCCGAGTCATGTCCTTGATCATTCGGAATTGGTTGTTGGGACTAACCTTTCGTATGAGAGAGACCCGTATCCATATTGGACCGGAGGGAGAAGATACTCAAGAACAAGACTATCAAGTTAGTCCGTGTTGCTTGGGGTCATCACTCTTTGGGTGAGTCAACATGGGAGCGTGAGGATGATATCCGATGCGATATCCCGACCTGTTTGACTCGTAAGGTATAATGTCTTTCTTATGCCTTATGCTTAAGTTCCTTGCTTGCATGAATGATTGCTTGATTGACTGCTAGTCCTATATTGTATGCAATTGATATAGCTTGCTCGACATCTCTAGCCTCTTGATTAAATTTCGAGGACGGAATTCTTTTAAGGTGGGTAGAGTTGTCACCCCCGTTTTTCGTTCTACGTATTTCCAGTACGTATACGGAATCCTGACATGTATTTTTATTTTCTGCCTGGCTAGCTAATTTCAGTTTAATCTTGATTAGGTTCATCATAGCATGTAATGGTTTAACTTGGTTTATTTTGGGATGGCTTGGTTTATTCTTTGGTTCATCATGTTAAACCTACCATCCTCCTTTATAACCTACCTAACTTTTCTCTCTCCTCCACTTTCTCATTAACTTTCTTCCTTCTCCATTAAACCCACCACCAACCAAGAACATCCCTTAAGCAAGTGAACTTACTCTCATAAGAGAGCCCATTTTATTGTTCCATTAGCTTCTCCTCATGTTTCTAAGACACATTAGAACTTGTCATTTTCCATTTTGATTTTGATTTTTGTAGATCTAGAAATTAATTATTTTCGGATTTTGGTAGTTTTGATCTATCAAACTTCTTTTTTTCAAGTTTTGATGGTTCCATGTTGTAGAGAATTTTATTCTACCAAATTTTGACCTTTAAAAAGTTAGATTTGGACTTGTTTTGACCAAGTTATGGACTTTTGAAGCTTTGGGTTCAAACCATGGAGTTCTTTGTTTTGGAGAAGACAGTGAGCAGTGCGCGAGCTTTTTAGCTTGCGCCACTGAGCTGTGCGCGCTCTTTAGTGCAGCGCAGTCTGACTCATACGCTGCCTTTTGGAAGCGTATGTCTTGCATACGCTGACTTGGGTGACAAGGAGTCGTATGGACCTCATACGCTGACTGAGCGTATGCTGACCTGAGCGTATGCTGACTGAGCGTATGCTGACCTGAGCGTATGCTAACTTGAGCGTATGCTGACCTGAGCGTATGCTGACCTGAGCGTATGCTGACTGAGCGTATGCTGACCTGAGCGTATGCTGACCTGAGCGTATGCTGACCTGGACGTATGCTGACCTGAGCATATGCTGACTGAGCGTATGCTAACCTGAGCGTATGCTGACCTGAGCGTATGCTGACCTGAGCGTATGTTGACTTGAGCGTAGCCTGACTTGAGCGCAGCCTGATGTTTAGGCGCAACTGGACCTGACCCTACTTGCCTTGCATGATTAGTGACCCGCCGTGGTGCACTCTTGACAAGTAATTTAACATGATAATTCTTGATGGTGGTCCATTGTGACGCACCCTTGCCTTGACAAGTAATCTTGATAAGCAACTCGACATGATAACCGTGATACGCTGTTGCGACGGCTAACCTGACATGCTAAGTGAATTCTTGACACCGTGGATGATTGTATCGAATATGCTTGTATAAGCAACCAGTCTTGTCTCACATCATGTCTAGGACATGTATCCCTGGTTACCACGGTCAGGGATTCATACCGAATCTGACTAGGTTAATGACTAGATTGATCAAGTAGAGCATATAGAGAGGTATTCCGCTACAAGCAATCCCGTTATCTGGGCGCCTTCCTTGATGGACTTGTAGCCTACCGACGAGTATGACACATTTCCAGCTCACTGTTATGTGGGGCACTACATGAAACGATTACTATGCACACCGTCATGTGTTGCATCCAAGTCACCTAACAAGGCATGATAACTCTCATCTTGAACCTTGCGTCTGGATAACCTGGATAGTCTGCTGGGCTTGTGGCCGTAGGCGTACCTCATTGTATCTTGCTAGTAACTAAGCTTGTGATAACCCTAGTTAGTTAAGTATCAAGCCGTACTCTTTGTTTGGCGTGAATGATGGATGGAGTCCTATCTTGTTTAGTCTTGCCTAGATCCAGTACATGGATAACTCCGGACATGCTTGTTTATGCTCTACGTTATCGATAATTGGTTCGAGGCTAAGTTCTGTTCAGGTGAAGGGTTACAACCCCGATCCTTGTCTGGTTTACGGGTTGTAACTTGGGTACCGGAATAGTCCTCTAGTTATCTTATCGTTTATCATCCTGTTTTTTTTAACTCATGCCTTATGTTATTTCACCTATGATTTATGTGCTGACATGCTGGTTTTAGTTCTTAAGTGAAGCCTCCTTTGTGGCACTTGCTCTTTCTGGGGTCTGACCCAGCTGGTTTTGTATAGCCAGATTTCAGAGCAGCTACGAGGATCTTCCGACTTTCCTGCCAGATGGTGAACACTAGAAGGAATCCCGACAACGAGTGGGTTTTTATTTTGCTCTCCCACTCCCTTGTAAAATATTCTTTTGAGGCGTTTAGCCGCCGAGCAAGTGTTAGCTCGTTTGCAACTCTACTTACTGTCTGCCTACGGGCTGTAGCATGATTGACAAATCCTAGGGTTGATCATGTATGACTTAAACTCTTGCTAGTCTTCGTATTTTGTATGACTAGCTTCATGATCATCTGAATATGTAATGTATGGGACGCCTTACTTTGTATGTCTGATGATCTACCATCTTGTTATATCTACTTATTGCTTGAGATTGAGACACTAGGCTTGTTATTGACCTTAAGAGACTGATGGCTTATAGTAAACCCTTATGCATCTAGACAGCTGTGACCGTATTGCGATGTGAGATTCACTTCAATGTACGTAGCTGGCTGTGTCTGTCCCCCGCTCTCCAGTATTCTGGTTCTGGGGTGTGACACCATGACTTAGAAAATAGTTTTAAATTATCTAAAAATCACAAAAATTCATAACATGACTAAATCACCATTATTTAATAAAAAATAATAAATTTTAAAATATCCCAATTTCAGAAAACTGGGTGTTACAAGTCTACCCTCCTTAGAAAAATTTTGTCCTCGAAATTAAGATAGTCGTACTCCTTCTAGGTCAAACCCCCAGTCAATCAGAGTCAAAAGATAACATGCAATCATAGTCCTATGGTCGTGATTCCACAGTCTCGAACAGGGTAACTATACTATCTAGCATATCACAAGCATATCCTGACAGGTACTAATGGAATTATACAACAAGATGGGAAAGGAAGGACAGAAAAGACAAACCTGCTAACCCGTCACCTGCAGCGTTGGTCTCCTTGACCGTCATCGCAAAAGCTCTACCCCTCTGGTGCTGAGCTACAGGTGGCCTAGCACCCTTATAAGGAGGTGCAACTGGACAATCCATCTTCTGGTGGGTATCTGACCCACAGGTATAGCAAACCTTCAGCCTCTTCCTACACTGCTCTCTGGTGTGTCCCTGCTTCCTGCAGTACGAACAACTGATCGTCTTGGGTCCTGACCTCGATACTGATGCTGCACCTGCCGAAATGGCCTATGCTGCTGTCGAGGTCCCGGGGCTCTAACTGGCGAGCGGAGTCGAATGATGTGGTATGGGTGGATGATATGTCTGCTGGTGTAGCATCGACACTTTCTGCTGGAAAGCCTGACGCTTGGAGGGTCCCTCAATGTGTACAGAAGCTGACCTCTTGCAAGACAGAAGACGCTCCTCGATACTCCGGGCTAACTCTAAGCTCTGGTAGTAGTCAGTCATACCGTTCGCCACTATAAGAATGCCAATGTCTGGAAATAGACCATGGAAAACCTACGCGTCATCTCCTCAGGGTCAGCAACTAGACTAGGAGCGAAACGGCTCAGACGACTAAACTCTGCCGCATACTCGTCGACAGAACGGGTCCCCTGCTGGATGTTCTGGAATCGTAGCCCCATGGCTACCCTAGCGGTGGTCGAGAAGAATCTTCTTGAACTGGGTCTTGAACTGATCCCAAGTGGCCCTCCCTCTCGCAAATAACGGCTCATTCCGGAACCAAACTCCTGCCAAGTCTATCAGCAGAAATTCCGCTGCCTCGACCTGGAGGTCATCCGGCATCCTAACTCCAAGGAGCTTCCTCTCTACCGAGTCTAGCCAATCATCTGCTACTACTATGCCCTCAGTCCCTAAGAACTCCTTGGGGTTCAGACCCATGAAGTCCTTGATCGTCCCCGCTCTCTATCGCGGCTCTACAGGTGGTGGGACCACGGTACGTTCTTCAGAATGCTCCATGCTCTGACGGAGTAGGGTGGTCTTCTCCTGATGGGTTGCTAGGAACCCCTGGATCAGAGTGAGCAGTTGGTTCCCGTCGAGTGTGACGGAAGCCTGGGTAGGTGTAGTGATAGGGGGTGGTGGAAGTATTGGGTCCTGCTGGGCCTGTGAGGTGGAAGGTGGTGGAGGCATCTGTGTTTGTGGATCTGTGGAGTGGGGGAATTTGTAGGTGGAGGTGGATCAGTTAACTGGTCAGCTAACTGGATTGGGAGCGTGCCATTCTCAGGTGTGAGACATACCGGGATGAACGAGTAAGCACCATCTAATTACAACAAAAAGGACTTATAAGGACTCTTTAAAACAAAACAATCATAAACAAGAAAATCTAATTATAATAGCAAGCATGTGATGTATTTCCTATATTGCAATCCTAGTATTCCTCTAGGTGTTCTAAGCGTCATTCCTAATGTTGTCTAATTACCTTAAGTTCCTAATTGCAGGCATGCTTGGTACAATAACGTAACCAAACAATTTAGTCAGGAGACCTGCATGGGCTACCACTAAAAACGTGTCACGACCCGTACCCTGTATAGGGGCACGAGAAGTGGGTACGTCCAGCCTACGCCGCAGTGTCGGCGGTAGTAAGCTGTCCTAGGTTGCTAACTAATCTCATGCAGTGTATAAAATGTACTTGTCCAGATATCAGCTCCGAATTGAGGACAAGTAAAAGGGTATGATCTACTCAAACACAGTCTAAAACACGAAAAGATAACACAGAAGTTATACCTAAGGAATTAAAGACAACAACAACTAACTACTAAATAATGCAATATCTCAAACCAACTTAATACAAACTCAATATCTTAACTTTAATACAACAAGCCAAAACATGACAGCTAAAGTAGTCTACTAGCTAATCTCCTGAATCACTCCTGAGAGTCGGGACCAAAGGTAGCTAATCCCTCGCCAGGTCCATGGTAAGCGGCAGGGCATGTGTCCTCAGGATTATCATCTATAATATTTTCAACAGGTCCAATCAGGACAGAAACGAGTACAACTCATCTAGAAAAACCCAAGTAATGACAAAGAACTATAAAGCAGTTATAGACAATTTTATTGATGAGCATGGCAGTTTATACAGGTAATGATGGCATAGAGAAACAGTAAGATACAAGAAAAGAAAGGTAACTAAAACAAGAGAAGAATCAAGGCAATGAAGACTGTAATAAAAGCTAACTGAACTAGAATAACATGTATGAGTCCAGATAGTACGATAAGTCTAATATAATCCCAGTGTGAGTCCAGTCCAATAATCTGATACCAGATGATTCCCGGTACAAGATGAGTCCAACAGTGATCAATGAATCCAGGGTGAGTCCAACTATGATCTAACAGTGTGTTTTAAAATACCGAGGTCGACATGCAAACGGCTATAGGTATCAGGCACATCTCACTGATCGGGCAAGAGATGGCTATGTTTCCGGTAGATTCCAGTGGGAGATTCTGGATTTGGGGTATGTCTACATGTCTTAATCAATATTTTCTCGTCCAGCAAGTGAATCCAAAATCGACAAAAGAATCGAGATGAGTCCGGCCAATATATGATGATTCCAGAAATGATTCCGGAATGATTCCAATGACTCCAGTAATAGAGGCCAGCAAGTAAGGTATGTGTCGATACATGAATCCAAAATATCCATACGTGTTGATACAGAGAATCACATAGAACTAACTAGAACTGAAATACAGTAATCGACAAATAAATGAGAGAACTATCAGAGAATGTACTCGCCGGATACTCTGAAAAGAGTAGTGTAATATCAGATGTCTGTTCCATGGTCACAATGTCCTAAAATAGAGCAATACAGTTATGACATGTCCAAAATGAAGGTAAATAAATCTACGATGCAATCTATATGAATTCTAAGCCAATCTAGGTCAAAGTCAAACTTGGTCAACTCTTCAGTCAAACTAAGTCAAATTAAGTCACACCAGGTCACAAGAAGTTAAACTAAGTCATACAAGGTCAAACAAGGAAAAGTCTAATCTAGGTTAATCTTGACTAATGGTCAACATCCAGTCAAACTCTATAAGGCTAACTCAAAACCAACCATAGGCTAACATGTCTTAGAATACCTAAGATACTATACTACAATTACCTATACAAAGTATATTACATGTAATACATATATATAATACCAACCTTAATCCTATAATCAAGCTAATCCCATACTCCAACTCAAGTCATGACTCAACTCTAAGTATTCCACTTAACCCCATACATATCTTAATCTATATAGGATTACCCTCATAATCCATATGGTTAACCTAATCATCTAGTTAGGGTTTAGTCAAACTTAAGTCATCAAGTCATCTAAAATCCATCTAAGTCAATTCTAGGTCAATTAGGTCAAGGTTTAACCTATAGTTGACTTTGGTCAACAATGGTCAACAATGGTCAACTATCTAGTCAAACTAGGCCTACTAGACCTAGTGGTCAATTCTAACTTGCTACTAACCATAGGCTAGTATTCCTATGGCACAAAGACATACATTCAATACCTATATACACATAGGCCATAGTCCAAGAAGTATATATACATATATATACATATCTAATTTATATAGTCAACTATATATATATATATATATATATATATTAATATATATATATATATTATATATATAGATATATTAATATAATACCAAGGCCATATCAATATATATATATATATATATATATATATATATATATATATATATATATTATAATATAATATATATATATATTATATATTATATATATATATATACATATCTAATATATACCATAATATCCAACTATACCTAACCATATCATATATAGTACACATATTCAACTATATAGTACCATATCTATATATATATATATATATTATATATATATATTATATATATATATATATATATAATATATATATTTTATATATATAGTACTCACATATAAATATATATATATATATATATATATATTATATATATATATATATATATATATATATATATATATCCCATTATATATAATACCCTTATATATATATATAACTATATATATATATATATATTATATATATATATTATATATATATATACCATAACATATATATTTATATACATATATAACATACATATATAAGGTAGAGAGAGAGAGATGGCGAGAGAGATGGTGAGGCAGTGGTGTGGTGTGTACTGTGAAGGAGAGGGGGAGGGTTTAATCTCAGAAATCTGAGATGGGGACCCAACTCACACACATACATACATGCATATACATATATACATACATACCTATATATATACATTTATACTCTCACATACCCATACACATATACCCACACACTCATATACATATACATACACATATATTATGTATATACACAAAACATACATACATATATACATAAAGATCGATTTAAAATTCATTATAAAATACTGAAAAATAAACAAGGAATACTGTTCATTTCTGAACAGTGGGGGAAACCAATTTTAACACACAAAACCTAGCTAAGATGCCAAAGTGGTGGTTGATAATCGTGTCCTTACACGTGTACGTGTCGTGTGTATCCATGGGAGTCCACCACGACATGAAACGGCGTGTCCAGGAGTAAAAAACCCAATCGGGTAAATTTCAGACTGTGCACTGTGTCACAGTGTCGTGCACAGGTTCATGTGTCTCGTAGACACGACACAAGGGTCTAGAAGTCTCGTGATCACGTGGGTAGATTCGCCTAGGGTTACTCTAAGTGTCCAACACCCTGAATCGAGTCGGAGTCATGTCGTGTCCGAGTAAGAGAGGCGTATCAGAGCCTCGAGTTCATGTTTACAGTGTCAGTGAGTGACCAGTGCAGAGGCGATTTCGTGTCCGATACGACACGTGGTCGCATAAAACTTCGTGGGTAGGTTGTCAGAGGGTTCCCCTACACTCATGCCAAGTGGCACGTGTCCACGTGTTGGGTCGTGTTCGCAATCAGTGTCGAGTAGCAGGATAGCGTGCACAGTCTCGTGCACGCGTGTCGAAGGGTCGTGTGCTCCACACGTGGCACGTAGAGCCTTGTGCTCGTGTCAGGGTGTAGCCTAGGTCTAGGGCTAGGGTTTAGGCCTGACACTTTATGTCTACGTCATGTCTAGACACGACACGAAGGCCGTGTCAGTGCGTGTTTAATACTGTGTGCAGTGTAAACTAAACCAGTGTGCGTGTGATTACATGTCCGATACGATACGAGATGACATAGCACTTGGGGGCTGACATGTCAGTCATGGCCCCTTCGTGTCCACCAAAATTGGTGTGTCGAAGTGTCGTGTACAGTGAGAAATGGGGCTCGAGCAACAGGACACAGTGTATGTGTGTGTACTGAGTATTTGTGTCCATTTTGGACACGGACACGACTCAGATTCGTGCTCAGTCCTAGTGTCTCGTGATCAGCATGCCAAGGGCTACCCAAATGTGCAATTTGTTTTGGAAAATAATAACTTTTATTCCTAAGTGGAATTTCACCAAACACTGCAATTTAAACACAGATACGTGTCTGATACGGACACCAACCCAAACCTATTTTCTACCAAACGTGACCCACAGTTAGGGTTACCTATATGCATGCAATTATGAAAAGAAAATACAATATTAACTAGGTTTAGGGATATTTACCTATGAGTGCAAAATCCTCATAATAGGCCTATTTGAATGAAATCCTTCTTCGACTCCCAACGTCCAAAGCTCACAATTCCTTGCTAGCAAGCCATAACTGGTATCCTCTAGTGTAGGGGGTTCCAATGCAAGAAACTAGGCTCAATTTGGAGTCAAATTGATTAAATGGTGAGGGTGTGAAGTTGTAGGAAAAACTAGGTTTTTAAGTGTAATAAAAAATGGCATGAATGATAAGGGGATGTGATTATATAGGATGGGGGTAGGGTTGGGCTGCCATGGGTAGATATTTAGGGCTCCTTTCCACCTTGCTAACTTAGCTCCTAAGGCTTTGACTAGGGGATAGATATTTCTAGGTTTCTAAAACATCTAAAAGTAAAATATCTAGATATTATCAAACCTAGATATTTACACATAAAGCTAACATCCTCTACTTAGTCTCCTAGGTTAGTGACTAATCTCTAGATTAGGGTAACTAGGTTAGGGACTAATCATGGTACTTAACAATAATTAAATAATATTAAATCACATAATACAAATAATCCTAAATAAATCTTAGAAAATTACTAAAATACCCTTTAGGCTAAAAAGCCCTAATTTGATGTTCTAAACCTATGGCTAGGCTCACATGATCATGGTTGGTCTCTAAGACAAGTAATCTCTAGGGTTTACACTAGGGTTATACTAGTAAAATCACAAAGTCATAAGCCATGACTTAGAAAATAGTTTTAAATTATCTAAAAATTACAAAAATTCATAACATGACTAAATCACCATTATTTAATAAAAATAATAAATTTTCAAAATATCCCAATTTCAGAAAACTGGGTGTTACAAGGAGACATGGAGATGGACGATAGTATAATTTACCTACACTTTCTGAGGTTGCTGCTTTGATTGTTGGAGATCTTGATGAATGCTTAGGTGATAGAGATATTATGGTTGAAACACAAGCTGGGAACCTACAACGAATAAATGAGTTACATGCTTCTTATTTAGCATTACAATACCCCTTGATCTTTTCCTACGGTGAAGATGGTTATAGAGAAGACATTCCATTATCTGAATCAACAATAGAGGTAATGGTGGAAGAAGGAGAGTAAGTATTAGAGAATGGTTCGCTTATAGACTGCATGAAAGGGATAATGAGCCTTCTATCATTTGCTACTAAAAGACTTATGCAACAATTTTTGGTTGATGCTTATACAATGGTTGAATCTGCAAGATTAAAATTTATTCGAACACATCAGAAACAATTACGGTGTGAGATGTATAAAGGTCTTACAGATGCATTATTACGAGGTGAAACAGATCCGACTACTCAAGGAAAAAGAGTCATTTACCATCTTCTTTTACAGGAGGTGCTCGGTACATGATTCAAATTATCAAGATGCAATGGTAATATGCAGATGGGTTGGTTACCCGAATTTGTTTATAACATTACATGCAACCCCAAATGGACTGAAATACTTCGATATGTTAAAAAAAATGGTCTTCATCCTGAAGATCAACCAGATATATTATGTAGAGTTTTTAAGGTAAAATTGGATGGGCTGATCAAAGATCTTAAGCATAATAAAATATTTGGAACAGTTAGAGCTGTAACACCCACTTTTCTAAAATAAGACTAATTTTGAACTTTTGTAAAAGTTTATTATTTAATAATAGGATTTATGATTTATAAGAATTTTTAATTAATTTAATACTATTTAAAATTGGTGAATTATATTTTGATGTGTTAGCTAGTGAACCCTAGAACTGTTGAGCCTAGAGACTAACCATGACCATGGGGACCTAACCATGTGATTAGAATGACTATTTACAACTTTTTAGGCTAAGGGTATTTTGGTCATTTTGTGACTTTTGAATTATTTAAGATTTTGATTAATTTGTAAATTTTAGATTATTTTAATAATATTTAAATTGATGTATTATATTTTGGTCATTTTTTATATTTTAATATTTTGGAAAATTTTATATTTTTAATATTGTTTTTATTGGATTTGTTTAGTCGGGTTTGAGTTTCGTCTCGTTCCGACTTGTATTGTGACCCGGGTAGCTTAAACTCTAGATGGGACCCAATATTAAGTTAAGCATGGCCCACAAAACCCAACATTTAAGTTAGTTAATTAAACTAATTTTTATCATGTTAGAATGGTTAAGTTAGAGACTCAAAACTAGATCATTTTGACCCCAAACTTGAACCTAGTCTAGACTTAACCATATGAGACTAGAGAGGGGCAATTAGGACATTTCCCATTAGCCCTAATGGACTCTTTATGGCAGCCACCTTTAGGGAAGAATGATTCATTTCATTCATTACAATCTTGCCTCTTTTATTTTCCTTTTGTTCTTTCATAATTTTAGAGAGCCTTCCCTTTGATTTGATCTCCAAATCAAATCATTCCTTCACCAAATCTTCCCTCAATCATTTTTATTCTCCAAGGGAAGGGTGCTACCAAAGATTGGAAGAGAAGTGCAAGAAGGAGTGTCCACTTTGAGGGATCTTCGTATCGGAGCCGTGTCCTAAAGGATTTTATTGGGATTCCACTCCCAATAGGTAAAACCCATCCTCTAAATCAATTTCCTTTGCATATAATTAGTTTTGAATCCGTAGGATCCATTCTCATGCATGTGTCCCATTTAGATTCAAATTTAAGGCCATTTGGAGCTCTTTTGAGGATTTTAGATATGTGTCTTGTGTCCTACTTGATAGATCCCAAATTAGGACATCCCATGTGTATGTATGTATGATAATAGTTTAAATAGATATTTAAATTCAGTTTTAGAATGGTTAGAGAGTGGATTGATCTTAGTTAGGATGGTTAGAATGAGTTTCATTTGGATACCTATGTTTGTATCCAAGTATCTTGGCCTATATGTGTTCTTTTGTCCAAAACAACTCAAATTCGTCATAATATTCATCCACGTTTTTATTAACCAAAGCAACTTAGAAATGTCATAACTTTTAGCTTAGAACTCCGATTCATCTTTCATTTTTTTTAAAAAACCGTATCGAAGTTAGCTTTCCAAATATATATTTTAATAAGCCAAATTATTTCTGAAACTTTTTGTAGAATTATTTGAGTGTCAGCTGTACGAAAGACGAACGCGTTTCGGTATTTTTGCGATTTCGGGAGCTTCCGGACACGAAAATGCGATCCGTTTGAAATTTCGAAAAGCTAACACGAAGTACTACAACATACTTTAATCCTAGAATTTAGTGAATGTCCAATTGGTACAGTATTGATTTTAAGTAGAAGAGTGACTATACGATATAGGTATTTTGTGTAACCTATGAGCCTATGTAGTATATATATTAAATGAATATAGAGTATGTAATACATGATATGTTAGATGAATGAAATGATATATATATGATATATATCCTCTTTACATTAATATATATATATGGTTGAATGCAAGCATGTAGGAATGGAATTAATATAATGTATGTAAGCAATGCATAAATGCATGAATGAAAGAATGGTATACAATGTATGCATGAAAGTATATAATGAATGCTAGATATGAATGCAAGGTATACATGTAATGATAGATATGAATGCATAATATATAAGTAATATAATGCAATATATAATGATAGCATGTATGATAATGTAGAATATATGATACAAGCATGTATATGTCCACTATTTTCCCTTTTTCTTACATTTTCCTTCCCTTCCCTTCCCTTTCCATTTCAGTTTTTCTCCCTTTTTCTCTCTTCTATTTTTATATGTTGTATACAATGTATATAATGTATAGATGCATGTAAGTATGTAATATGAATGAATGAATGTCATATATGAATGAATAAATCAATCAAAGGTATAAGTAAAATATAATGCATTGTAATGAATGTTAACATATATAATGTATAAAAGTATATATGTAAATGTGAATGAATGTATATATCTATGTAACTATGTAAATATGAATGATGTAACATATGCCTATATATATAAATATGTATGTAATATGGATATGCATGTATGTATGAAGATATGTATTTATATATAGTATCTATTTTATATTATGCATTGTTGTGGTTCACATTGCCTTGTGATGGTATGTGAGTGCTAGCCTAGTCTTGATTAGGCCTAGTAAGACTTGTCTGGGTTAGGTTGACCTAGTTTGACTAGTGCAGTTGGCTAGAGTTGACCAAGAGTTGACTTTAGTCTAGTTTGACCTAGACAGCATGCAGATGCATTGTATATTTCATTTACCATCCCACGTATATGTCTTGACTTGTGTTGCTCTAAATAGGAGTCAGATACCTCATCTCGGACAGTATATTCTCACAGCTATTCAGATACCAGGCAAGTATTGTCACGACCCGCACCCGCTTTTTTGGACGCGAGCTCGTGAGCAAGCCAGCTACGTATCGAGCGGACTCCAGCCCGACTCAAGTACGTATAAGCTGTTATGGTCATGGTATCATATCTAGTCTAAACTATATCTCAATCCACATGAATCAAATAAACAAGAATGAACAATTATGGGTCATGGTCTGCAGCCCATTAGCATATTGTTCGATTAGACTCTAAGAATGATATGAGCCTATAAATAAGCAGAGTATATCATGGTATGGAATATAAAGCACGAGAAGATAATAAAGAAATAACACAAACAAATACCGGTATCATACATCGTAATCCTCTATCATCCTGCTCTGCTAACTAACTCCATGTAGTCGTTAAACCTGAAGAGATCATCAGGTCCTCAGAGGACTAGCAAGATACATAAAAATGAGCCTTTCTAACAGTTTATTATGCATGGAGAAAAATACAGGATAAACAAGTAAAATTGAGTAATGAATAAGCACGAATCTATACACTGTCTACACGAAAATGAACTGCTAAACAAGGACTAGAGAACTTATGTCAAGATGTCAACGGATAACCGAAACGAATACTCAAACCCTCATTCCTAGTGTGGACTCGCAGGTTTGAACAACTACTAATCCTCGTCCCTAGTGTGGACTCGCAGATTAGCATCACCCTCGTTCCTAGTGTGGACTCGCAGGCGTAAATCCTATACTGCTAACCCTCGTCCCTATTATGGACTCGCAGGCTAGCATCTACTACTAACTCTCGTCCCTAGTGTGGACTCGCAGGCTAGCATCACCCTCGTCCCTATTGTGGACTCGCAGGCTAGCATCATCCTCGTCCCTAGTGTGGACTAGCAGGCTAGCATCTACTACTAACCCTCATCCTTAGTGTGGACTCGCAGGCTAGCATCACCCTCGTCCCTAGTGTGGACTCGCAGGCGTAAACCCTATACTACTAACCCTCGTCCCTAGTGTGGATTCGCAGGCTAGCATCTACTACTAACCCTCGTCCCTAGTGTGGACTCGCAGGCTAGCATCACCCTCGTCCCTAGTGTGGACTCGCAGGTGTGGACCAATAACTACTAACCCTCATCCCTATTGTGGACTCGTAGGTTAGCTTCAAGGTTCAAGACACGAAGGTACGACTCAATCAAGGCACGACCAATAAGACACAAGGCTAACTGTGAACACGGTCTACAAATCAATGGTACCGATATATGAACAGGATATGAAAGATACATATCAATAATATAAAAAACTGGATAATAAATAAAGACAGTACATGTAAATAAAGCTGTGTAGAAAGGCAAGGTATACTTGCCTGGAGGTTGCACGGAGAACCAACAATGTATCGCCAATAAACAAGTCAGAAAGTCCAAGTCATCACAACTGTCTCCGAAAGCTGAAACAGACAATGCGAACAGTCTCAGAATAGTCAAATTAGCTAGGATTGCCTGTCCTTAAGTCCAATTATGGATACAGGAGCAAAACGGTAATTTCGGGCAAAAACGGTGTCCGCCGTTGGACCCACTTTGCACCGAAAAGCGTGCCAAGATCAATGGTCTCTAAAGTCATCAAACTATATGTCTATGGATCTAGTTTTCCGATACGAACCCAACCGTATGTCCAAAGTTGAATTCCGGCGGGTCGTGCACAAAATCGCCCGTTGAGTAGGACCGTAGGGCCCGCAAAACGGTGATTTTATCAACTGTCTCAGAATTGGACCAAACTTGGCATACAGGACCAAAAAAATGATACGGACCTGTTGGCGCAAGTTTCGTCTCAATCTGACGAGCGTGCATAAAGTAATTGAGAAATTGTAAAGTGCACGATATGGTGAATTTCGACGAATACACATCAAATTCGTCGCGCACACACGACCAATTTGAATTTCGTCAATGCCCACACGACCAAGAAGCCGTTACACAGCTTCGATGCTTACGGTGTGCGACCACGTCGCCCGAAATGGCGGGACGCATGTCGTATCGAGGGATTTTCAATATTTCTTCTATTTTGAAAACAGGTTTTATCAGTTTTTGGAAATCGGATTACTCGACGCACAGTCGATGAAACTAATTCCTACAAAATGGATTTTGTAGCCCTATAGGTTTTCTTTAACTGCCTTCAGGTGGATTTCAAATTCGATCAACGGTTCGACCGAGACAGCCTTCAAAGTCGGGTACTGGTTCATGAAACTGTTCTGTTTTCGAACAGTGATTCGCCAGTTTTTGCATCGATTCCTCGGACAACCTAAGGCACTACAATTAAATATAATTGAAAGAACATGAAGGCAGTTATATTGGGTACATACCGGTGCAATCGATTTGAAAATCGATTAAACGTCGTGGGAGCAATCCGGCCGACAAGTCACCTTCCCGACAGGTTGCTGCTGCTACTGGACAGCTGATGTCCGCACTGTCGGCCGTCCTCCGGCGGTTCTCCGGCCGACGGTGGCCCATGATGGAATGCATGCAGGGCCAGGGGGTCGGGGCGGCGCGGCCTATGGTTAGGGTTTCGAGATTTTCCTCTCCTCTCTCTCTCGATCTCTCGTCTAAGTACTCTCGGTTCAGCCGCATGAGTTCGGGTTCAGGAGTTTTCTGTTTGGCTTGGGTGTTCTGTTGGCTTGGAAAGGACCCATGAGCAGTGGGCTGGACTGGGAGTTGTGGGCCTGAGCATGGTCGGGCTGGTATGGGTTGAGATTTTACTTGGGATGGCCTGGGCTGTGCTTGAACTTGGCTTGGAGGATGGTGTTCGGGCTGGGCTGGAAACTTATAGGCTGGGCTAGTGTTTGGGTTTTTTGTTTTTTCTTGTGTTTTTTTTTTCTTTTTCTTTTTCTTCTATATTAACAATAATACAATTATATATATACCCATATATATATACGTATATTCGCATAATATATATACATACATATATACGCGATATATAATATATATATATATATATATACATACACCACACACATATATATATATATATCTTTATATACGTACAAATACACTCACATATAATATTTATTATATATATACGTATACGTACAATATATTTATATTCAAATATTCATATTCATATACACACATATTTATATATATGTTTATATATACAAACACTTATACACGTATATAATATATTTATATATATGTATATCCATACACACACGTATAATATATTTATATATATATACACATATCATTATAATAAATAATTTAAGAGATATAAATTGCCAATTCTAAAATATATACACAAAAATATTTGCATTTACCAAACATGTCTACAAGGTCGTATTTGGTCCCACTATATGACTACATGGGCTTGGATTTGACTTGGGTCCAATCTGGACAAGTTCGGTACAACCGATTTCCGAAAACTCAATAATATAATTAAATAATAAATAAAATCATCGGTAGGGTTAAATCGCAACTTGGCCTAGTTTTCTTAGTTAGGACGTCACTATGGCTCGTTCTTCCCTGCCAGGACTAACACTAGTCAAAGTACGCCACTGCACTAACCGTGCCATGATTCCTAGTCGTCTTGTATTCCAAATCTCAATTAAAATCATCTACCGTAATAATTAACTAATTAATTATTTATAAAAAAATCTAAAAATCACTATTTCAATAAAAATAAATAATCCTAAAATATTTTAAAAAAATTCCGGGAAGGGAGGCTACAAATCTACCCACCTTAAAAATAATTCCGTCCTCGAAATTCCAATTCATGACTATTTCTTAAAATTCAAAGTCTACTATCACCTTTATCTCCTCAGATTTAATTTCTCAAAAATATTTCACAGCCTTCTCTAGTCATGTTATACTCCGAGTACTCAAGGACTTCTACCCACCTTTGGTCATACTACTCCTCAAATATGGTCACTAAAGTCTTATAATCTTCTAACTACTGGCAAACAGTCCTACCAAAAATAACTAGGACACATGGCATCTATAACCTCTCATATCTATAAACAATCAAAACTCAATAATCATGCAATATTTATACTATAATTTAAGAATTTTTGATAAATTCTAAGCAGCACGATCGTTCGTCACCTCGAAATAAAAGGGACGAGAATCAATGGTACGGAAAGCAAGGAAGTATAATCGAGAGCAAATTTGGAGTTTTCAAGGACGTAGAGAATTTCTAGAAGAATTTTCAAGGTAGAGTGGATTGACATTTCTAAGGGTTCAGTCAGTTGCGCAGGCTCGTACCAGTACAGTTACGTAACCGATACGATATGCTCTAACCTGCATGGGCCACCAAAAAAACTTGCCACGACCCGCACCCGCTTTTTCGGACGCGAGCTCGTGAGCAAGCTAGCTACGTATCGAGCGGACTCCAGCCCGACCTGAGTACGTATAAGCTGTTAAGGTCATGGTATCATATCTAGTCTAAACTATATCTCAATCCACATGAATCAAATAAACAAGAATGAACAATTATGGGTCATGGTCTGCATCCCATTAGCATATTGTTCGATTAGACTCTAAGAATGATATGAGCCTATAAATAAGCAGAGTATATCATGGTATGGAATATAAAGCACGAGAAGATAATAAAAAATAACACAAACAAATACCGGTATCATACATCTCAATCCTCTATCATCCTGCTCGCTAATTAACTCCATGTAGTCGCTAACCTGAAAGATCATCAGGTCCTCAGAGGACTAGCAAGATACATAAAATGAGCCTTCTAACAGTTTATTATATATGGAGAAAAATACAGGATAAACAAGTAAAACTGAGTAATGAATAAGCACGAATCTATACACTGTCTACACGAAAATGAACTGCTGAACAAGGACTAGAGAACTCATGTCAAGATGTCAACGGATAACCAAAACTAATACTCAAACCCTCGTCCTATGTGGACTCCCAGTTTGAACAATTACTAATCCTCGTCCCTAGTGTGGACTCGCTTAGCAATCACCCTCGTCCCTAGTGTGGACTCGCAGGCGTAAACCCTAACTGTTACGTACCCTCGTCTCTAGTGTGGACTCGCAGGCTAGCATCTACTACTAACCCTCGTCCCTAGTGTGAACTCGCAGGCTAGCACCACCCTCGTCCCTAGTGTGGACTCGCAGGCGTAAACCATATACTACTAACCCTCGTCCCTAGTGTGGACTCGCATGCTAGCATCTACTACTAACCCTCGTCCCCTGTGTGGACTCGCAGGGTAGCATCACCCTCGTTCCTAGTGTGGACTTGCAGGTGTAAACCCTATACTACTAACCCTCGTCCCTAGTGTGGATTCGCAGGCTAGCATCTACTACTAACCCTCATCCCTAGTGTGGACTCGCAGGGTAGCATCACCCTCGTCCCTAGTGTGGACTCGTAGGTGTGGACAAATAACTACTAACCCTCGTCCCTATTGTGGACTCGCAGGTTAGCTTCAAGGTTCAAGACACGAAGGCACGACTCAATCAAGGCACGACCAATAAGACACAAGGCTAACTGTGAACACGGTCTACAAATCAATAGTACCAATATATGAACAGGATATGAAAGATACATATCAATAATATAAAAAAACTAGATAATAAATAAAGATAGTGCATGTAAATAAAGCTGTATAGAAAGGCAAGGTATACTTGCTTGGAGGTTGCCCGGAGAACCAATAATGTATCGCCAATAAACAAGTCAGAAAGTCCAAGTCATCACAATTGTCTCCGAAAGCTGAAACAGATAATGCCAACAGTCTCAGAATAGTTAAATTAGCTAGGATTGCCTGTCCTTAAGTCCAATTCTGGACACAGGAGCAAAACGGTAATTTTGGACAAAAACGGTGTCCGTCGTTGGACCCGCTTTGCACCGAAAAGTGTGCCAAGATCAATGGTCTCTAAAGTCATCAAACTACATGTCTACGGATCCAGTTTTTCGATACGAACCCAATCGTATGTCCAAAGTTGGATTTCGGTGGGCCGTACACAAAATTGCCCGTTGAGTGGGACCGTGGGGCCCGCAAAACGGTAATTTTATCAATTGTCTCAGAATTGGACCAAACTTGGCATACAGGACCAGAAAAATGATACAACCTGTTGGCACAAGTTTTGTCTCGATATGACGAGCGTGCATAAAGTAATTGAGAAATTTGTAAAGTACACGATACGGTGAATTTCGACGGATACGCATCAAATTCGTCGCGCACACGCGACCAATTTGAATTCCGTCAAAACCCACACGACCACGAAGCCGTTACGTAGCTTTTGATGCTTACGGTGTGCGACCACGTCGCCCGATATGGCGGGACGCATGTCATATCGAGGGATTTTCAATATTTCTTCTATTTTGAAAACAGGTTTTATCAGTTTTTGGAAATCGGATTACTCGACGCACATTCGATGAAACTAATTCCTACAAAATGGGTTTTGTAGCCCTATAGGTTTTCTTTAACTGCCTTCAGGTGGATTTCAAATTCGATCAACGGTTCGACCGAGACAGGCCTTCAAAGTCGGGTACTGGTTCATGAAACTGTTCTGTTTTCGAACAGTGATACGCCAATTTTTGTATCGATTCCTCGGACAACCTAAGGCACTACAATTAAATATAATTGAAAGAATACGAAGGCAGTTATATTGGGTACATACCGGTGTAATCGATTTGAAAATCGATTAAACGTCGTGGGAGCAATCCAGCCGACAAGTCACCTTCCCGACAGGTTGCTGCTTGCTACTGGACAGCTGATGTCCGCACTGTCGGCCGTCCTCCGGCGGTTTTCCGGCCGGTGGTGGCCCACGATGTCACGCACGCAGGGCCAGGGGGTCGGGGCGGCGCGGCCTATGGTTAGGGTTTCGAGATTTTTCTCTCCTCTCTCTCTCTCTCGATCTCTCGTCTAAGTACTCTCGGTTCAGCCGCGTGAGTTCGGGTTCAGGAGTTTTCTGTTTGGCTTGGGTGTTCTGTTGGCTTGGAAAGGACCCATGAGCTGTGGGCTGGGCTGGGAGTTGTGGGCCTGAGCATGGTCGGGCTGGTATGGGCTGAGATTTTACTTGGGATGGCCTGGGCTGTGCTTGAACTTGGCTTGGAGGATGGTGTTCGGGCTGGTCTGGAAACTTATAGGCTGGGCTGGTGTTTGGGTTTTTTTTTGTTTTTTCTTGTTTGTTCTTTTTTTTTTTTCTTTTTTCTTTTATTCTATATTAACATTAATCAATTACATATATACCCATATATATATATATACGTATATTCCCATATACATATATATACATACATATATACGCGCATATACATATATATATATATATATATTATTAATATTATATATATATATATATATATTAGATATATATATTATATATATATATATATATATATATATATAATATATTAATATATATAGATATATATTATATATATATTATATAATATTTATAATATACATACACCACACACATATATATCTTTATATACGTACAAATACACTCACATATAATATTTATTGATATATATACGTATACGTACATATATTTATATTCAAATATATTCATATTCATATACACCATATTTATATATGTTTATATAAACAAACACTTATACACGTATATAATATCTATTTATATATGTATATCCATACACACACGTATAATATATTTATATATATATATATATATATATACACATATCATTATAATAAATAATTTAAGAGATATAAATCGCCAATTCCTAATTATATACACAAAAATATTTGCATTTACCAAACATGTCTACAAGGTCGTATTTGGTCCCACTATATGACTACATGGGCTTGGATTTGACTTGGGGTCCAATCTGGACAGGTTTGGTACAACCGGGTTCCCGAAAACTCAATAATATAATTAAATAATAAATAAAATCTTCGGTAGGGTTAAGTCATAACTTGGCCTGGTTTTTCTTAGTTAGGCGTCACTATGGCTCGGTCTTCCCTACCAGGACTAATACACTAGTCAAAGCACGCCACTGCACTAACCGTGCCATGATTCCTAGTCGTCTTGTATTCCAAATCTCAACCATAGCTAAAATTATCTACCGTAATAATTAACTAATTAATTATTATAAAAAAAATCTAAAAATTACTATTTCAATAAAAATAAATAATCCCAAAATATTTTAAAAAAATTTCGGGAAGGGAGGCTACAAGTATATTCTCTGATCATTTCATAACTTGCTTAGAATTATATTCCTGCTCTAGTTTACTTTATCTGATGCTGTCACGATATTATCACAGATTGGTACTATATGGATCCCTACATTGAGATGTTATCCCCCTCGGAAGCATCGGATACATCGTGTCGTGTGTTTCATGTACATCGTGTATTTCTCGCTCTCATGTTATTCATGTTTATCATGTGCTTCATGCTCGTTCGTGCTCGCTCGTGTACTCTTATGTGCTATCATGTTCGGTCATATTTCTCGTGTATTTCATGTATAACCTATACTTCATGTGCACCCTTCATGGCCCTTCATGTAGAATTCATGTACACTCAGTTTTCTGAGCCCTCATGTATTCTTCATATACACCCATCTATGGGCTTCATGTGAAAACCATGTACGTAACATAACTTGTCTGGATCCTTGTGTATTGATTGGAGATATGGGGAAGTATAAATAGTCATGTGAACAATTCCAAAGTAGTATAGCCATGTACGCCTCTTTAGTATAGCCATGTGCAAATCAAGCCGTTCACATGTCGAATTTGTACTCTAAATCACTAGTTACTGGTAGCTCTCTACTTACAGTAGATATTTCTATTACAGTTCTCTCTCTATTTACATCATATACTTTCTTTCAGTTTCATGTATCGTACTCTCTTGCATGTTTATATTCTCTAACCTGTTATGATCTGCGTGAGATGTATTGTACTCGCTCTCATCCTGACTGGACCTGTTAAAATTTTTACAGAGGATGATGAGGAACCCTGCACCCCTTACTTTGGAGCTTGCCTAGATGACACTCGCGACCTGGACCCCTGGGGAGGTTCAGGCAGCTGCTAAGGATGATACCCATGCTTAGCATAGATAGCTTAGACTCTTACTTGTCTTTCTCATTGATACATTACTGTATATATTGGGAGTTATTTCATTTAGATATTGTGGAGATGTTATCATAGACACTTAGTCTTTATCTAGATTGTACCTCTGTGGATTTTCTTCTGTTCATATCTATCTATCTTTATCGTATTCCACCTTAGATGTGATTGAGACTGTATTGCTATGTCACCTCCATTCGGAGTGTATATACTGTATAGGTACCTTATATATATTGTTAGATGATTGACCTAGGACAGCGTTCTACCGCCGACACTGTGACGTAGACTGGGTGCTGTTACGTACTCGTACCCTCACAGTGGGTGCGGGTCGTGACACGTTTTTAGTGGTGGCCCATGCAGGTCGAGTTTATGTAGCAATATTCGAACTAGAGTATCACTACAGCCTGCAGTAGGATTAGGATATATTTTTGAAGGTACTCAATCACAGTTAGGCCTCCTTGAGAGATTCCTGGGACGACCCTTGAGAATCTTATTTTAACTTCGATTTGAAATCTATTTTTTTCCTGATTTGATTTACCTTTACTTCATGTTATTGAACTTAATTTTGATGGATTATTGTTGAATTTTCAATCTTGATGTTAGTGGTTGAATTTGAGTCTGTATTTATATGATTTTTGATGGATTATTATTGAATTTTGAATCTTGATGTTAGTGGTTGAATTTGAGTCTGTATTTATATGATTTTTGATGGATTATTGTTGAATTTGAATCTTGATGTTAGTTGTTGAATTTGAGTTTGTATTTATATGTATATATATATATATATATATATATATATATATATATATATATTAAAAAAAAAAAAAATATATATATATATATATATATATATATATATATATATATATTGAATTAAGGTATAACCTAATAACATACTTGATAAGGACAGTGAGAAAGGTAAAAGTCTACTTTATTATGGAATTTAGAATTTATTGCAGTCATATTTGCTAGCATGACAAGGACGTAGAGCCTGATATACCTATACTTATCTTAGTTATGAAATCTAGATTTTTTTGCAGCCATACCGGGTGGCGTGGTAAGAATTCTAGATAACATGATTATAGGGTGTATGCCTTATTATGGACTCCATTGTTTATTGTAGCTATGCTTATTGGCGTGGCAGAATTCTGACAACATAATTTCAGGAAGATGCATATGATTATCATATTATATCTCTAAAGCTTTTTTTTTTAAAAAACAATCATCTCTACCTTGTATTTCAGCCTTAAAAAAATTGTTTCTCCATCACTTAACTTAGGAGTAAAAAATAGTTTTAATTGTTGATATAATCCCTTGTATAACTTTATTGGATATAATTCCTTCCTAATGTAATGAATTGACGAATTGTCTTAGGCCTTATCTTAGACTTGTTTATATAGCTCTGATCTCAAATGGTCCCTTTTTTTAACAGATTGAGCAAGAAAAGATTTTATCATTATTATCTTCTTGCCATTTATTACTTGTATTAGTTTAAAAAAAATTGTTGTTTGTTTGTTTTGCTTCTCATTATTTAACTTAGGAGTAGGAGTAGCTTTAGCTGTTATTATGAACCTTTATGTAAGTTCTTGCTATGAATTTCTTCATAATACAATAAATTGATGATTTTGCTAGACCTTATCTGGATTTGATATTATAGCTCTGGTTTCAGAATGGTTCCTTCTTTTAAACAGATGAGCAGAACAGATTTTATCATTATTTTCTTCTTGCCATCATTCTTGTATCACCTTTTAATATATATATAGTGGACACAGACACCTTGCTGACACGTATACATGCTACACTTTGATTACCAACCTATCTAAATGCACATTAATATGTTTTTGATGTTAAATTCTCAAAATCCCAATATCTCTGACACAATACAGTATCAGAGACTAGTTCTCTATTTTTTTCAGTTTAAATTCGTAATTTAAATATAAATTTCATATTATTAGTTGTTGTTTACATCACTGCACATGTATGTTATATACAGGGTTTCAATTCATAAAGAAATTGGTTAAGTTTTGTGTTTGAATTTGTCAAATCTGAGACTGTGTGCATATTAACACTTTAACACTGGATTCTAAGTGATTAGTTCAATTTGTAGTTTTTAAATGTAATATTTTGAGCCATATACATTGTTGTATGTAGGGGTATAATGTTAGGTTTCATACTCTTACATGTTAGGTTGTGGTTGTGGTGAACATTGGGTTGGTTTTGATGTTCGAATTTCTCCAAAATTCTGAAACTGAATACATGTTAACATTTTTCACATTGATTTTAAATGTTTAGTTTAATTTCAGATTTAATATGTAATGTTAAACTGAACTGAATGATTGAACCCTTCATTTCAAGTTTTAACCCATGTACACTTGACACTTTACACTAATGTTCACAACTGCCATGTAAACCTAACCCTTCATCTCCATGTTATGTTCATAAATATATATATATATATATATATATATATATATATATATATATATATATATATATATATATATATAGTTTATGCATATATGTTATAATGTATATAGATACATAATTAAATCTCTACCTCTCTATACATATAGATATACATATATATATGGTTAGCCATACATGATATGAGTAAATAGCTTGTGCCTTGTAGACTGTTTAACCAATATGCCATGAATAGTGTAACTTGATAGCTATTGTTTTGAGACTCAAATCCTCCTATACACTTTCATGTATATTTCACACACACAAGCCTACTATCTAACTATATGAACGTGTCCACATACACCCATACACACACTAACCACATAACCTTTACATAATGTTAGCTTTTCCCTCTCTAACACTCTCTCTTTCTATATATATTATATTGTGATTGGATTCAATGCTATTGACTTTCGTTCCTTAAACTTTTGGTTTTGATTTTTCTTAAATAGTACCCCTTTATAGATGATTAGTAGTTATCTTATTTTATTTTTGATAATTACCAGTTTTCATATAGGATGGTAGACTGCCTTACAGCCTTGATGATTGTTGTTTTTGTAACTTTTCTAGTTCAACACCCTTGAATGCTTGTATATTTTGATACCCTGTGATTGTTTTGGTCTAGTGTGACTAGTATACCTAGATGAGACTTTCATTACCACCGTATGCCATGATCTGTATGCCGTCCTTTTAAATTGTATGATTGATTAAGTTTTGAGACTTTGATTGTGGGGGTTTGACCTAGAAGGGGTAGGAACATTTTAATTTCGAGGACGAAATTTTCTAAGGAGGGTAGACTTGTAACACCCACTTTTCTAAAATAAGAGTAATTTTGAACTTTTGTAAAAGTTTATTATTTAATAATAGGATTTATGATTTATAAGAATTTTTAATTAATTTAATACTATTTAAAATTGGTGAATTATAATTTTGATGTGTTAGCTAGTGAATCCTAGAACTGTTGAGCGTAGAGACTAACCATGACCATGGGGACCTAACCATGTGATTAGAACGACTATTTATAACTTTTTAGGCTAAGGGTATTTTGGTCATTTTGTGACTTTTGAATTATTTAGGATTTTGATTAATTAGTAAATTTTAGATTATTTTAATAATATTTAAATTGATGTATTATGATTTTGGTCATTTTTTATATTTTAATATTTTGGGAAAATTTTATATTTTTAATATTGTTTTTATTGGATTTGTTTAGTCGGATTTGAGTTTCATCTCGTTCTGACTTGTATTGTGACCCGGGTAGCTTAAACTCTAGATGGAACCCAATATTAAGTTAAGCGTGGCCCAAAAAACCCAACATTTAAGTTAGTTAATTAAACTAATTTTTATCATGTTAGAATGGTTAAGTTAGAGACTCAAAACTAGATCATTTTGACCCCAAACTTGAACCTAGTCTAGACTTAACCATATGAGACTAGAGAGGGGCAATTAGGACATTTCCCATTAGCCCTAATGGACTCTTTATGGCAGCCACCTTTAGGGGAGAATGATTCATTTCATTCATTACAATCTTGTCTCTTTTATTTTCCTTTTGTTCTTTCCTAATTTTAGAGAGCCTTCCCTTTGATTTGATCTCCAAATCAAATCATTCCTTCACCAAATCTTCTCTCAATCATTCTCATTCTCCAAGGGAAGGGTGCTACCAAGGATTGGAAGAGAAGTGCAAGAAGGAGTGTCCACTTTGAGGGATCTTCGTATCGGAGCCGTGTCCTAAAGGATTTTATTGGGATTCCACTCCCAATAGGTAAAACCCATCCTCTAAATCGATTTTCTTTGCATATAAATTAGTTTTGAATCCGTAGGATCCATTCTCATGCATGTGTCCCATTTAGATTCAAATTGAAGGCCATTTGGAGCTCTCTTGAGGATTTTAGATATGTGTCTTGTGTCCTACTTGATAGATCCCAAATTAGGACACCCCATGTGTATGTATGTATGATAATAGTTTAAATAGATATTTAAATTCAGTTTTAGAATGGTTAGAGAGTGGATTGATCTTAGTTAGGATGGTTAGAATGAGTTTCATTTGGATACCTATGTTTGTATCCAAGTATCTTGGCCTATATGTGTTCTTTTGTCCAAAACAACTCAAATTTGTCATAATATTCATCTACGTTTTTATTAACCAAAGCAACTTAGAAATGTCATAAAGTTTAGCTTAGAACTCCGATTTTTCTTCCGTTTTTCTGAAAGAACCGTATCGAAGTTAGCTTTCCAAATATATATTTTAATAAGCCAAATTATTTCTGAAACTTTCTGTAGAATTATTTGAGTGTCAGCTGTACGAAAGACGAACGCGTTTCGGTATTTTTGCGATTTCGGGAGCTTCCGGACACGAAAATACGATCCGTTTAAAATTTCTGAAAGCTAACACGAAGTAATACAACATACTTTAATCCTAGAATTTAGTGAATGCCCAATTGGTACAGTATTGATTTTAAGTAGAAGAGTGACTATACGATATGGGTATTTTGTGTAACCTATGAGCCTATGTAGTATGTATATTAAATGAATATAGAGTATGTAATACATGATATGTTAGATGAATGAAATGATATATATATATATATATATATATATATATATATATATATATATATATATATATATATATATATATATGTGATATATATCCTCTTTACATTAATGTATATATATGGTTGAATGCAAGCATATAAGAATGCAATTAATATAATGTATGTAAGCAATGCATAAATATATGAATGAAAGAATGGTATACAATGTATGCATGAAAGTATATAATGAATGCTAGATATGAATGCAAGGTATACATGTAATGATAGATATGAATACATAATATATAAATAATATAATACAATATATAATGATAGCATGTATGGTAATGTAGAATATATGATGCAAGCATGTATATGTCCATTGTTTTTCCTTTTTCTTACATTTTCCTTCCCTTCCCTTTCAATTTCAGTTTTTTCCCCTTTTTCCCTCTTCTATTTTTACATGTTGTATATAATGTATATAATGTATAGATGCATGTAAGTATGTAATATGAATGAATGAATGTCATATATGAATGAATCAATCAATCAAAGGTATAAGTAAAATATAATGTATTGTAATGAATGTTAACATATATAATGTATAAAAGTATATATGTAAATGTGCATGAATGTATATATCTATGTAACTATGTAAATATGAATGATGTAACATATGCCTATATATATAAATATGTATGTAATATGGATATGCATGTATGTATGAAGATATGTATTTATATATAGTATCTATTTTATATTATGCATTGTTGTGGTTCACATTGCCTTGTGATGGTATGTGAGTGCTAGCCTAGTCTTGGTTAGGCCTAGTAAGACTTGTCTGGGTTAGGTTGACCTAGTTTGACTAGTGCAGTTGGCTAGAGTTGACCAAGAGTTGACTTTAGTCTAGTTTGACCTAGACAGCATGCAGATGCATTGTACATTTCATTTACCATCCCACGTATATGTCTTGACTTGTGTTGCTCTAAATAGGAGTCAGATACCTCATCTCGGACAGTATATTCTCACAGCTCTTCAGATACCAGGCGAGTATATTCTCTGATCATTTCATAACTTGCTTAGAATTATATTCCTACTCTAGTTTACTTTATCTGATGCTGTCATGATATTATCACGGATTGGTTCTATATGGATACCTACATTGAGATGTTATCCCCCTCGGGAGCATCGGATACATCGTGTCGTGTGTTTCATGTACATCATGTATTCCTCGCTCTCATGTTATTCATGTTTATCATGTGCTTCATGCTCGTTCGTGCTCGCTCGTGTACTCTCATGTGTTATCATGTTCGGTCATATTTTTCGTGTATTTTATGTATAACCTATACTTCATGTGCACCCTTCATGGGCCTTCATGTAGAATTCATGTGCATTCAGTTTTCTGAGCCCTCATGTATTCTTCATGTACACCCATCTATGGGCTTCATGTGAAAACCATGTACGTAACATAACTTGTATGGATCATTGTGTATTGAATGGGGGTATGGGGGAGTATAAATAGTCATGTGAACAATTCCAAAGTAGTATAGCCATGTACGCCTCTTTAGTATAGCCATGTGCAAATCAAGCCGTTCACATGTCGAATTTGTACTCTAAATTACTAGTCACTGGTAGCTCTCTACTTATAGTAGATATTTCCATTACAGTTCTCTCTCTGTTTACATCATATACTTTCTTTCAGTTTCATGTATCGTACTCTCTTGCATGTTTATATTCTCTAACCTGTTATGATCTGCGTGAGATGTATTGTACTCGCTTCCGTCCTGACTGGACCTGTTAAATTTTTTACAGAGGATGATGAGGAACCCTGCACCCCTTACTTTGGAGCTTGCCTAGATGACACTCGCGACCTGGACCCCTGGGGAGGTTCAGGCAGCTGCTAAGGATGATACCCATGCTTAGCATAGATAGCTTAGACTCTTACTTGTCTTTCTCATTGATACATTACTGTATATATTGGGAGTTGTTTCATTTAGATGTTGTGGAGATGTTATCATAGACACTTAGTCTTTATCTGGATTGCCCTCTGTGGATTTTTTTCTGTTCATATCTATCTATCTTTATCGTATTCCACTTTAGATGTGATTGAGACTGTATTGCTATGTCACCTCCATTCGGAGTGTATATACTGTACATGTACCTTATATATATTGTTAGATGATTGACCTAGGACAGCGTTCTACCGCCAACACTGCGGCGTAGGCTGGGCGCTGTTACGTACTCGTACCCTCACAGTGGGTGCGGGTCGTGACAAAAGCTGGTAACGATTTTGCCATATTTTTTGTACTTAATCATGTATTTTATTAATAAATTTAATATTTATTTGTCTACTATTGTTTTTCAGTTATATATACGGTCGAATTTCAAAAACGTGGGTTGCCGTATGCTCATATTTTATTGTTCCTAGCCAAAGAAGATAAGTTTCCATCGGGTAAATATATTGATCAGATAATCTCAGCAGAAATTCCCGATCAAAAATCAGATCCTACCTATTACAATGCAGTGCGAGATTTTATGGTACATGGACCTTGTGGTATTGGAAGAAAGAATTCACCATGTATGTCAGATGGTCGTTGCTCAAAGCATTTTCCGAAAAAATTTGTTGAAAATACTTTGGTTGATGAAGACGGATATCCATTATATAGACATAAAGATGATGGAAGAACGGTTTTAAAGAATGGTGTTGAACTAGATAATCGATTTGTAGTGCCTCATAATCGTTATCTATTGTTGAAGTATGGAGGTCATATGAATGTTGAATGGTGCAATCAGTCTCGATCTATAAAGTATTTGTTCAAGTATGTGTATAAAGGACATGATCGTGTAACTGCATCCTTCTATAGAACTACAGACGAGGAGGAACCCAAAAAACCAATTGATGAAATTAACATGTATTACGATTGTAGATACATTTCTGCTTGTGAGGCAGCATGGAGATTGTTTGGTTTTGAGATCCAATATAAGAACCCTCATGTTGAGCGACTTAGCTTTCACTTACCCGACGAGCAGCGTATTATTTTCTCAGACGCAGATGCTATTGATACCATTATTGATCGTGCCAGTGTGAATGAAAGCATGTTCTTAGCTTGGTTTGAAGCTAATAAGCGATATCCAGAGGCAAAAAATCTGACATATGCAGAATTTCCACAAAAGTTTGTTTGGAAACAGAAGACTAGAGAGTGGACTCCGAGAAAAAAATGTTTCTCATTAGGTCGAATTTTTTATGTTACACCTGGTTGCGGTGAGATATACCATTTAAGATGTCTTCTCAATATCGTCCGTGGATCTAAATGCTATGATGATATTAAGAAAGTCAATGGTATTCATTACGATTCATATCGTGAAGCTTGCTATGTCTTAGGATTATTGGAGGATGATGATGAGTATATCGATGGTATTATTGAGGCAAGTTATTGGGCATCTGCATATTCTTTGAAAAATTTATTTGTGACATTATTGTCATCTGGCTCTGTAAGTCGGCCTGAATTAATTTGGAAAAAGTTTTGGACATACTTATCGGATGATGTTTTATATAATCAACGAATTGCGTTGCACGACCAAGGTAAAATGTTTCTTTCCTATTTTAAGTTTAATTTGTGTTTTGCATATTATTTGATCGTTAATATAGCTTTAAAATTAATTATAACATATTCTTTCTCTCTTTAATTCTAGATTTGCTTATGAGTGAGGATGACATTCAAAATCACGCTTTGGTTGAGATTGAAAAGTTATTGAGAAATTGTGGTAGAAGTTTGCGAGAATTTCCATCAATGCCATTTCCAAACATGGACTCCTTATCAAATACTACAAATAGATTGGTGCATGATGAATTAAATTATGATAGAGTGGCTCTAGCAGAAGAACACGTACACCTACTTGCTCGCTTGAATGATGAACAACAATATGTTTATGACATAATAATGGATGCTGTCAATTCTACAAATGGTGGTGTTTTCTTTTTTATACGGATATAGCGGTACTGGAAAAACTTTCATTTGGAAAATATTATCTGCATGGTTGAGATCTAAGGGAGAAATTGTTCTAAATGTTGCTTCAAGTGGGATAGCATCACTTCTGTTGCCTGTGGACGAACAACTCATTCAAGGTTTGCTATTCCAATAAATGTAAATGAGGATTCAACATGCAATATCAAACAAGGAAGTCAACTTGCAGAACTAATTGTTAGGTGCAAACTTATAATTTGGGATGAAGCGCCAATGATGCACCGATATTGCTTTGAAGCGTTGGATAGATCGCTTAGAGATATAATGCAATTTAGCAATCCACTCAGTTCTGAGACACCATTTGGAGGAAAAACAATTGTCTTCGGAGGAGATTTTCGTCAAATATTGCCTGTAATTCCGAAAGGTAGTAGACAAGATATAGTTCATGCAACTATAAATTCTTCCTATATTTGGCAAAACTGCAAAGTCTTGAGGTTGACGAAAAACATGAGACTTCAAGGTTCTAGCATAACATCTGAAAGTGAAGAGCTCAAACGGTTTTCTGAATGGATTGTAAGTATAGGAGATGGAACACTTGGAGGGCATAATGATGGTTGTGCAAGTATCGATATTCCAAGTGATGTTTTACTTAGTAATGCAAATGATCCACTGCAAACAATTGTTGAGAGCACATATCCTTCTTTTGCGAATTTTGTCATCGATCCAGATTTCTTGAAGGATAGAGCTATATTAGCGCCAACTCTTGATGTTGTCGAGTCTGTGAATGAGTATGATCTCACTGAATTCTGGTAACGCAAGCACATATTTAAGTTCTAATAGTCCATCTATGTCAGATGCCAATATTGACTTATTATCAGATGTTCACACTCCAGAGTTCTTGAATAGTATTAAATGTTCAGGTGTACCGAATCACGAGTTAAAATTGAAAGTTGGTACCCCAGTAATGTTATTAAGAAATAGAGTTTATTCTAACTTTTGTTTTAATTTCAAATGTTATATAAATATCAAGAACATTCACTTATTTATTTTTAAAATAAAACATTATTAAATATACAAACCGTGCATCGCACGGGTGATATACTAGTGTGTGTGTGTGTGTATATATATATATATATATATATATATATATATATATATATATATTTCCTTAATAATTGATATTAAAGAACTTTTTTAATTAAATTTTTATAAATAAATTGTTAATATTTCAGGTACTTGAATTCAAATCTAACTAAATTAAAATCGAGCTTGTTAAGCTTGAAATCAAGCTTAATAAGCTTAAAATAAAGTTGAACGAGCTTGATTTTGAACTTATCGAGCTTGTTTATCAAGCTTGAATCAAGTTTGCTTATCAAGCCAAGCTCGAGCTCAAACCAATCCAAGCTCAAGCTTAATATAAACAAGCTCGAGCCAAGCTCAAGCTCTAAAATAAAAAATTTACCAAGCTCGAGCTCGATCTCGATTAATTCTAGTCAAGCCAAGCTCAAGCTTACAAAAGCTTGGCTCGTTTGCAGCCCTAGATGAGAGAGTCGAATGAGAGGAAAAGAGTAATTTATAATATAGAGTATCAAGTTGAACAACTTAAATAGTTGAGAATATTTCATTGAAAATAAAAACCTTTAAATTTTGGAAGCTCAATTTTTACATGGGCATGAAAAAATTATTGTGCACAATTCCAACCAACCATGTACATCAAAGAATTTTGAATTCATTGACTTTAAAGCCTGAAATATGACAACTAGATAGTTCCATTTCACCCAGGTCACTAGCCGACCTGAATATATGCATAAACAATTACTATGTTAAATAGGAGGCAGTAAAGTACTAGTAACAAATCGATCACACTTAAAGGTGGTCCAGCTAAAACAATATAAACTGTATTTGCTATATTCATTAATCTCATACCATAGCAAATCTGACCTCAAGTAATCGGATTCAATAATATGTAGTCACTACCAAATTTGCATTAAAACCCCAAAACAAAACTCTACTGAGTCCAGAATATCATTGTCAATACACAACAATTCAGGACTCGATGCTACACCTATTGTTAATTCAAACTTCAGTTCCTGTGCCTCGTATAAAAAGCACGATTCAATCAAATTGCAAATTTCGTCATGTTACAAACAGCAAAATAGTCCACAGAAACTCTAGATAACGCCAAAGGCAAAATGAACAAGATTTTATGTATACATCTACATCTTAATCACTGCTCTCTGTCACCGAATGTCGGTCCACGTCCACCTCGGCCACCCCGTGTTCCTCCTCTCTGCATTAACCACAAATAATAAAAAGATACCTAAAATTAGTGAGATACATGGCATGAAACTACAAACAGGAACGACGTGTTAATAAACAAGAGCATGGACAACTAATTAAGCGAAGAAGAAATCATACTCTGCCACCGCCAAGAGATCTTCCATGGCCACCTCGCGGTGCAGCTGGGGATGTCCTCCCCATTCTTAACAGGGAATTCTGTTTTGCTCTCTCCGCAATGCTAATTACTCGTGGCGGTGCTGGTTCTTCGGTCTCGGTGACAACAGTGCTAGAGCTTGGGCTAGGGCTAGGACTCCGCGGTCGTGCAACTGAGCTCTGCTGAGGAGGAACAGCTGATATCTCGTGAGCACCAGCTGATCTCTGAGGGCTTTGGGCAGCATCAAGACTACCCTGATCACTGATGATGTCATTGTGCTTGTCAGAAGCTTCAGCTGGTGTACTGCTAATTTCCTCATTTTTATCAACTGGAACATCAGAGGACGCAACCTCTACGGTAATGTCTCCAGTTTCGTCACCAACATCATCGCCTACAGAAATAGACTCATTATAGCCTTCTAAGGAAACACCATCTTCTTGTTGCTGTTCCAAATCATCATCTAGCATCAACTCACCTTCCTCCCTCTCATCCTCACTTTCAGCTGCAGCCTGAAGCATTTTATCCACCTCTTCAGTTTTCGGATTTTCACCAATCAACTTCATTGCTGTGCTGGGCTTAATATCCAAATCGTCTATACCAGCATCAGCTTCATACTGGACTTCACCTTCTTGACTTGTGCCACTTTGAAATTCTCTCTGTTGTTCCTCAACTTCTTTCACTACAACCATTTCATCTTCTTCATCCTTGGCAGCAGTAACCATGTCATCACTAGTCAAAGCGGGAGCCTGATCAATATCCAGGTCCCCAGTGGGCTCCGGCTGTGACTCAGAAATATCAGATGGTACCATTGAGTGTTGTACAGGTGCTTCAGAAGATGGAAGGGTGGATTGCTCTTCAGAGGAATCCTCTTGTAGAGATTCAGAAGGCTTAGACTTCTTTAGCGAAGGTGCCACATTAATAGCAGCCTCATCTTGACCAACAGAGTCCTCCTTAAGCTCCGACACCGATGAAGCAAGGCGTTTTCTAGCAGATGGTGCATCAGTGGGAAGTTCTAGATCAGAGCCTGTTTTCCCTTCCTCCATCGCAGTAGATCCTTGCGTGCCAGACACCTCAAGATCTACTGAGGGCTCTACAGGTCGTTCAAGGCGAGGGCGTACAAGCCTTCTTCCTCCCTTTCGAACTTCGGTACTTGGTTTGGATAGAAGACCCTTCTCTCTTTCCTCCATCGCCTTAACATGAGGTTTTCTAGTTTGCTGGATAGGAATCTGACGACCTTCATCAAAGAACAAATTTTAAAGAAAAGGTATTATATTATAATAATGAAGCATATTCAACATATAGAAATAGATGCTAATAAGTAGTTGCACGAACCTGCACAAGCCGCAGAAGACGTATCAACAATTGGTGAGTCTGCACCAAGGGATTGAACACCATCACTATCATTTTGGACCGAATTCGCAAATTCTTCAAAATTACCAATGGATTGGAAGTAGACAAGAGTCCGTTCATCTAAGATTTTCCCAGGGGGGAGTTGAGAAGCCATTCCAGAACGCTGTATACAAGAAAAAACATGGGGAAAAGTTAATCTAATATCATCATCAATCTTTATTATCAAAGCTGTTCCTATCAAAATGAGAATAGCCAACTGTTAAGAAAGCAACAAAAGGTCCAATTGACAACAGATAAATAAAAGATACAAAGGACCTAAAGGGGTTAAATAGAATGCAATTTGCAATGTCTGTCCCTTCTTCTCATAGTAGAGTTGTTTTGGGGTGAGGGAGAGGGGATGGAGTGGTTTGGTTTCTGCAAGGGAAGATCGGGGTGATACAACTTTTACAGCATGCATAAATGCATATATGGATATAGTATCACAATTTTCCTCCTACTGTCCTACAAGTCTTTCCCATTAATATATCACGATTCGATGTTGACAAGCACCACAAGGCCTCTTTTGGCAACAGAATAAAGCCGGGCTTAAGGGTTCCTGAACACTACATTAAAAATATACATCGGTAAAAAAAATGATCTAGTAGTCCAAGCCGTTACCATTAAAAAGGAGTCGGGTATGAAGGAATCCACATACTGAACCAGGTTAAGCTTGGGATTTTAGGAACCTAAGAATTACATAACCTCACTAATCCCGAGACCCGGATGTCTATTTACAAACTATTTCTTGATTTAGGATATTGTCCGGTAGGAGATAAAAGTCTTAAGAAAGGGGCAAGTAGATCTTATGGGGCAAGTAGATCTTATGGCACTTTCTAACATTACGGAGCAGATGGTTCAAAGGGGCAAGTAGATCTTATGGCACTTTCTAACATTACGGAGCAGATGGTCCCCAATAAAACCGAACAGAAAAGAAAGAATTGATGTAGCGACTCCTATAACTTGGGAGAAAGTCGGTTTTGTATGAGACACGGATCTAATGTTATACATATAATCACCATCCAAGGCATTCCAAACAGGTTCTGGTGCACCACCCCAATAAAAAACTCCATTCATATTATCATCGAACATGTTCCTGACAGGTTAGTTTGTACCTTCTCCCTGATAAGCAACCAACCTTAAACTTGTACATTATCACAAGAGAGGAAAGGAATTTCAAAGAAAGTTCAGAGGATAAATTCCTGACAAACATAAAGGCAGAATATAGATTAAGCCTCTCCTCAAATTTCTGCCCAACCATCCATTTTAACCCATGCTAGAAGAGGCATTAACCCTTCTTTTACTAACCAGGTAGATGTGATTAGTTAAACACGCCAACTAACCCAACAGAATAATCTTACAGTTGTTGGATGGGTGTCTAGAAGGATCATCCCACCAGCTGCCCATCTAAGTCCATCCACCGAATGTTTGGCCCCAAATTCTTGACAAAGGGTAAAAATGTGTAACAAGGAAGTCGAGATGGAAAGAGAACAAAATGAGTTAAAATTGAATAATTGCACTCCATGTAATAAAATTTCTTTTAGTAACAGTAGAACATTATAACTAGAAAATGCAATGGAGAACTTGTTTAGTATAATGATCTCGCTCTCCCGGCAGTTTTCACCGGTTAAGATTTTTCACTTATTACTCTTGCATCTTTTTCTTGTATCTTGTGCAAGGTAGTCAAAGGTGCAAGGAGCACTCGAGACGCAAAGAGTACATATCGCCCGAGACAAAAAGCACACTTAAGGCGCACGTCCGAGCGAAGCAAGACAAATAATAAAATAATAATAAATATACATAAATAAATAATGTAAGAAATAAAATCAAATAACATATTAAAACAAACAAAAACACGTCAAAACATAACCAAGTGAACTCGCAGAGCATCAATAGCACTTAATAGAAGTAACAAGAATTTGTATTCTCTCTGCTACGTTTTTAGTAAAATTTAGATTTTCAAGTTCAATTGTAGCAAACATTGACAATCGTGGAAAGGGCTACATCCTTTCCACTTGTATGAGTTAAGGGCTATCTTCTTGCCTCAAAGTTTATTTGTAAAAAAAAACACATAAGGCGTGCATTTTCTCGGTTGCGTCAGGAGAAATGCGCCTTGCCTAGTAAGGTGCGAGGCGCAACTGCTGCACCTTGCTACGAGGCGCATCCAAGAAACGCCTTTGACTACCATGATCTTGTGAACTTTATTTTCTGCAAGAGTCCGTCACCGTGTTCGGTATTGCGGGTGTCGAATAATTACATCCACATATCTTAGGGAATAGTTTATACCTTTTATTCACAACAAGGTATCAAGGTATCAGAGTTTCGACTGAAGATCTAAAAGATCGACAATGACGATGAAGTATACGGCGTATGATTTGAGGTGGACAAGTTCAATGACAAAGGGAACTTCGAGCTGCGGCAGAGAAGGATTAAAGATCTTTTGATGTAACAAAGCCTTCACAAATTCTTGTTAGAAAATTCCAAGAAGCATGAGACAATGAAGGATGACAAGTGGAAGGACATGGGGATGAAGGCTACGAGTTCCATCAAGATGTGCTTAGCCGACCATGTTCTCTTCAGCATCATAGAGGAAGAAACTACGATCGAAGTTTGTGGAAAGCAGGATAGGGTGTATATGTCAAAGCATGCCACTACACAGCTCTACCTGAAGTAACAATTATATGGCCTGAGGATGAAGGAAGGTGAAAATCTATTGGAGCACTAAAATATGTTCAACGGACTTTTGAACCAACTTTACACCATTCGTGCAAATGTGGAGGAATAAGACAAGACCCTATTGCTTCTTAAATCATTTTCCTCTTCGTACGAGCACATAGTGACTACGCTTCTATATGGGAAGAATACAGTGAAGCTGGAGGAAATTATAGCATTACATTTATTTAATCAATTGTTGAAAAGCTCTACTTGTGAGGGTGAATAATTGGCGGTGGCAGACGAAAAATGACTCTTGACAAGGGATCGGGAGCGGCACATTCCCGATCAATATCAAGGAAGGAGGCACATGCAATGTAGTCAAGAACGCGTCCAAGGCGGGCCTCGCAACAAGGCACCCTACTTGCCTCACACCTTACTAGGCGAGGCGCCTTTCTCCAGGTGCGTTTTATGTATTTGCTTTTTATTTTGGTTCGATGAGCTCACTCGACAGAAAATGATAGTAATGAGAGTATTGGTAGTGATGCTGGTGATGGTGATTTGATAGAGTTTGAGACAGATGAATGAAACGTTCTATTGGTTCAGCCTTTACTTTACAATTTGTGTTCTTTTTATTTTGTTACTTCTTATTAGAGAACACAAATTCTTGCTAATTCTGTTGACTATTACTGCTACTTTGCTAGTTCACTTGGTTATGTTTTAATATGCTTTTATTGGTTTTAATATGTTATTTAGTTTTGTTTGTTATATTACTAATTTATTTATTTGTATATTATTATTATTATTTATTTTTGCGTCTTTCTTCAATTCAGCGTGTGCATCGGACGATATGGATCCCATGCGCCTTGAGTGCGCCTTGTACCTTTAACTACCTTGGACAAATGTTATTATTGCAAGAAATTCAGCCACATCACAAGAAATTGTCCACAACGCTCGAAGACAAAAAGGATGCTGAAGATGCAACAACGGTGGCGCACGTGTGGGATGACATTTGGGACAATTTGCTCACAGTCTCTCAAGGAAGGTACTCATAGCTGGATATTGTATTATGGTAGTTCCTACATATTTGTTCCTCAGACGCATCTTGTTTTGCTTCTCCAGAGAAGAAGCCTGGCACTATTTGCTTAGGTGAGACTCGGTTTGTGAGGCTACCGGTGAAGGGATATTAGATATTAAAATGCATGATGGCATAGTGCGAAGGTTTGGTGGAACATGATATGTACCAAGATGCACAAGAATCTCATATCGTTGGACGTGTTAGACTCTGTACTCTGTAGGTTATGGTTTTTCAACGAGGGGTAAAGTTCTAAGGATAAAAGGTGGTTGCACCGTGCTCGTGAAGGAAGAGAAGTGTGGTAATATTTATCGAGGTGATGCTCTTATGATTTCAGCAATGATAGGGTTGGATGTCCAAAGTGGTTCATCTGCAGTAGGTCAACCTTATGTGGCTCGAGGAAAGCGAATCAGATTTATTGATCCAGGTGCGACGACGATTATTTCAGAATGTTCTAACATGGGCGACGCTACAAAGATGAAGTGCGAATTCGAGCCTAACTCGAGTTCGGAGTCAACTTGCGACTAGACGACTAATGCCAGTGGGAGAGGAGGTGGTTCATGAGATCAACATTATTGTTAAAATTGAAGACTGAAGGTTGCTAGACGCTTGTTGAGTTTGATGGTGAAGATGATACAATGTTGTTATTGTTAGGATTTGCACATATATGGTAATGTTGGATACAGCTGTAGTGCTCCGCTTTCGATAGCGACGAACTTCGTAATATGCTTGCGCCGAATAAGATCGGTCGGGAAATTAGATGGCCATCTGACTCGATCGCTGAGCTTGGTAAACGATAACACCTTGCGGCATCGATCAAATCAATTTGGACGAATGTTACGAGAATCGATCCAACTAATAGAACGACTTCTGTTGGAATAAGTCCTAGATGCAGCGGACTGCGTCTCGGCTAGTGAGCTCTATATAAGAGTCCCTTCGACGTGACCGGACTGTTGTATGATTTTCTTAGAACTTTTGCCGCTTGGTTTTGATAAAAGTACTTTCACGTCGTTTTCTGAATGCAATCTACGAATTTCGAAACGAAGGAAAAAAGAAGGAATTCTAACTAAGTGTTGGTGCCATTGCAGGAGCTCACGTAACTAAAGCTTGAACGTTGCGAAGCGCTTCGACGGTCGGCACGATCAAAGTACTTGGTGGGTGATTCGGCTCCTTCGTTTCTACTGTCTCGCAAACGAAATTCTTTTGCCTCGAACTTATTCAATCGACGATGCCAAGTTAAATGCATGCTAATCCACTAAGATCAAGAACTCGGAAAAATATATCGATTTAGAGTAATCTACTCTGAAAATATAAATTTCACACAAAAACGAGAAAGTTCAAGGTTTTAGTAAAAAGATAGACTATTTCACGTGCTACAAAATAATATGAAACGTCGATCGTGGCTTATGATGCCTCGGGCAATTTGGTGCCTACGGATGCTAAATCGGAAGTACGGCTTTGGGAAAAATGAATCGTTGCATGAGTTGGGAGAAATGATAATGCCGTTCAATACTGTCCGCGATATAAAAATCTGTTTGCATATACTAAACTGTTCACGCATTGGCATGGTCATTGACAGCTTGTGCACAAGTTTGATTTTTCTCGAATCGGTATCCGGGGCATCGGTATCGAATCGACCTAAGGAAAATGAATAATCATGCTTCGACACTGATGCATTGCGGGACCGTCAGTCAGGCTTGCAACCTAGACTGAATGGGCCGAAATACAGTTGAGATAGTCCCAAGTGGTGGTAACACCAATGACCGCATATAAGATAGAGTATGCTCACCTGTTGTCTTATGCATGAGTAAATATTATCTGTGTTTTATGCAGGGACGAGCACGGCCGTGGTAAGAATTATGATAAATCACTATGCTTCAATGTATGCTTTACTATTTCAAAGATGGCTATCGATATGAACTGAATTCATTTAGTTCTAAATAAAAAGAAAACTCTATACCATGTCTTCCTTAACAATCAGAGTCGGTTTAGACGAGTGGATTCATTTCGTCCAATTAGCAATTGTGTTTTGCTAAACTTTCCAGGTGCTGCGGGAACCCTAAACTGAAGCTGAAGTGCGGGAAGGCATTTTGAAGCTCTTCCTAATCCGAAGTATTTTGAAGCCAAATCAATCGAAGGCTTATATATAAAGGGGCGAATGTATGGAACGACAAGTGTTAGTTCAGGCAGCTTGTCGAGTATATTTTTTTGTTTCAATCAATGTAGCCGCAACGGCATCCAATGTAATTACGACTTGCACTTCGTTGCAAGCTATGAATGAAAATCATATTTCTATCTTCCTAAACTGCGTCTTATATTCTGATGTGATTTGTGAAGTTTCAACTTGGTGTTTCAATATAATAATCAACGTAACGTTCTTGCCTTGTACAAGTGCAATTCCAGACTCGTACGGTATCACGCCTTAGCGAGGATGATCGATTCGGCATAATAACACCAGGGACGAACGGTTTGTCGACTCGGGACGTGACAAATTGGTATCAGAGCACAATTATGTTTCCTCGGATTTTCGAAAGATGTTTCATTGTTGGAATGTTCGTTGCGATTGCCCGATTGAATGCTTGTCGACATGCTGCGTGAAATAAAAGTTCCATACAGGTAAGCTCGTAGGTATTTTGAAAAATACTAACGGGTTTACTTTGTTTTGTAGGAATGACTAAGAAAATAAGAATACACTCGGCACAACAACCCAAACCGTGGATAGTACGTCGAGTTCGATGAGTACTGGCCCTAGCGAGACGACGATGGAGAAAATGCTGCAGTTGATGGAGCTATAGCAGCAACAGCTTCAGATGCAAATCAAAGCCCAATTTGATGTGCAGCAGAGGCAGATGGACGCCCTGACTCAGATAGTGAACAATATAGCGGCCAACGCCAATGCAACGGTCGTGGCGTCCGAAGAGAAGAAAGGCGATCAAGAAGTCGAGGAAGAAGTTCGACCACAAGGGGTGAACTCTTCTTCTTTGCTCAAAGCATCGGAGTTTCGTAAGATGAACTCGCCGAAGTTCAATGGCCGAGCAGAGCCTGATGTGACTTGTGCGGCGGTACAGCTATGTCTCAGAGCATACGACTGGTGGGCAGCGAAGAAACAAGAAATCTATGAAATCGACCCCAACACCAAGATTTCCTGGAAAATGTTCAAGATAGCCTTTCTTGAGCAGTATATTCCTCGCGCTGTCCGTCGTAAAAAAGAAGAGTTCATAATGTTGCGACAAGAAAATATATCAGTTGACGATTATGACTCGAGCTTCTTAAAACTAGCAAAGTTTGCCGGCGCCTTCCTGCCCAACAAGGAAGCAAGGTGCGAACGCTTCCAACAAGGCCTGAATGACGAACTGCGTCGAGACGTCATGAACCAAAGATGCCAGACCTACCGTGAATCCTACGATGCGGCTCTTGATAGCGAGCGAATCTTTGGCCGTATGTCACACGGGCAGTGCCAGTCGTCCGTAACAACTTCAACAAGCATCCTAACGACACCGGGGGATCGGGAGTATCAAAACGTCCGAACACATTTGATAACAGAGGCCATGACGGACAACAATGTAACAGATGCGGTAGGCATGGGCACCGGGCAACCGATTGCGTCACGAGAACTTGCTACAAGTGTCGCGAGGTAGGCCATATAGCTACACATTGTCCGAGAAATGTTCCAAATCAACAAAACCCACTAAGGAACGTTCTGAATCAGTATAAAGTGCCTACACTACAAGGCGCAAATGCGGTGCCCGTGAACCCGCAGAATCAATGTCATGGAGCTCAAGGCCGAGGTTATGCATTAACTCGGGACTTGGCGTTCACATCCGATACTGTTGTAACAGGTATATTACTCTACAAAAATATACCTGCTGCTCGGGTTCTATTCGATTCGGGTGCAACGCATAGTTTTATAACTACTGATTATGCGAAAGAAAATAAAATAACCATGCAATCACTATATATGAACATTAGCGTTAGCACTCCATCGGGAGTCGATATGCTTGCGAACTTTATTTGTAGGAATGACCACATTTGCATCGAGGGAAGAAATCTATCCTTGGAAGCCGTCGTACTAGACATCAAAGAGTACGGCATAATCCTGGACATGGATTGGTTGGACGCTTGTCATGCAGCAATCGAGTGCACGAAGAAGAGAGTGGTGTTTCGTCTTTTCTAGCGAGACAGAGTTCTCATATTCGTGTGGTACGGTCTCAAAGACGGCAATGATGGTATCAGCAATCTCGGCGAGGCGTATGTTGCGTTCCGGCTGTGCGGGATACTTGGCATCAGTTCGAGATAGGAAGGATATTGCAGGCACAATGCAAACTGATATTGTGACAGATTTTTCCGACGTTTTTCCTGACGAGATGCTCAGGATGCTGCCGGATCGAGAAATAGAATTTAGCATCGACACATTTCCGAATACACGGCCGATATCAAAAGCGCCTTACCGAATGGCTCCTACAGAACTGAAGGAACTGAAGGTGCAATTACAAGAGTTGCTAGACCGCGGATTTATTCGCCCTAGCGTCTCTCCGTGGGGAGCTTCCGTACTGTTTGTGAAAAAGAAGGATAGATCGATGCGGCTATGCATCGACTATCGTGAACTCAACAAGGCGACCGTGCGGAACAAGTATCCCTTGCCACGAATCGATGACTTATTTGACCAACTGCAAGGCGCGTCAATATTTTCAAAAATCGATCTTCGTTCAGGCTATCATCAGTTGAAGATCAAGTCTGATGACGTATCGAAGTCTGCCTTCCGTACTCGATATGTTCATTATGAATTTCTAGTCATGTCGTTCGGTTTGACGAATTCCCCAGCCGCTTTCATGGATCTGATGAACCGAGTCTTCCGACCCCAAATCGATAAATTTGTAGTCGTGTTCATCGACAATATCCTTATCTACTCAAAGAATCGAGAAGAGCATGCAGGACACTTGAAGACGGTATTGCAAACTCTGCGTAAAAATAAATTATATGTCAAGCGGAGTAAATGCGAGTTCTGGATGAGTAGTGTGGCATTCCTCGGACATGTAATCTCTGCCGAAGACATCGCGGTGGACCCAAAGAAGATTGAAGCGGTGGTAGATTGGAAACGACCTACCTCAGCTAGCGACATTCGGAGTTTCCTGAACTTAGCAGGCTACTACCGAAGATTCTTGCGGAGCTTTTCAAAACTAGCGTCGCCTCTGACTCGTCTCACCCAGAAGGGAGTAGTATTTAAATGGAGTGACGACTGTAAATCCAACTTTCAAGAGTTGAAGCAACGGCTCATCTCAGCTCCAATCCTTGCACTTCCAGATGGTCCATAAGGCTTTCAGATATTCAACGACGTATCGGAAACTGGCCTCGGGTGCGAACTCATGCACAGAGATAAAGTCATCTCCTACGCTTCACGGCAGTTGAAGCAGCACAAGAAAAACTATTCGACGCATGACCTAGAATTGACGGCGATCGTGTTTGCATTAAAACTCTGGCGGCACAACCTCTATGGTGTGGCTTGCAGAATCTACACAGATCATAAAAGCCTGAAATACTTGTTTACCCAACGAGAACTCAACTTACGGCAGCGACTTTGGCTCGAACTCAAAAAGATTACGAGCTAACGATAAGTATACGCCGGACAAGGAAAACGTTGTAGCAGACGCGCTGAGCAGAATATTTATGGGATCACTGGCCATAAATAATGAGATACGGCGAGACCTTGAAACGATGGGTATCGAACTCGGAATTGAGTATCGACACCTGCACCTAGCTCAGTTGAAGCTAGGGTCGAGCCTGCTTAGCAAAATAAAGACCGCACAGAAAAACGATTCATTCCAGAAGAAGATGCGCAAGCTGATTTCAACAGGAAGGACGACTGACTTTGCGGAAGACGGAGACGGACAATGCGACTAAAAGGAAGGCTCTGCATTCCTGAAACTGCCGAACTCTGAAAAGAAATTCTGACGGAGGCACATTATGCGAAGTACTCGTTACATCCTGGAAGCACCAAGATGTACAAGGACTTGCGCACAAACTTTTGGTGGCACGACATGAAGAAACACGTGGCTACTTACGTGTCGCAGTGTATGGCGTGTCAGCAAGGGAAGGCAGAACACCAAAGGCCAGGCAGAGAGCTACAGAACCTCGCCATTTTCGAGTGGAATTGGGACGACATCTCGATGGATTTCATTGTTGGATTTCCGAAGACGCCGCGGGGGAATGATGCGATTTGGGTCATTGTTGATAGATTGACCAAGTCGGCTCACTTCATCGCAATTAAAGTAGGATGGAACGTCGATCGGTTAGCGCAAATCTATATCGACGAGATTGTTCAACTGCACGGGGTACCGGCCATAATAATTTCAGACAGAGATGGACGATTCCTATCGCGTTTCTGGACGAGCCTGCAAACGGCGATGGAAACCAAACTAAATTTTAGTTCTGCGTACTACCCCGAGGGGGAGGTCAGACAGAGAGGGTAAATCAAATCTTAGAGGATATGTTGCGTCTGCGTGCGATTGATCTAAAGACTAGTTGGGATACGCATTTGCCGCTTGCGGAGTTTGCGTATAACAACAATTATCAGTCGAGCATTCAGATGGCTCCATATGAAGCGCTCTACGGGAGGAAGTGTCGTTCTCCAATATGCTGGGACGAAGTCGGAGAACGACAAGTGCTCGGACCGGAACTGGTGGATCAGGCCGTCGAAAATGTCCGCTTGATCCGAGATAGACTCCGTATCGCGCAAAATCAACAAAAGAGCTATGCAGATCTTCATCGACGACCGCTAGAATTTTTGGTCGGGGACCATGTGTTTTTGAAAGTAACGCCCATGCGTGGCGTAATGCGGTTCGGCGGTAAAGGCAAATTGAGCCCGAGATTTGTAGACCCCTTCGAGACCATCGAGCGAGTTGCAACGGTTGCTTATCGGATTGCACTACCTCCTGCCTTGGCTGATATGCACGATGTTTTCCATGTTTCACAACTTCGAAAATACGTGTACGATCCAAGTCATGTGGTTAGCTTCGATCAGTTGGAGCTACGTACTGACTTGTCTTACTCGGAGGAGCCTATTCAAATTTTGGACCGTAAGGAGAAGGTATTAAGAAATCGGTCGATGTCCTTGGTCCTCGTGCTTTGGCGGAACCATTCAGTTGAAGAGTCGACGTAAAAAATAGAGGTGGAGATGAAGGAGAAGTACCCTTCGTTGTTTGCCTAATTTAAGGTCAGACCCTTGTTCTTAAGTTTCGGGACGAAACTTATTCTTAGTGGTATATTATGTAGTGTCCCGCTTTCGATAGGCGACGGACTTCGTAATATGCTTGCGCCGAATCAGATCGGTCGAAAACTTAGATGGCCATCTGACTCGATCGCGGAGCTTGGTAAACGATAACACCTTGCGGCATCGATCAAATCGATTTGGACGAATGTTACGAGAATCGATCCAACTAATAGAACGACTTATGTTGGAATAAGTCCTAGATGCAACGGGCTGCGTCTCGGCGAGTGAGCTCTATATAAGTCCCTTCGACGGGACCGGAATGCTGTATGGTTTTCTTGGAGTTTTTGCCGCTTGGTTTTGATAAAAGTGCTTTCGCGTCGTTTTCTGAATGCAATCTACGAATTTCGAAGCGAAGGAATAAAAAGAGAATTCTAACTAAGTGCCGGTGCCATTGCAGGAGCTCGCGTAACTAAAGCTTGAACGTTGCGAAGCGCTTCGACGGTCGGCACGATTAAAGTACTTGGTGGGTGATTCGGTCCCTTCTTTTCTACTTTGTCCCGCATACGAAATTTCTTTGCCTCGAACTTTTTTAAATCGACGATGACAAGTTAAATGCATGCCAATCCACTAAGATCAAGAACTCGGGAAAAACGTATCGATTTAGAGTAATCTACTCTGAAAATATAAGTTTCGCACCAAAACAAAAAAGTTTAAGGTTCTAGTAAAAAGATAGACTATTTCACGTGCTGCAAAATAATATGAAACGTCGATCGTGGCTTATGATGTCTCGGACAATTTGGTGCCTACAGGACGCTAAATCGGAAGTACGGCTTTGGGAAAAATGAATCGTTGCATGAGTTGGGAGAAATGATAATGCCGTTCAATACTGTCCGCGCTATACAAATTTGTTTGCATATATTAAACTGTTCACGCATTGGCATGGACATGGACAGCTTGTGCACAAGTTTGATTTTTCTCGAATCGGTATCCAGGGCATCGGTATCGAATCGACCTAGGGGAAATAAATAATCGTGCTTTGGCACTGATGCATTGCGGGACCGTCAGTCAGGCTTGCAACCTAGACTGAACAGACCAAAATGTCGTTGAGATAGTCTCAAGTGGTGGTAACACCAATGACCGCATATAAGATAGAGCATGCTCACCTATTGTCTTATGCAGGTAGTAAATATAATCTGTGTTTTATGCAGGGAATAAATTACTGTTTCAATGTATGCTTTACTATTTCAAAGATGTCTATCGATATGAACTGAATTCATTTAGTTCTAAATAGAAAGAGAACTCTATAGCATGCCTACCTATTGTCTTATGCAGGTAGTAAATATTATCTGTGTTTTATGCAGGGACGAGCACGACCGTGGTAAGAATTATGATAAATCACTATGCTTCAATGTATACTTTACTATTTCAAAGATGTCTATCGATATGAACTGAATTCATTTAGTTTTAAATAGAAAGAAAACTCTATAGCATACCTTCCTTAACAATCAGAGTCGGTTTAGACGAGTGGGTTCGTTTCGTCCACTTAGTAATTGTGTTTTGCTAATCCCCTCCCCAACTCCCCAGGTGTTGCGGGAGCCCTAAACTGAAGCTGAAGTGCGGGAAGACGTTTTGAAGCTCTTCCTATTCCGAAGTATTTTGAAGCAAATTCAATCGAAGGCTTATATATAAAGGGGCGAATGTATGGAACGACAAGTATTAGTTCAGGCAGCTTGTCGAGTATATTTCTTTTGTTTTAATCAATGTAGCCGCAACAGCATCCAATGTAATTACGACTTGCACTTCATTGCAAGATATGAATGAAAAGCATATTTCTATCTTCCTAAACTGCATCTTATATTCTGATGTGATTTGTGAAGTTTCAACTTAGTGTTTCAATATAATAATCAACGCAACGTTCTTGCCTTGTACGAGTGCAATTCCAGACTCGTACGGCATCACGCCTTAGCGAGGACGATCGATTCGGCATAATAACACCAAGGACGAACGGTTTGTCGACTCGGGACGTGACAACAGCTGCTGCTGTTTAATTCAAAAATCAACTCCCTCTTCAATGTTTGACCGTTTCCCTTTCTCAATTCTTGAATGCTAGAAATTATTCCAACGGACAATTAATGTCCAGCCCATTATTCTTCATCAATTTTCATTATTCTCCTTTAATCCTAAGGTTATGTTTAGCTCTCTCTATATATTTTCGTTGGTTGCTAGTCTAAGACGAGAAAGAAAATACAAAAGGAGAATTATACTATGCTATTTTCTTCCCTCTACTTTCTAATTTTTAGAACAAATTTTATCTTGTCTCTTCAATTTCTTTGTTGGACAAGCTAAGTTCGGATCACTCTTCCCGAGTTGTGTGCGACGACGGAATACCGGTAGAGCGGAATTTTTACCACTAGGAACATTCGAAAAAGTCTGCACATAGATCCGAATTAACTCTTAGGGCAGTGTTTCGTGCGCGACTTTTCCCGAGGCCGGTAACATTAATTTTTTTTTTCTATTTTGTTTACAGATTTCAACAAGAAAAAGAAAAATATTTTCAACATTCTAAGAGTTAACCGATATAAAATATTTTGTAGCATTACTCATAGGAATAATTTACATTCAACGTTGCTACTGTTAACACAAGCCAGTAAATTTGTATTCATATTCTATTATCAAATTTCTATTAGAATATATATATATATATATTTTTTGAACCAGGTAAATTATTTCTGGAATCGCTCTCACTGGGATTCGAACTCCTGACCACTCGGGCCGCATGCATCTCTCTTAACCACTAGGCTAGAGGTCATTTGCGAATATATAACTTCTACAAGAAAGCAAATTTTGTTCTATATAAAAGGAAAATAGTGTTACAAACTACAAAGTGAATTGGTTTACTCACTCACTTCTGTTAACACAAGTTTACTTCATACAAATTTGTTATCTCATTCACTACACAATACACACGAGTTTGTTCATTCGCTACACAATACATACAAGTTTGTGTTTCCGAGAGGACGGATTCAAAAGCTAAATGAATTTTATTTTCTAGTCACCTATTAACACCGTTTTCAACAGCCTGCAAATTCACATTTTTAGATGTTGTTACTTCACATTTTTAGATGTTGTTACTGTATTAACAATATTTACTGTCACCATCTTAATTTGCTTATACATTTGTTTACATAAGGTGCTTTGTGGACAAAACATATACTTAGTTGTTTGTTAACAAATTAGCTACCAATTTTGAAAACATCTTGTCATTTTACTTGTTAACATAGTTTTCTGTTCTTGTCCGCACATGTTGTTCTTATTAGGACACAGCAAAGTTATGGCCGGATATTGGTTAGCAAATTTATTTTCTTGTGTGCACTCTGTTTTAACAAGTGTTAACCTAAATTTCTTTTTAACAAACGTTTTAAGTACTTTGTTACAAATTGTGTTACATTCTGTATTAACTAGTGTGCACTCTGTTCGAAATTGTGAGCACACAAATTTGAACATTTAGATTCTAGCTCTTACATTTGTTCCTCTAGTACACACTGCTATTTTTTTTTTTTTTACAAGATACACAAAACACAACTAGAGCTCTCTGACCATGTTATTGGCATTAGACATGTTAATTAACGTTCTGTATAGACTATAGACTTGCCAACAACTTCTTAGTTGTAAATCGCTTTTAGTAAAAAAAATCTTTACCTATAAGTGAATACCGGATTTGCTTCAGAGACAATATATCCATATGGTGATGTATTTAACTTCTAATCCTATAAAGCTATTGGAACTTGATATTTTGTTCAAGTTAGTTGACATGGACAGTCTTAATGCATTTTGACATGGGTATATTGTCTGACACAAACTAAAAGTTTACGTGGTTAATTTAATATAGATTATGAGTTAAATTTCCCTTTTGAACACAAATATGAGCTACTGTTACAAATATGAGCTACTGTTATTGTTGTTGTTGTAAGTAATGAGGCTTTGTATTGCCCTCTGAACAAACAGATTAGGCTTTGGGGTTTTACCTTAAGAGGTCGGCAAGGCATACCTTAGAAGTCTTATTCAATGAATAAATTATTATTATTTGATTAGATTTTTTTTTTTCCGCTATGAATATTAAATCACTTGCTAGTAAAATCTTATGTTAAGACTGAACAATACTTGTTACTATCCTTGATTTGTTGGAGCGTCCAAATATTTGATATGAATATGGATTTGGCACATTAATGCTTTATTCGGTTAAGATCTTAACTACTAACCTCTATTTTCTTGAAGACAGAATTATCTGAAATATTTTTAAATGTTTTGAAAATGAGCAACATGTCAACTATGATGGTAATAGAAATTCATTTGTGTATTTTTTTTATAATGTTATCTCTCCAAGTCAGAAACATTAAAGATTGTGACTTGTTAGGAAATGCTCAAACATGCTAAGGATGAAGGTAAGCAATACAAAAGTTTTCTGCTCTAATATTCTAAGCTAGATAATTAATCTCATTTTCCAAATTCTTGGATACTAATGGATGTTTAGGGAGAATAATATAATTATCTAAAAATGATGTACAAAATAACATTTCTTCCGAAGTATTGTTACTAAGCCGAAATGAAGAAGTACAAAATTGCACTGATCATGTGGAAAGATAAACTTTTATATTTACAATTCACAAATTATATTCGTTTTTTATTCCTACTATTAGTTGGGCAAATATATTGTTGAAGTATGTGAACCATATTTATTGGTTTATGTATGTAGATTATGGGGATATTGAATAATACTTTTTCTTGATTTACATGTTTGAACTTTAAATAACTATATTGTCACAATATTATAATTTCTGGTCAGACACAGTATTTACAATATGGTTCTGTCACAATTTTTAAATTATGTTAGGCAAACATTGGTTTGCATATAATCTGTGACATTATAATTCTTTTGATTCATTTAAATAATTTAGTCAAAAGAAAATAGTTTTGTGATATTGCAAATTCCTATAAATCTAAAATTTTTAAAAGTTAAGATTATTTTGGGTACAAGCCGAAAAGGTCCTTCTGCCAACCGGACGTAAATAGCCCTAAGCGACACGGTACTTAATCGTCCCCCTGTGGACATCCGCTAGCTGGGAACCGACCCCTACAGCTAACCCAAATTGATCAAAACTTGATAAACTAAAGATTTGTTAAGGTCAATTAGCAAAAATCACTTAAACTATTATTCTAATACTTTAGAATGTCATATTTGTAAATATGGATGGTAAAGATGAAGTTCTAGACAGATTCAAGGTCTATAAATCTAAAGCTGAGAACCAGTTAGATGGAAAAATTAAGACTCTTAGATCAGATCGTGGTGGAGAGTATACCTCAAATGAAATGACTAACTTCTGTGAAGAACATGGAACTTTTTGTGAGGTTACTACTCCTTTTCACCACAGTCTAACAGAGTTGTTGAAAGAAAAAAATCGCACTCTATTAGACATGGTAAATGCCATACTTCGCAGCTCAGGTGCTCCTGATAATTTGTAGGAAAAGCCTTATTGTCTGCATGTTATATCCTTAATAGGATATCCAGTAAGTCTAATGATAAGACACCATATGAGTTATGGAAAGGTCGAACTCCTAAAATTAGTTACCTCAAAGTTTGGGGATGCCTATCTAAAGTAGGAATTCTTGAACCAAAAAAGAGGAAGATTTGACCTAAGACTGTAGATGTTGTGCTCATAGGATATGCCCTAGATAGCAATGCCAATAGATTACTTGTAACTCATTCTGAAGTAAATGAAATCTCTAATGATACAACTATAGAAGCCAGAGATGCAGTTGACTTTGAGAATGTATTTCCCTTTAAAGATATAATTTCATCATCTTCCTCCAACCCTTCTCTTACTCCATCTACTAGTTCTCATGTTCAAATATAAAGTTCACAACCTGAACAAGACAGAGAACCTAGAAGGAGTAAAAGAGAAAGGACTGAAAGAAGATATAAGGTGATCCATCAACTTATGGCTTCTTCTCTTTTTTGATAGAGGTGATCCATCAACTTATGAAGAAGCCATATCTTCTCATGATGCCCCTTTCTGGAAAGAAGCTATTAACAATGAGTACAACTCCATTATTGAGAATAGTACATGATTTTTAGTAGACTTACCTTCAGGTAGTAAATCCATATGTTGTAAGTGAATATTCAAAAAGAAACTTAGAGCCGATGACACCATAGAAAATATAAGGTTATATTAGTAGCAAAAGGTTTTGCCAACAAAAAGGGATTATATTATTTTGTACATATTCTCCTGTAACTAGAATCACTTCTATTAGAACCCTTCTATCTTTAGCTTCCATTCATGACATGATAATCCATCAAATGGATGTAAAGACAACATTTCTAAATGGAGATTTAGAAGAAGAAATATATATGGACCAACCTGAGGGTTTCATTACTGAAGGTCAAGAAAAGAAGGTTTGCAGATTAGTTAAATCTCTTTATGGCCTAAAGCAAACTCCAAGCAATGACACAACAAATTTGATAAAGTCATTTTAGAATTTGGTTTTGTGTCAAATGAATATGACAAATGTCTGTATTCTAAAAATACAAATGAAAGTTGTGTCATCTTATGCTTGTATGTTGATGATATCCTTATTCTAGGATCTTTGTTGGAATTGATAAATAACACTAAGAATTATTTATCTAACCAGTTTGATATAAAAGACTTAGGCGAAGCCAACTTGATCCTAGGAATGCAAGTATTCAAATACAAAGGGGGCTATACTCTATCCTTAGCACATTCAATTGGGAAAATGCTAAGAAAGTTTGAGTATTTTGACAAAAAATCTGCCCTTATTACTTATGACAATAATGTTGTTCTCAAGAAGAATGAATGATCACCTATAGAACAACATAGATATTCACAGATGATAGGATTTCTTATGTACATAACAAATAGAACCAGAACTGATATTGCATTTGCTATTGGGAGACTAAGTAAATACACTAGTAACCCAAACCAGTCACATTGGACTGCATTGGACAGATTATTTAGATATCTTAAGGGTACTCTAGATTATAAACTTCTTTATACTAGACACCCTGATATCATAGAAGGTTACTAAGATACAATTTGGGTAACTGATTCACGTGATGTGAAATCCACTACTCGATATATTTTTACTGTAGGAGGAGATCTTGTAAACGAACTATCATTGCTAGGTGTACAATGGACTCTGAAATGATAGCTTTGGACACTACTTGTACAGAATCCGAATGGCTTAAAAATCTTGTTATGCATATACATATTTCTCTCAGTACTGTTTATGCAATTTCTATAAACTGTGATAATAAATCTGTTATAGATATACTAAAGCATGATTCTATGAACGCTAAGATGAACAGACACCTGCAGCTGCGCTTCAAGTCAATAAAAAGTCTATTAGGCAAATATGTGGTTCTTGACTATATAAAGTCAGAAAAGAACCTTACAGACCACTTAACGAAGGGTTTGCTAGGACATTGATCCTAGAATCATCGAGGAGAATGGGGTTAAGCCCATAAATTAGTCACCAGCAATGGCAACCCAACCGAATCTGACTGGAGATCCCAAGAAGCCGGTTCAATGAGTAGGAACAAACTTGACTTAGGTGACTATTATGGAATACTAACCCTGATATTAAATTCTCTTAAAATAATACCCAAGAGGCTGTACGATGTTGTACATGAATACCCCATCCCTAGGGTGACAGTGTTCCGATGTGATTTGGTTAGGATGAGTTTTAAAACTCTTAATAAGTCCAAGCATGATTATACAGGGTTGACTCCAATCACCAACCCTTTGAGGACTTACCTATGCGAGAGGTCGTGAAGGCCACAACTATGGGACAGGACGAACCCAGACAACTCTCACGAATATGGAATAAGTGCGTATGACCAATCAAAAGCGTCACCCGATAGACCCAAAGACCTCTAGCGTACTATGTGTGCTATTTTCTGAATCTGGTTCAAGAAGCCTGATTCAAGGCATAGTCCATCAAATACTTCTTCAGACAAAGAAAATAGTCATTAAGTGAGATTGAAGGCTGTAGTCCATCTCATCTATGCATAGTATATAATCGCCCAAAAATTCTTTGCTCCTCTCTTATTATATTTTTTTTCGAAACTTGATTTTTGGGGGGATTTTTGGATACAACTGCTGCTGTTTAATGCAAAAATCAACTCCCTCTTCAATGTCTGACAGTTTCCCTTTCTCAATTTTTGAATGTTAGAAATCATTCCAACGGACAATTAATGTCCAGCCCATTATTCTTCATCAATTTTTATTATTCTCCTTTAATCCCGAGGTTATGTTTAGCTCTCTATATATATTTCCATTGGTTGCTACCCTCAGACGAGAAAGAAAAAAAAGAAGAGGAGAATTACACTATGCTATTTTCTTCCCTCTACTTTTTCTAATTTTTAGAACAAATTTTATCTGGTCTCTCCAAATCTTTTGTTCAATTTCTTTGCTGGACAAGCTAAGTTCGGGTTACTATCCCCGAGTTGTGTGCAACGATGGGATACTGGTAGAGCGAAAGTTTTACCACTAGGAGCATTCGAAAAAGTCTGTACATAGACCCGGATTAACTCTTAGGGCAGTGCTTCGTGCGCGACTTTCCCGGAGGCCGGTAACATTAATTTTATTTCTATTTTGTTTACAGATTTCAACAAGAAAAAAAAATTTCCAACAGATAATCCTAGTAATAATAGAATTGAAAAAAAGAGTCAGTTAAAACCTTAATCATATTGAGTTTCAAATAAGGAAATCGATGCCATACCTACTTAGGATTGAATTTCTATATATGAAGACATGTCATACTATATAAAAGGGCCTAAAGTTCCTTGTAGATTATTGTGCTCAAAGAAAGATGTTGGGTAGCCACCAATAAGTTGAGAGAAAGAAATAGAGAAGAAATAGAGAGGTTGAAGAAGAGAGAGCTCGAGTTTCTTAGATATTCTTGGATGTAATCTCTGGAGGCTTTTTTGGGTTCTCTTTGCTACTTTCTCTAGTATTGTGGGTTACGAAGTTGTAGCGATCTTATAAAACTTGTAATCTTATTTAGTAGCTATCTCGCTCTCCCGGTAGATTTTACCGGTTAGAATTTTCCACTTATTATTCTTGCGTCTCTGTCTTGTATCTTCTATCTTTATTTTCTATAAGAGTATGCCACCATGTTCAGCGTTGTGGGTGTCGGTTCATTATGGACGCTGAATAGTTTCCGCTTTTATTCCCAATACACCTATGTCATAATTGTCGAACAAATGCTAACACAACCACTGGTCATAACAGTTGGCTTATTAATTGGTTTTACCAACCGATTAAACACATCAAGAAAAGGATATCAACCGTTGTTAATTCGGACACTGTACGCAATAGAGAAATTTACTTTGGGAGATCCCATATATTCATATAAGATCTGTGAGTACCTAAGATGAGACGCATCAAAAGTTTATGTTCAACTGTAAGGACCATCAGCATTGCAAATGAAGATATTGTCGACTGTCTGATGTAGTTTTGACAGAAAGGATAAGAGTTCTTCAAGCCAACTTACCCATACGCTACAAAGAGGCAAAATGTTCCTTTTTCCAGATTAGTGGGGCAGTACTACTGAAGCAAGCTATAATCCATATCCAATAGACAGAATGGTTGTCGGATTCACAACAACAAAAATGAAAAGAAAATATAACTTCAATCTCAGCATGCATGCAGTGATTATCCAGTTTGCTAAGATAATTGCATTTCAAGTATTAAGGGTATATTATAGACTGATTTCTTGGCAGCACTACAAGCAACTCCTCGACCCAAAGTCGCTGCTGAAGAAGTGGGGTCTGTGGTAGCTGCTGAAACTTCTACGCTCTTACATGGACAACTGTGTGCATGGATGGATTTACCAGTATTGATGGTTACCGAGGACGTTGCTACAACCAGAAGGCTGTTTTGGGGTGTTCTAATGAATAACAATTGTATGGCTATTCACTATGGGCAAAATGATAGATGCACTATACCAGAGTTACCATAAATCACTAAAGCCTCGGCTATCCATTTTCTGTGAGTTTCCTAATTACAGATCGATTTTTTTAAAAAAATGCTAAATGCAGCTTTTCATAACACTAAATGCAGTTTTTCATAATTGTTCAGAAGACTAAATAGGGATAGAGAGAAAAAAGAAAAAGGAAAAGGCCCTCCCCTTGGAAATATAAATACGGCTGGCCTTTGGAGAGAGAGAACACAAGGCCTTGGGCAATATCAAAAGTTCCTTATAAATATAACTGGGATGTTGGTATTCCTTACAGCCAGTAGTGTTCTTCACTTGGTTTGGGGTTTCATAGTGGCTATTTGGTATCCAACTTCTTAGCTGAAAACTTAAGAGACAGTATAAACCTCTTGGAAATATGAAAGGCCCTTGGGAACACACTTTTGGGTTCCTTACACGTTATTATGTTCACCTGATATTGGGATTCTAAATGAATAAGTGTCAAGCAACCACTTGGCAAACAGATTTTCTAGTTACAAGGTAATTGAAGCCAGGATTTATTCAAAACTATCTATAATATGCTCGTTCTAAAGGAAACCATTCCACATTCAAAAGTAATGTATTTCATCCCATCTAAGCATTCCAAAAGCCTACCCCAGCTTCTTGTTCTTCATTCCGTAAGATTCTGTGTTTTCGATACCATTAACAAATATGTCAATATTGTTAAAACCACATTGTAAAAATATTGCTCGAGTTACATAACTAAATAAACTAATCTATTAAATCTAATCACCAGAAAGAATCAAGATTAAATCTAATCTACTAAATATGTCCCAGTGGCCGTAGCCCATTGGGAACGGTGGAGCACCCCGGCGCAGTGGTGCGGGTTCGAGCCCCCTTGGAGGCATGCCTCCAAGCACCATTAAGAAGTCGACACCCTCCAAAAAAAAAAAAACACATTCCATTTACCCAATCCACATAATTCCAAGCGTTATGATCTGTATAACATATTCTGATTATAGATCGTACTAGTATGGCAATTCATAGTCACCCATGTCAAACGAGGAAACATGTGTTCCATTCGTTGACTTGGCAACCAATTATGGGGTCATCCTTGAACCCTTTAAACTTAACAAAGCAGGCTGAGCAAGCAGTCTGTTGACTTCATAGACCCGCATAACAATTAAACGGCTACCTTTCTAATAAAGCAGTGGCCAATCATATATGGGTTGGGTTACTAGGACAAAATAGGATGCTATGTATATAAATCAAGGTTCGCACTAATGAGTATCGAGATTGGCGGTATCAGCCATTTTTGGATCGGAGTATCAAAATTTTTGGTATCAGAAAGCAAATAATTATTAATAAGTTTTATTAAAAATTTAGAAAAACAGTTTATACATTTAGGCATAATTTGAAGTATTTTTTGTGTTGCTTCTTAGTAGTTTTGAAATTGAATGAAATAATAGTCACTCTTGCTTACTGGCTTGCCTGCGATAAATACGTTTTTTTTTCATTGACATGCTCTTAAACTTTACTTTGCTTTTACATTCTTGTTGATTGGTCTTATTCGTTTAATTTTCTCTGACTAATAGACCGGGAAAGAGAGCAAATCAGTATCGGTAGCAGTTGGTATTGGACCGGGACATAGCAAATCATATCAGTACCGGCCGTATTGTAATAATATCGATATCGGCCGATACTGCAAACTAAAATATAAATTATAAAACTTTCCTACTTTTCCTTTTGATCTTCTTTGGTTATTTCTATTAAGGAAGCAATTATTCCGTCTCTCGGATCTCTTAGCAAGGGAGTTCCTTTTTTTTATTTTTACAAACATACACTTCTTTTTTTTCCTTGTAACTTTTTCTTAGTTTGTGTATTATTTTCCTGTTGTTATTTTCTTACTTTCACTCATTTTCTGCAAAGTGGTTGGACATGGGTTGGGTTACTGGGTCAAAAAACCTTCCTACTTTCCTCTTGATCTTCTTAGGTCATTCAGCAATTATTCCCGTCTCATCTTTTAGCAAGGGAGTTCCTTTTTTAAGACATAAACACAATTACTTTTTTCTTGTAACTTTTCTTATTATGTGTAATATTTTCCTGTTGTTATTTTCTTACTTTCACTCATTTTCTGCACAGTGGTTGGATTTGGAGGTTTTCAATATTAGGATGAAAATTTCCTTTTAATACATAAACAGCACACAAACTTTGTTTTCCTGTAGGTATTAAGATGGGATTTATTGTTTTGGCTTGTTGTTTGTATTTCTTTATTAACTCTACGGAAGGTGGGCTACTTTTGAGTTTGGTCATTGACTATTTGATCGTGTGTCTATTTTATTTATAAATTTGTATTAACTTGATAAAGGGTGGACTACTTCTATGTTTATTTTGTAACTATTTGGTTCTTGTATGCGACAACATGATCTTTTTATATTATTTTTTTATGAGAAAAATATTCATGTGCCACTAAAATGTTAACTGACGCATTATCTGATAAATCATTCTGCGGTCCAGGGCCGCGCACACAGTGAAAATTTGGAATTTAACCTTAGTTACATTTAACTATGAGTAACAACTGCATAGAGAAATTTCAGCAGTAATGCATGAATCCGGGGGCTGGCTGGAGTGATTACCAAACATGCAAACTACAATTAGGGTACCAACGAGCATGCTATGATTTACTCAGGATGTTGAGAGAGAGAGAGAGAGAGAGACCTAAAATAGAAGCATGAATAATACAATGTAGTTAATGAACTAAAAGCCTTATTGAATACACAGAATTATTCACAAACAAGAATTCCAAGAGTCTGCATATGTAGCATGAATAGTACCTCTGAAATAATGGCAACAACCTGTCTATGCTTTGTCAGTTCCTCTTCAACTTTGTCCTTCTCCTGCAACAAATAATGTAATATGATAATAATATCTGCATGTCATGTATTTTGAGTATTTCTAGATACTTTAATCAGACTATGGAAGATTAAAAGTCACATAAACATGCAGGACAAGAGACCAAAAAGAGATTAACAAAGTTTACACAAATGACACAGTTTTGGCTTGAAGAAGCTGTGGTTTAAGCAGTACAACACTAAGAAGCCAGAAGCGGGGACAGGAGTGGCAGCGGGGGAACGCGACTATCTAGCAGAGTCTAAAGTTGGGAGCGTAATGGGAGCATGCACTAATAAAAAAAAATTATGTTTATTAATTATTGTTATCAAAACTTATAAATATATTAATATTTATTATGATTTATAAAGTTCAGTTCAAAGTTATAAAGAGATCATTTGCATGTTAATTTTGTATGATGTCAAGGTAAATAATCTTTAGTTTCTTAGTACTTTGATAAACGTGTATTAAAATTTTCTAACTTTCTTCTCAAAATTTATGTTCTCTTTTAAAATTATGGTCATATTATGGGAAACACCCATGTCGGAGGAGGAACGCGCTTCCGTCGCTTGAGGAACGAGCTCTAGTCATCGCGGAAGCGAGCTCCCAAGTAAGAACCGCCGAATCGAGGTTCTTACTAAGATTCGTTGACCTTCTAGGAGTTTCTGGCTTCCAAGGTACAACACACGTGCAAATTGAATTTTTTGCTTCAAATATTTAACATGCTACCAGCTTAAGTTACCAGTTGCTCTTAACTTTATTTGCCGCATAAAACTGAATTCGATTCCTTGATGACTTGATGTTTGGAGATCTTACAAAACAATTTGGCATGTACAAGGTATGAACGCAGGTCCCTAGGTTTTAGTTAGAGTGGATTTGTTTCTAATAACAACCTTACATATACAAACAGTGAAAATAAAGTTTATAGTGCAATGAGAGACACTGTTTCATACGTTAACGCGTGCAACAAGAGCAATAATACTTACATATTCTACAAAAGTGAAATAGGACTAACATATCATAAAAAATAATATCAATCATCGAAAGGTTAATTGATGAATATGAAAGGTGGTTGATACCGCTTTACTTTTCCAAATAATCTCCATGCTCATATATAATATACTGAAATTAGTTTGGTGTTTAGATATCTTACAGAATAATTTCACATATATGACAAAAACTGGATCTTTGAATATTACTCAACGAAAGGTAATGAATGTAAGTCATATAGGTGTCTTGTTAATACTTAATACTGATAGGAATCGACTTAAACTGGATCTTTTATTGAACCAACCACATGACAAAAGTAGAAAGCAAGTTTCTAGTTAAATTATACTCGCTGTTTAGTTAAGCATGCTAAAGGTGCAGAGATACATATTATACAAACATAAACGGGACAAGCGCATTGTAGAAAAATAAAAAATTAGTCACCGAAATGCAGTGTTGTAAATTTCGGTAGGCGGATTCGGTGCGGCAAAGGGGCGCCTAGCGCCTAGGCCGCCTAGGCGGCCGCACAGGATTTTTTTTTTTTTTTTTTTAAGTTTTGGGTTTTAATTTTGAAAATTTTTGATATTTTTTTGAAATTTTTTGAAATTTGAAATTTTATTTATTTATTATTAAATTTCATGATTTTTTATTATTATTTTTTTAGAATCTGAATTTTTTTGAATTTTATAAACTGAAATTTCAAATTTCAGAAATTTCAAAATTCAAAATTCAAAATTTTGAATTTTCCGCTTTGCCGAACAGGCCGAACAGGGGCCGATTTGGCCGAACAGGCCCGCCTAGGGCCGAACTGGCGCCTAGGTGGCCGAACAGGGGGTTTTCGGTGCGGCAGGCGGCTGCCTAGCGCCTAGGCGGCCGCCTAGGCCGATTTTTAGAACACTGCCGAAATGCCACTGACAACTATGCAAAAAGGATCATACCGCTTTAATTTTCTGAATAAGCTCCATTACTGTTTGCTGAGCTTTAATCCTTCTTAACCTGTTATCCTCCTTCTCTTTCTTTGAATCCTCTCTTTCTCTCTCTAGGGTTTTCTCCAAAATCTGATTTCATGTGCCAATCAACTAAAGATATAAAGAGGCCCACGAAATTTATACAAATAACAGGTGAACCAAACCTGAATTCTGGTGTCTTTTTCCTGCTCTTTTTTGGCATGCTCACTTGAAATCTCTAGTGTGGTTTTTCTGCCTGTCAAGTTTCGAGAAGTGTTAGCAACAAAGAACAGATCAAGTAATAAGGTATCAATGTGCAATGATAAGGCATACTTGATTTAGAATCTTCTATCTGTCTCATAAGCGCTTGATTTTTATAGTTCAGCTCCTCCTTCTCCTTTGTCAGGTTCTCAATTTTCTTCTGCAATATAGGAAGTAAAATAAAAAAATAATGACCTACTACTTGAAGATAGATGCTTCTGCAATAGGACTAGATATTAAGCTAAAATTTTTAAAAAAATGTGGAAAGACGTAGTATATCGTAATTTTGAATAGAAATAACCTTAAGCACAGAGATCATCCTCTTGGCTTTCTCATTTTCAGCTTTGACATTCACCTGCATTTGAGAATGAATACACAATGAATAAAACTACATATTCCATCAAATGATTAAAATTTCAGAGAAGAAGATCATTCATGTTCCAACCTATATAACTGAATACTTGAAAAATATAAATACCTCAGCTTGAAGAGCATCACTCAGCTTTTTTTCTAGGTCAGCTATTTCTGACTGACATTTGGCAAGATCATGTTCCAAATTTAATATACGTTCTTCCTTCTCAGAAACAAGGTTCTTTGAAACCTGAACCTCCAACTCATTTTCTTTCAAAAGGGCCTGAGAAGCACATCAAAACAATAAATTACACATCACACCAAGAACACATAAATAAATTACACACAACAAGAATACCTAAATAGTATAAAAATGAGAACAGCATAAGAGTTATGCTACAGCAATGACAAATGGAGATACCAAAGTTTCTGACACAACATTTAGGTTTTGACAAAACTTACTAGCATTAAGAAACTTATATCAGAAGTAATGACTTACGTGCAATGTTATAGACTTATAGTACCACAAAATCAAATGGGCCATCATGTCTAATTCAGTTTTGGCCCCATCTATAATTTTTAGTACTGTAGTTATTCTTAATGCAGCAAAAACAGTTCCCAATCTGAACTTTCCTGCAATTCAGAGATTGATTGGTTGAACCGGTAGTCGAGCTGAGTGCTTGCCCTCTTATTTCCTCTCCTTGACATATTTCTGTCAGCCAAACTCCTTATGTACTGGTTATCATTCCGTAGTTTATCTTGCAGTTGCTTGCTTCAATAGCCAGAGGTGTGTTTTAGAGTAAGAGAAAACCCGCGCAAGTTTATCATAAAGAGGTTATATGGCTGACCAGAAGTACTCCAATGGATATCAACTCAAAGAAAATACCTTAGCCTAAGATAAGTTAGCCTGACACCACATATCAGGTCAAACAGAGACAGATGATAATCACTAAGATCCCTTTAAAAGCAGTATAAAACAAAGTAGCTTATGACAAGGTTAAATTACTCCTTTTCATCACCTGCACAGTCCAGGACCCTGGAATGACTAACGAGCATATGGATTACCTGGTACACAGTTACTTTTTTTTCTTGAAAAGTAATGAATAATTCTAATAAAAAGGAAAACAATTAGAAAAGTTGCATACAAGTAGAATGTAAAATATGTCACTATCTAACAATAACAATTATGAACTGACAATGATTACCATAATTTAAGGACCAATACCATTGTCACACATAAAAAATTAACAAGGAACCAACATTGATAGAAGAGCTTAATTGTGACAATAAATAATCAAATAAAGGAGAGAAAAAAAACGAAAAAGAGTTCAACATGGAGGTTGAACAATATTGAAATGGAAATCATGGAGGAGAAGAATGATATACTATATAATGTTTATTTTATTTCAAAGGAAGGAAAAAGGAAATGCTGATGTTGAATAGAAAGAGGGCTGTGAGGCTACTTTGAGTTATTTTGGGTGTTAGTTATGTATCGACTTCCTTTGGTTTCTTTTACGAAACCAACTTTAAGTCTGACCTGTTAACTGATTAAACGGACAGATTAAAATAAACCGTTTCAATCAATCATTACTAGGCGGTAATCATTCTGATCAATTAACTCGTTATTTTCAGTTATCTTGGGGGACTCTTAACTCACATTGTTTATAATTTGGGGGCTTTCTGCAATTATTGAGATTTGGGGTACCTAGCTCTAAATATGGGATATTTACGGTACTTATATCAAGAAACCATTTAAGAACTGGCTTATGAACAGACCTTTCTGGTCAAGCTTCCTAAAACATGAGAAATTCAAAACTGTAATCTTAATTTGTCTGGATGTTTGACCAAAATGTTGGTTCATACTACTGGATTTAATAATGCTTTCAAAAGGTCTTCAACATGAATATATTGATCTGGTTTAAATAAAAATAAACTGGATAAACGTGACGTTTTACTTAAAAAGACATTAGAGGCAATTATGTTTGTGTATTTTGTGTCAGGATACTGAAACTGCATGGCGTTCATTTATCAAGTATGTGTTAGCTGCTACATTAGTTCTTCGTTTATGAAATTTGGAATATTTCCATATTCCCCAACTCTGCTGAAGAATGGTGGGTAGTGAGATGTCCCAATTACTTGTAGAAAAGCCTGGAATGTAACCATGGCCGTTTCACTTGGCTGATGTGGACTAGGCAACCCTAAGTTGCAAGAAAAAGAATTTAAACAATCAAATGTTTGAGCCAGAGAGGCATAATTTTCACCTTAGTATGCTGGAGCTCATCCTTCAACCGTTCATATTCCTCCGTATCAAAATTTTTATAGCTTTCTCGTAACTGAAATAAAACAAAATTCAGAAGGAAAATCTAATAGTTTTCTCTTCTAATAATCATGCAGTACCTCTGTGATTCTGTTGTTCAAATGTCCGATCTCCAACTTCTGCATCTCAACCTGTTTCTGACATGCATCAAACTCAATTTGCTTCTCTCTTAAGAGTTTTCCAAGATTCTCAGCTTCTAGTTTAACAGCGTGAGCTTCTCCCCGCAATTTCTATAAACACAATAGCAAACATTTTTCAAGCGGGTCACGTTCAACTGCCTTCATGACCTCAGTAGTTAACTTGTACATTTACAAACAAATAAACATGTGCTACGCCATCAGCAATATTTATAATGACTACAATAAATTTATCAATATACAAACCTGACATTCTTCAAAATTGTGCTTGTTCTCGGCCCGAAGCTGCACATTACTTTCCCGTAATAAATTAATTTCTCTTACCTGTAGATAAAAAACAACATAAACAAACAAATTCCCCTAAACTGTAAGCAGAAACCTAGCAAAGAATTAACTAATTGTCATAAAAGAAAATTCCAACTTTTACCTGAAGCTGAAGAGACTTGAATTCCTCATCTTTGAAGAGTAGTGTTCTCGAATTCTCACACTGGGCATGAAGGGACGTTTGGGCAGTTTCTGCGGCCTTTAAAGCACTTTCAAGCTAATATAAACATATAAATCGCAAGTAAGAAACTATAATTGCAGTGGCTCATCCATACAAGCACATGACATGACGATACCAGACAACCATAATCAATAGTGAAAACATAAAAAAAAACACGAACAAGAAGACACCAGCAGAGTATGAAAGGGTACTCATTTCACAAAAAAACTGGATGCACGAAACAATTAGAGGAAAAAGAGACCTTGGAAAGGAACAAGTTAGTGAAATCCAAGCAAAAAAGAATTGCCTATCTACTATCAACTAAACATGAAAAGCAACATGAATCAGATTTCAACAACACTTTCCAGCTAACATCCAAGGGTTCAAAGTCCTAACTTGGAAGATGAAGAAGAGTACAAAAAAGGGGTGGCAGATTGTACACAACTATGGATCCAATTTATTGTGTCCAATTCAGCTTTCAGAAACTGACAGTATCTATAGACTTTATGCATGTAGAGCATACAAGACAGGTGCTGTGCTACTATTCTCCTCTGTCTGAACTCTTTCAGAATACAAAGACATGATAGACCATAGCTGTCAAAGGCGTAAAGCGCAGCAGGGCGCAAAAGCGAGGCATGCGCCTGGAAGAAAAAGTGCATTCAAAATATTTACATATACATACTTATGGCATATTAGTATTTTTTACATATGCTTTCAATTTGTTTGGTATTAATAATGTTCAAGGCTTTTAGTATATTTTTGCCAACATTTTACGCGAGGTTGGTGAGGAAGAAAGAGGACGGTCGTCTCTGCAGTTGAGGAAGTCAACAGGTCAGTGGGGGAAATTGGAGTTCAGACTGGAAGAGGTTTGTGTGTGGTAGGGGGAAGAGGGTGGTTAGTAGCAACCAACAGGGAAACGAGGCAGCCGACATCAATTAGCGGTCAACAAGGACTTGGGGAAGGTGATCAATTTTGAATTTATGTTACATATTTTTTGTATAAGAAAATTCAGTTTTGTAACCCAACTTTGTTACGTATATCATTAGGGTTTGGGCCTTTTCAATAGAGAAAGAAAATACAAAATCAGTAGAGTAAGCTCAGACAAACGCAGCACTGCGCCACGCTTTTGACAACTATGTGATAAACTGAATATAGCATATATTAGAATAACTTTTAGCAATCTAACACAACCCAACACATAAGATGACAACAGATAAACAGAAGGCCAAATTGTCAATGCTGCAGAAGAACCAGAACAAGGAAAACCGACCAGTAATTTGTATGGAAGGCAACCTATGATGAACTCGTCGTGCTAATTTAGTGGTACTAGAGGAAGGATAGTATGGTGAGAAGAGGATAGAGATTAGGTCTGGCTGGACTGTCGACGGGTAGCTCCTTATCTTCTTTGGGTTCAATTGCTGGGTTGCAGGGTTGGAGTGTGCAGGAGGGGAGGACATTTAACAGATGTAAGTGAATGGGGGTCACTACAGCTCCTCCAAGGTACTAGGATATCATTTTAATCTGAGAAATCCACCATAAGGATTGATGGAGAACCACTTGGTATTTTTCAGTTATTTTTGGATTCTTTAGTTTGTTTGTCAGGATAAACCAAAATAAAGAAAAAAATTTCTCTTGAGTTGGTTGGGGTTGGTTAGAGAGAGACTTATCTTATGGATAATAACTTAGAGATTTAGTTTATCTTATTTGATTATTCTGTAGCTTATAAATAGTTTGTAATTTCATAAGTTATAAATGGAAAAATTGAGAATGAGAAATCTAGTTTGAGTTTTTATGATGCGATGCCAAAATCTTAAAGTGGATCTCTTTATCTTAAGTTGCTTCTCCGCTTTCGACGTTGACGTCTTCAACGTAACTTCTCCGCTTTCAACGCTTCCAATCTCCAACGGTAATTCTAATTATTATTTTCAATTTCTATTATAGTTTTTGTGACAAATTTATAATAGTTGTTGTTCACTCTTAAATTAAAACTTTCACACCCAAATCTTCTCAAATCCCTAATTTCATACTAATTATTTATTTTTGGGTCTTCGTCCCGCGTCAAATTGGTATCAGAGCCAAACCCTGGTATAGAAATTGTTCAAGAATATCTACACAAAATTTCTCACAACAACTTTGTGCGATAATCAATAATATATATGATAAGATGCTTGCTGAAATGGAAAAGGTGTTTGAAGAATTTTCCAATAGAAATGAAGTAAAAACTATTGCTAAGAATGATCATATATACATAAAAAATTCATTAGTGGAACCTACTGAGTCTGTCATAGACGAGTCAGAAATTAAATCCAAGTGTGAGTCTAAGTCTAGATTTAAACCAGGAATAAATTTCGAGCTTTATAAGTCTAGATTTACACCATTAATATATTTTCAGCGTTCTAAATCTTCATTAGAAGAATTAAATAGGTCATATGATGGAAAAATAAATTTAAAAAGCCTATTAAGTCATCTAAATATTTTGAACGTGTTCCAATAATTAAACCTGTGAACAATTTCTATCATATATTTGTTAAAAATAATTGTAATAGTTTGCAGAAAATAATAACTGATTGCAGGGGCGATCATTTTACGTTTCTAGAGGCATCGAGACATCCACAAGTTGTTGAAGTGCTTGACTGGTTCCTGTTGAATATTCTACTTCTTCCACTTCCACAACCTGCAGTACCTCCATAGAGTTTTGTCTTGTCAGAAGCTTCACTGTAAGCAAAAATCTCTGCCATGGCCGAATTGGAAGGCATTAAAAGGAGCTTAATTTTCAGATTTCATACTTGATTCACCAGGAGGTAAATTTTTCAAAGCCGAGGAGAATGATGGAGAACGACTTGGTATTTTCAGTTATTTTTGGATTATTTAGTTTGTTTGTCAGGATAAACCAAAATAAAGAGAATTTTATCTCTTGAGTTGGTTGGGGTTGGTTAGAAATCTATGTTGTATTGGGCGCTAGGCGAGGCGAGGCGAGAATCCACCCACCTCGCCTAGGCGTCCGCCCAGATTTTTTCCTTTAGCAACCTACATGCAGCAGCAGCAGGTGCACTTCCAGGCCCTAGCAGAATCCAAGCAGGCAGTAGCAACATGTGCACTACCAGCAGAAGCCCAGTGACCCCAGGATCTTGTACATGTTGCAAAAAACTATATACTTGTGACTGATATCATATCATGATTTATGATATATTAGATTTAAGAATGTAAATAATATGATGTAATGCATGTATGTAGTGATACTTGTAAAGCCTTCCGCTTAGGCGCCCATAACACATCCTCTGGTCGATCTTAGGCGTCTGCCTAAGCGCGCCTAGGCGCCAATCAACTGAACCTGTGTTTAATTTCTCGGGTCGAGGCGCCATTCTCCTGACCTGGACGCCTAGGCCGCCTAGGCGCGCCTAGGCGTCGCCTGTGACAACATAGTTAGAGATTGACTTATCTTATGGATAATAACTTAGAGATTTAGTTTATCTTATTTGATTGTTTTGTAGCTTATAAATAGTTTGTAATTTCATAAGTTATGAATGGAAGAATTGAAAATGAGAAATCTATTTTGAGTTTATATGGTACGATGCCAAAATCTTAAAGTGGATCTCTTTATCTTAGTTGCTTCTCCGCTTTCGACGTTGACGTCTTCATCGTAGCTTCTCCGCTTTCGATGCTTCCAATCTCCAACGGTAATCCTAATTATTATTTTCAATTTCTATTATTGTTTTTGTGACAAATTTATAATAGTACACGCGACCGTATATCGCCGAGACCGGTCCCGTGGCTTGGGAGCCTCGCATAAAGAATGGGAAGCCTAGACATGAATAAAGAAGTTTAAGGAAGAGAAAGCAAGTTGTACCATTTGTAGGCCTTGATTTACGTCGAGTCTAGAAGTCGTCGTAAGAACGTGGTCATTGGACAACTTGTGCACAAGGATGATTTTGTTCCTCAGACGGTACCTGCGGCCACAAGACCGATCTGGCCTAGGAGGAACATGCTTGCGGGACCCTCGGATGGTGTGTGACCTGACCCGAGGGGTGCGCCGTAGAGCGGGTAATACGGAAAATTCGACGAGATCGCGTCTCGTTGTAGACGAACGTACCGTCTTACCCAATTAAGGTCCGAGATAATTTGACATTGCTAGTGACCTTTCATATAGATAAGTTGGTGTGCTAAGCGACAATCTGCATGCACGGTGTCGGTCGAATCAGAGATAGTACAAGCACGGTACGAAGTGAGTTAAGCAGGTGTGCACAGTTGCAGCATCATTATGGAGCCTAAGATTTGGCCATAGCAAGGGCACGTGCTTCGGCACGAATGTGACGTCGTATTTGAGTCGTCAACACAAGTTCCACAAGTCGAGATTAAGTCGTCTCGAATTAAGTCATGAAGGGCCGTAAGGCAAGTTTGGTTAAGTCATGTTGAACGGTGAGGCACGGGTTTGAAGCATGAAACAAGTCGATGACACAAAACAAGATATTGTCCCCCAAAGTATGAGTCAGAAAGACAAGCACGAGTCGACACCCTGATGTTGTTGGCGCAAGAAGGGTCTAGAGGCACAACGATAAGCAAGTTATCGGTGCAATGGCATGGTGATGGTCTAGAGATACAAATAGGCCAAGAGTCTATGTCCTAAAATCGATCATAAGGCAAGAATAGAAAGACAATCATAAAGGGATTATGCTGCACAAAGTAAATGAACGTGTTGGTTTTGTATGGGTGGGCGAGGAGCTCACTCCACCAATACAGTTGAGTACTGACATCCACACAGTTTTCATGTGCAGGCTCAGGTAGAAGCTCGTTGGCACGGAATACGCTTGGATGCGTCGAGACACGGAGTCCCTTGGCGTTTCGAGACGTGCCGCCGCATGGACTCTGGACTTATACGGGACATAACGTATAGACATCGCCTATCTGAAGCATCCGCTGGCTCGTCAAATTGTATTGAGAGATGAGAGGGAGCTGAGTGACCTGTAATCAGAGAGAAAAGTGAGCTTGAGTGATTGTAATCTTGGCTACGCGCATTTGTAATCTTATTTCAAGTATCAATAAAAGATTCTGATTTTGCTTCAATATTTGTGTTGCCTTATAAATTAAATGTTCTGCTTGGGACTTCTGTGCGACGACCCCGTCGCAAGCTCTTATAATCGGCCGTTATGGAACCCGTCTTGCACGAGCGCAACCTAGACTCGTGCGGCATCACGCCTTAGCGTGTATATATATATATATATATATATATATATATATATATATATATACAATTAACAAATACATCTAAACAGAAATGCCCCTATCATGATTCCCCAAATATATTCAACAGACAACTACATCGCAGCCCATGAATAATTTCACATTTCCATCAAAAATAAATATCAAAAATAAACTTTCTGGAATCATGCTAAGGGCCAGTTTGGATTGCATTTGCATTTCATCTAGGACCCCATTTGGTATTAGATGGGTTCAGTATTAGTGTATTAGTTTATTGGGCGTTAGTCTCTCGTCGGTTGGAATAATAGAGAGAGGATGACACCTCTCCTATATATATAATGTACTATCTCGTTTTCAATGAATAATCCTATTATTCTATTCTACACGGTATCAGAGGTGACCTAACCCTAGCCACCATGTTCTCCACCCCCCTACTTCCAGGGCACCGCCCCATCCCCTCCTTCCAGGATGCCCCCCCTGCTGGACCCCCCCCCCCCTAAGCCGCCCCCCGCCATCCTCCCCCTTCCCCCTGCGAATCAGCGCCCCCCCTCCTCCTCCCCACGACACCATCCAAACCCTATCTCTAGACCCTAACCCTAGTCTCACCATACAAGCCCTAGCGGCCAGCATCCATCTCCCAAAACCATAATCCTAGAAGTTAAAAAAATCGTTCGCATTGAGATCTTCAGTAGGTAAACTATAATTGTTTGCATGAACCTCTGACTCTCGACACCGACATCAGAAGATAACATGGAGCAAACTTGAATCGTTCGCATGAATCTCTGTTCTTGATCCGGTATCCACATCAGGATCCAACAGAGAGCAATCTGGGTTATGTGAATCTCTGCCAATATTGCTGAAGCCAGTTCTAGGAAACGTGATTGTGCATTGGTGAGGTTGATATGAATATTGGGTCGGGACGATCAACGACAATCAAATCAAGATCATGAAGATGACGAACACTGCAGTGAATAGCAGTCTAGTAGCACGATTATCGGAACACAGAGGTGAGAACATCGATAACTGGTACAACGGTATCTTCGATTCGACTGGTCGATTGGAGGCTGGATGATCTAGACAGCTACTCTACGTGGCACAAGAAGGTTGAGAAGATGCTTCAGGGAATGCGGTTGTATGCAGTTGTCTGTTTCTGGTCCGGTATCCACATCAAGATCCAACAAAGAGCAACCTGGGTCGTGTGAATCTTTGTCCTAGTTTGTGTGATCCATATTCGAATATATGCCAACATTGAAGAAGCCAGTTCTGGCAAACGTGGTTGTGCATTGGCGAGGTTGATATGAATATCGGGTCGGAACGATCAACGACAGTCAAATCAAGATCCTAAAGATGAATACTGCGACAATAGAAGTGATGGTAGCACCAGTATGGAGAACACGGAGGTGGGAACATCGATAATTGGTACAACGGTATCTTCAATTCAAATGGCCGCTCGAAGGCTGGATGATCCAGACAACTACTCTACGTGGCACAAGAAGGTTGAGAAGATGTTTCGAGGAATGCGATTGTCTAAATATTTGACTGACAACCCCTCGAAGGAGACTGATCCTACCTTTGAGCAGTGGGAGAGTGATGATAGCAGACTATTTTCACAACTGATGAATTCAATGGAACCATCAATCGAGGATATGATTCAAAACACGGATTCGATGAAGGAGTTCTAAGAGGTTCTAACAACTAGGTTTGATGGAAAACGCAATTTGTCTCGTATTTATGACAGTTGTCGGTGTCTACCGAGCTAATCAAGGAGACAAGTCTCATTAGGACCAATTTCGTACCTTTAAGACACTAACTGATGAGGTGGATCGCGTGCTACCCTTGACGACATATATCAATGAGGCAAGGACTCAACGCCATCAGTTCTATGTCATGACATATCTTACCTCTCTCCATCCTGATGAAGACTCTGCACGGTCTCAGATCATTGTTGGAGCCGAGATTCCATCTTTGATGGAAGTCTACTTTCGTGTCCTACGGGTAGCGAAAGTTGTTGAGCTTACTACAGGTGATGCTCATGTTGATCGATCCGTCTTGGGTGCTACTCGTAGTAGATTTCGTGGAGGTCATGGTGGTCGATATGGTGGCCGAAATGGTGGTCATGATGGTGGACGAGGCAATAGCGGTCATGATGGAGGAAGACCACGTACATGCTTTAACTGTAGTCAACAAGATCATTTCCAATGACAGTGTCCTAAAGCTCATGTTGCCAATGTTGCATCAGATAATCCTACAGGATATCATTGAAGATGTCGGAAAAGACCTATGCCGAATTCGCTGGCTTCCAAGCTCAACGTCTTGGTGAAGCATCAACATATGTCGGATACATAGCAGCGTGTGTGGTACGTCTAAAGCAGTAGATGATTGCCTCCAGCGCATCTGATCATATGACAAGCGATTCAAGTATGTTGCATAACTATGTATTTGTGGATCATACGACATATATTACTGTTGCAAATGGCAGATCTTTGAAAGTGCGTGAAAAAGGAAGTAATAGTCTTTCCCCTAATCCGCCACTCACTTCCATTTTACGTATACCTGACAACTCATTTAGTTTATTATCAATCAGCCAAATAACTCGAGACTTACACTATTCGGTAACTTTCTTTTCTGATAGTTGCGTTTTTCAGGACTTGAAGACGAGAAAGAAAATTGGTAGGGGACATGTGGCTGGAAGCTTATACTTGGTTGAGTTGAAATCCTATGTTGCTTGTGCTATTGTGTGTCGCGACACGTTTGATTGCATTGTCGGCTTGGTAATCTGTCTCTCCAATATCTCCGAAAATTGTGTCCATAGCTAGATCTTCGTGTTTCTCCTCATTGTGAATCGTGTAGTGTAGCTAGACATCAACAAGCATCATATCCAGCAAGTTTTTATAAATCTGTTTCAGCTCCGTTTGAATTGGTCCACTATAACATGGGGTCCATGTCCCGTTGAATTGGTAATAGGATACAAATATTTTGTCTTTTGTTGATGATTTCACATGCGTCATATATGTCTACCTTATGAAGAATCATTTCGAATTTTTGAAATCCGGTGTACTTTCTTTGCGGAAATAAAAATCCAATTCGGGGTTTCGATTAAATGTCTTCAGAGTGACAATGGTCTTGAGTAAGTGTCGCGAGTAGATTTATGTCTTCGTCACGAGTTCCGCATTGGCAGACAGTTCTCAGGATCTTGCGTAGCTCATAAAATCCTTGAAAAGGAATTCAGATGGAAAAGCACGGACATACTCGTCTCATGCATTTTACGGATGCTGACTGGGTGCGAGCCTTACAGATCGATGTTCTACATCTGGCTACTCAATATTCATTGGTGAAAACTTAGTGTCGTAAAGAGCAAGAAGCAGAGGGTAGTCTCACGATCAAGTTCAGAAGCGAAATACTGAGCCATTGCTCACGGTAGTGCAGAAATGTAATATCTGCAACATCTACTACGAGAGCGGGAAGAAGAAGCATGATCAGTATATGTGGTGCGATAATCATTCAGTTATCCATATTACCACCTATCCCGTATTCCATGAAAGGACAAAACATATTGAGATTGACATCCACTTTGCGTGATGAATATAAAAAAAGGTTGATAAAATTTGACCACGTGGGAACCAGCGATCAGATAGCTGACATCTTCACAAAGTCTCTTTTAGACCCTTCACGAAGGCTCAAATAGGCGTTTGCGAAACACTAGGCCAGCAAGTGTTACGGAAATGGCGTCGAACAATGAAATGTAACTACATTCCAAACTAGCCCTAACTCTGTTGTCAACTAACAATTGTTCCAAACCCAAAAAGTTAAACACAATATACATTGTCACTCAAATGTACGTCAAAAGTGCATACTAAGAAACAAGGAGATAGATATATAGCCATCCGTAAAATGGAAAGTATTCCTCTTTACATATTCTTTAGAAATCAAAACAAAAACAAAAGAATTGTCTGGTATAATAATAATCATTTTCAAATAAATGTTTATTTTTTAGAAGATGCACTAGTGCACATATTAGTACACCAAAAGAACAGGAAATTCAATGATCATACATGTTCCTAACAATTACAAAAGTTCAGTTTGAGGTATATATACAAGACTAGAAGAAATTCCTAAAATGTCAAAAAACGTGCTACATGGAATCACACAAACATCCCAGGTTATAGTTCTAACCAAGTTCATACAAAAATGGCTTTCAGTATTCCCGTCCCTGAGTATGTTTTGGGGTTTCAGGGATTTTGAATCAGTTGTATCAGCAGTTTCGGTATCGGGTTTCAGCCGATACTTAAAATCTTGGTTCATTAATATCTCTCAGTGACCGAACCTTCATTCATGAGTAGTCCAATAAAGAATATTGCTCCTAAAAGAACTATTTACCAATGAAAATAAACCAAATACTTACCTAATATCATGTGCAATTGCCAACAAGTGATTTCCAAGAGAAATAAAAAAGAAAAAGTTTAATCATTAGATGACACTAAGACAACTCTATAATTTTCAGGAAAACTGGTTTGAGTGATATATTTGGAGATAGTATTGGGGACTGCCTACAAGATGGCAGAAGGAAAAAAAAACTCTTACTTGTGACTGCAGCCGCAGCTTTTCTTGTTTTAGTAGTGATATCTCTGTTTCAGCCTGCATATTTCACAGAATTTCACATTCTTAAATGCTAGATGGTATTTTATTCAAAAGTCGCAACGGACATCAGCTTACTATTTCTTTCGATCGGCGAAGATAGTTGATAACATTTTGCAAGTCATTATCTGCTTGTGAATGAAGACTTTGTGCAGAAACTGCAGAAGAACTGTGTTCCTTCTCAGCCAGTCTAACATGCAAAGACTCCAACCGGTTGTGCAGCATTTTATTCTGCAAGGTTTGACATAATAAATTACCAGAAAATTAAGACACAGTTGTCCAAGTCACATATTGACCAGAATTTATCACATGTAGCTAAAACATATAACTGTGACCGCCATCTCACCCAAACACCTTAAATTTCAAGTACCATGATGTGCCAGATAAATGGACACGTGACGGAATATCCAAGACACTCAATTGACACTTATTTTTAACCATTGATTAGTTACCATCCTTATGTTGTCATTTTGATAGTAAAGATGTCAAGTATACACTGTATAACCCCATCCAGTGTCAGTGTAAGCTACAAGCTCTGCATTTCAAATGAAACATTCTGACAATCATTGATCAACATGTGCCCGTAAACCAGAACTTAATAGTAAACTTCTCGTATTAATCACGAGGCAAAGAGAAAGGACATCTTTTAACATGTTAAATTTAATACGTAGAATAATATTACAAGTCAACCAAAATTTGGTATCGGTTATCTCACAGTTAGATCATGATTAACATGTGTCCAGAAATATCTATTTAACTTATTTTTCTGAATCTTCATCTTGAATGAATGTCCATCATGTATGGGTTAGAACTTTTTCAAGTAGCAGGATTCCACGTTTGGGACTGTTTAGATAAATGTAAAGTAAGCTGATTTGACTTTGAAACTGTGCAAGTTCAATTCATATTCCTGACCTTCCGAAAATTTTATAGCAATTTGTAAACCCTCGTCTGTTTCTGACTTATATAGAAGTTTTTATATGCTTTTTCTCTAAGACCATTTTTGCAGACCACCTTTCATTTTTCCTTGTCATCTCTTCCCACCAAACCATGTTCTTTCCCTCTTCTCTAAAAGGAACTAGATTGACCACAAATAAAAAGGTATCACTAAACAGGTTCAATTGGTTGGTAGTCCAGTAATATTAATTTCTAAAATGAAGACATCTTATTTGAGTATGCATTAACACCCAAACTGCAACAGGATTGCAGATAGATCTTCTGAGATGGAACTCATCTAAAATAAATAAATACATAAACAAGAAAAAGTAACTAAGCCGATCACCTGAGAATATATAGTACAAAGGTCCAGGTACATCCATCAGAAACAGTACTATTTCTCACTCGATTCAACCTATATTGGGCCTTCTTAACAAATAAGTTGGTTCTAGGTCTAAATTATAGACTACATCTCAATTCTGGTTTGTGTTTTCTCTTGATTCAGTCATAATGGAGGTGGCAACCAAGGAGGACTTGAATATTGAATAGCTTTTGAACTTGATAATAGCATGTTAGTTCAATAACTATCCGAAAACTGCAGCATCGTAGTTAATAAATATAAATATAAAAGTTGTAGGTCTCATCATCAACCAATAATATGGAGTACAAAAAAAGCATACAATGAGGATTTCCTTCAAGGTTTTAAACCTCACGGTGATTACCTAATACTAATCTAATACTTGGTAATCAGAACAGGTAAGTGGAATTGTTTCTTCGTTATATGCAGTGAAAGCAGATACTCAAATAAACATCAAAATACATCCATGTCTCATGTCGGAAAGTTTAGGTGTTTGGAATCTCCGTGTCGGAAAGTTTTGGATACATAGACCCTCAGTCGCGTGTGTAACAAAAACAGATTGTGGCGTACTTTACATGTATAAATGAGCCAATGAGTATAAATTAACCAGGCAAACACAACAAGCAACAAAAAAAAATCTTGATTATATCATGGTAGTCAAAGGCGCGCCTCAGAGCAAGGCACAACATCTGCGCCTCGTACTTCACTAGGCGAGGCGCATTTCTCCGGGCGCACCCAAGGCGCGCCCTTCAGCAAGGCGCAACAAAGAAAAGGCGCGCCTAGGTGCCTTATGTATTTTTTGCTTTTTACCAAAAAAAATGAGACATGGAGATAGCTCTTACCTCATTCAAGTGGTAGGAAGGTAGCTCATTCCAAGGTTGCCAAAGTTGGCTACAGTTGAACTTAAAAAATTAAAATTTACTAAAAGTGTGGTAGAAAAAAATACAATTTCTTGTTAGTTTGTTGAGTGTTATTGTTGCTATGCTAGTTCACTTGGTTATGTTAACATGTTTTTGTTAGTTTTAATATGTTATTTGGTTTTATTTCTTACGTTACTAATTTATTTATGTATTTTTATTTTTTTTGCGCCTCACTTCACTCGGACACGCGCCTTAAGTGCACCTTGCACCTCAGGCAATATGGACCCTTTGTGCCTCGAGTGCGCCTTTGACTACCTTGGATTATATACATCTTACATGGCATGCAGCATGCTAACACAAAATGCAATCGTGATAATAAAAATTAGGCATTTATATCAGTTGAGCTTTCTTCAGAATGCATGATGGAAAATAAACATATGAAAATACAAAGAAGACATGTCGCAAAAGTTTGCTTAAGATTATGGATGAAAGTTTGTATCAGTTTTTATAGCACAATACTGGATCATAGTAGAAAATTGCAAAACCCAATGGGGCAACATCTCCTGCAAATGCAATTAACATGAGAACTAACCTGCTCATTAATTTCACAATACTTCCTCTCAAGTTCCCTTTTCTCATGTTGCAGCTCCGACTTTTCTTTCGCCAATGTTGTCTTCAGGAGATCCTATTTATTTCCAACAAATTTTTGTTAATAGTAGTAACCTCACAATTACAAAGTGCAAAATAAACATATAAAAGAACCACCACCACAGGCATCAGAGTAATCTACTAATCCTTTGTGTGCGTGTGTGGGTGGGTTTTTTTTTGTTGTTGTTGTTGGGGGGGGGGGGGGGGGGGGGGGGGGGGGGGGGGGGGGGGGTGCGTTGCTAGTAAACAAAATAGATTGCACAAAAAAAAAGACGAGTAAAAAAAAAGGATAGGATGCACTCATGCACTTAAGAACCTCAATTGTTCCCTTTGTTGCAGACTTGCAAATACTTCGTTTAGGACCGAAAAGAATGTTGGCATGACTACAACAATGTAAGTCTCATATATAAGCATGTTCCACATATATATAATGAAGGGGAAGGAACAATAAAACTCTAGACATGAAGTAGAGTGAAAAGGATACGAAGAGATTATTTAAAAATACATTATAAATGTAGGTCTATCTATGTAAGCTATTTCTTTTTTTATGACAGTTGTAGCTAAAGTTTGGTAAATCAAAGAGAGCAGGATTTATGTCAAAGATCAGTAATAGATCTCATGCTTTCTTCTGGGGAGATAGTGAGGAGTGCTTAACATGAAAGGCTACTTTAAAAAAATTGGATTTCCGGGAGAAAAAATGGCAACAGACTTCACATTAGCATAACTGTATTCAGGAAGTTAATTCTTTTCAGTTACCTAGCAATGTTATACTAGAAATCTCTATTAATAACACAAGCTTGAGAGTCGCATTCTACTAGACACCATATCAAGATTATAGCTATCAAATCTGGAATGTTAGCACATGTATACATGAACTGGTTCGTGAATTGGCAAATCTCAAAACTTTCATGGGGATGTTAGTGTGCATTTGCATTGCGCAAAGAAATTATGATAATTAAAGATACGTGTAAGTAACATACTTCAGTTACATGTGTTCTTTGAGTAGAATCAACAAAAATAGACAAGCAATTTTGGGAGAGGACATTTAAAATTTCCATACTTTGATCAACAAAATAAGGGAGCTATGACTATGAACACTTGGGCATATCCCACAATGAAATAAATAACTGAAAAATCTACCTACCAGTTCCTTGGGACAACCATCTGTGATAGCTGATCACCAACCACAGCCATTTAGTTCACCTCACATAAATGACATACAGAATGGGACATTCAGAATGGGGTGGGAAATGAAAGAGAAACAGCAAAGAGAACAGGAGGCATCTACTTAGAGCTTCATGGAACTTTCAGGTAATTCCTAGTAGGGTAGCCATGAGCATGACAGGTCCATGCTATAAAGCCTGAACAGCCAGTTAGCGAGTGGGTAAAATTACCTTTTGGCTTATGCAGTTCAAAGTTTAAACTCACGCAATCAAGGAGCACCCTCCAAGTTTCCCTAGACTATAGAGTATATTGGCGAAGAGGTAAGATGATACAAATTCATATACAGAATTGCATTCATCTTTATGACACATTAGGCCAAAGAGTGAAATGGAATAACATTCACACCATGAAGACATCAAGATCAAAAAGAACAGCCCTCTCAGTTGCTGATAATTTGAAGTTGGTTGTTGATTTAGATAAAGGTGCTGCTAGCATGTCCAAACCAAAGAAAAAATTGAATTCAAGAATAATATATTGCAGTTCAAATTCTATTATCATGACTTCATTAAAAGCAGCAGTATACTGTTGAATGGTTGCTCCCACCTAAGGAATATGTAACTAAGAATGCAAAACAAACCCACTTGTACATGTACTAATGTGTACATTCAGTATGGATACGAAAATAGTTTTAAGACATTGCATGCTAGCAAGAAATCCCACAAGCATATACATTGGATTCATTCGACCACACTGCAAACCAAATAACTAAAAACCTCAACGACAGCAATTAAGACACAAGAAAAGGTCATCCAAGGAGATTAAAAGACAAAAGGAGTTACATTCTCAGTCTTTTGTGCTTCTGAATATTCCTTCAGTTCAACTATTTGCAGCTGAAGTGCAGATAGCTCCTTAGAAGTCTTTGTCAACTCCTGAATTGTCTCAGATTGCAGAATAACCTGTTAAAGGATGAAAAAATGTTCAATTTCATGAGCACAAGTCAATAATAAACTAAACAATTATTTTATAGTTAAATTTGATTAAGTAATTGTTATTATACTCAAAGATGTACTTTGTATCAGACAGGCAGATATACCTATAAATCAAAGAATACTAAAGCGACAACCTAGGAGAAGTACTCACAATAGATAATTTTTGCTTATATTCAATATTTGTATAATTTACTTATTTCAAAGAATACTAATTTTTGTTTATATTCAAAGAATACTAAAGCGACAACCATAATTTTTGCTTATATTCAATTTTTGTAGTTCACCCACATAGATTTTTGCATAATTTACTTATTTCAGACGAAGTACTCACAATAGATAATTTTAATGAAATAATATTAAAATTGATAATGCTTTGACTTTGAATAATGGGCATAAACTTGGACAAATAGTAATTGTTATGATAAGGAATCTTATCCAGACCTTATTGCAGCATGTTGATTATGGACACGACCAAATTATCATGTCGACGTTTTTTGTCATGCCTCTCTTTTTTTCTTTTAATTTTTTGTTATTGAAATGATAAGGGAAACAAGGCCCCAATTTCTTCTGTATCGACTGGTATGCTATGGGGCATTACATGATTAGAACACACAAAAAAGATATGATACAATTTTGAACCTTGATATAGAGTTGATCATGCACATCACATAATGAACAAATTCCCTTTTATATGTCCAAATCTCACTGAGCATGAATTGGGTCCCGTCCTGTCCACCTTTTGGCATCTTCGGCGACAGGACTAAACCATTAGGCTAAGTCAAAGAATAAGGAGACTAGGAGAGGTTATCTTTTGAACATAGTTAACTAGTGTTAAATACACCGAGTTAGGATAATTGTTACTAAGGATGAAGAAGAACGCAGCGAAATTCTGCTTTTGCATGGATGCTGGCCCTCATGAGAATTTTGAATGAAGAATCTACAATCTGGACAAGTTGGAAGACGGTTGTTAAGTATATTAATAATATTAGTAGTGGGCTTTAGTCCCACATTACCTAAAACAAAAGTGAGAGGGGTTAGCCTCTCCTATATATATGTAGCTCTCCTCATTGATAAAGTAATCACATTATTCTAATCTCTACATGATATCAGAGCAAAAATTCTAGCTGTCATCCACCCAAGGTTGTAAAAATCACTAGTCGGCCGCTAGTCGGTTCGCGGGGACTAGGAATTAATCGGGGACTAGTCGTATTAATCGGTTTGAGTTTTTTTAATTTTTATATATATATATATATATATATATATATATATATATATATATATATATATATATATATATATAATTTAATAAATAATTTAAAAACTGGGCCAAAGACAAAAGGGCCCTGAACAGCAGTTACAACAGCAAAACAAGAAAATAATAATTTTATATATATATATAGAGAGAGAGTATAAAAAATATGCAATATATGCTATATGTCATCAAAGTATTAACTTAAGTACCAAAAAATATATATATATATGCAATATATGTCCTTGGTATGCCCCTTTTTTCTGAAAATTCTTCTCCTTCTCTTTCTCCTTTTTCTCCTGACCTATCGGTTGTTTTTAGGTTTTTGAAAGAACTAAATTTCGGGTGAAATTTTGATCTTTTTATCCGTTTTTTGGGAACCGAGGCCTAGTCGGCTGCCTAGGTCTGATTATTACTTGAGCCGATTTTTTTGCCGACTAGTCCCTAGTTGAGTCGGTTAAGGTCGACTAGTCGGATTATTACAACAGTGATCCACCCCACCCTCTCTCTCTACAAAACCCTAGCACCCCCACACCTCACTATCCCCCCCGCCCCGCCTTCCGATCCCCCTGCCCCATGTTGTTGCCGCCGCCCCCACCCGCGCCCCCCCTTCCCCTCCTGTCAGCCCCCATGCTGCTGCTCCTACTGCTGCTGCCACCCCCCTCCTCCCCTGCCAACCCCCCTCCACCCCCCCCCCTCCCGATCGGCGCCCCCCCCCCCCAAATTTATGGATCAAGGTCCAAACCCTAACCTTAGATCATTCCACGCAGTCGCCGCCAACCCCCTCAAAATCCTAACCTAATTCTAAAAAAAAAATGTTGGATTTCTCAAAGGGTAAACATTTTGTTGTTTGCAGGAACCTCGGACTCTCAACAATTGACTTGGAATTCTCAGAGGGTAAACATTTGGTTTGTTTGCTGGAACCTCTGATTCTCGATGTTAATTTCAGAAATTTAACAGCAGATAAATTGCTTGTTTTGCATGAATCTTTGTTTCTTTCCTTGATCTTCACATCAGGATCTAACAGAGGATAACTTGATTTATCTCTCTGTCCTGGCTTGTGTGATCCACTTTCAACTCTGCTTCCTATGCACGTGTCGGTTCTGGCCATGTTTCTAGCACATTGACAGAGTTGATGTGATTATCAAGTAGGAAAGATCAAACTGACAGTCGAATCAGGAATCCTGAAGGATGACAGACACTACGACAAATAGCAGTGCTACAGACACTAGTATTTACACATGTTGTTACTCAGTTTTGTCGATTTATACATGTCGTTACTCAGTTTGGCATGTGTCAATCAAAGAAGGATCATTCGGTATTTTACCGACAGACATCAGCTTGAAAGATACTACTTTGTGTCTATGTTGATAATATTATAATCACGGGAGACGACAGACAGGATATTACAGGCCTCAAGAAGTTTCTGGAAGAACAATTTCAAACCAAGGATTTAGGATCATTGAACTATTTCTTGCACATTGAGGTTACATAGAGTAAGCGGGACATTGTAATGTCTCAAAGGAACTATGTGCTGGACATACTGAATGATGCAGGAATGATATAAGTCAAAGAAGCAACCTCACCTATGGATCCAGGGACTAAGTTACTTCCAGACGAGTGTGTCCTGATGAACAATCCAGATCAGTATCGACGAGTAGTTGAAAAACTCAACTACTTGTCAATCATGACTCGTCCAGACATCTCTTTCGCAGTTAGTGTTGCAAGTAGATTTATGACTTCTCCAAGAGTTCCACACTGACAGGCAGTTCTCAGAATCATATGATATCTAGTCAAAAAATCAGGAAAAAAATTTCGAATGGAGAATCATGGACATACTCGTGTTGAGTGTTTTACTGATGCCGACTGGGGTGCAAGCATGACAGATAGACGATCTACATCGGGCTACTCTGTACTTATTGGCGGAAACTTGGTATCTTGGAAGAGCAAAAAGTAGAGTGTGATAGCACGATCAAGTTCAGAAGCAGAGTATCGAGTCATTGCTCATGTCACAGCATAGGTGTTATATATGAAGCGATCTTCTACAAGAATTGGAAGAAGAAGCAGAATCGAGCACAACAGATATGTGGTGTGATAATCAGTCTGCTATCCATATTGCTACCAATCATGTATTTCATGAAAGGACAAAGCATACTGAAATCGACATCCACATCGTCCGTGACAAATATACAAAGGGGATGATAAAATTTCAACATGTGAGGACCGATGATCAAATAGTACGAAGCCTCTTTTGGTTCCTCGGATTCAATTTCTATGTAACAAGTTGGACAGGATTGACATCTATGCTCCAGCTTGAGAGAGGGTGTTAAGTATATTAATAATATTAGTAGCTCTCCTCGTTAATAAAGTAATCCCAGTATTCTAATCTCTACAATGGTCAAATACATTAGAATAGGTCTTCCTTCAAGGAAGTTAATTTTCAGGCATTAACAAGTGGTGGAGCCGCGTAACCAGCATCATATGCAATGGATTATTATCTGTTCAACACCTGGTTGAGTTGAGGAACCAAGTTTGGTGGAACAGCAGAGCAAATTCATACAGTGTTGAGGTTACTCCAATCCAGTTTCTTTATGAGTTTAGGTTATTTAGGGTAATCAATCCTTTACTTGAGCTGGGCCTAGAGAATGGTATGGCACAAGCATCCTATAGTGAGCTGTCTAATTGATTTATTGCTACTAAGTCAGTCCGAAATTCTTGTGTTGCCTATATAAAGATGTCATACATATTTTGGTCAGTCACTTTGGATCCCAGATGTGTTTTTCTAAGGATGAACATATAGGCCATCTCTGAGTCAGTCCAAAAACTATCATCGTTTCTTGTGAGGCACATATCTTAAGCAAAGAGGTCATCTCTTTGGTCTTCACATGTCCAAGCGTTATCAGATTTGTATGAAAATCGTAAAACCGAAGCTAAGAGAAAACTTCAAGAGAGTATGTAAACCAAAATTTGATGAATAAAACTTTCGCAACAGATACAAGGTGTCATGATATCTAGAACTATTTCGGCTGTTTTACAGCATGTTTAGCAATAGAGATTTATCAGTACAGAGATTGTTGGAGAATAAATAAGTATTTTCAGGTACTAAAGAAAGGGTAGTTCTCACAGAAAATCTCTTCTTTTAGAAGACTGAAAACTATTACTGATGTAGTTATGATGTAGGTTGGAAGTCAATGTATTACATGTTCAAATTGGTTTTATACACTATTAGTCCCTAATAGTTGAAGCACCAGGGTCAAGTGGTTACGGCCAACCTCTTATGACAATCTTCTATCACTTACAATACTCTTGCAATATTTCTTAGTAACCAACTTAGGGTGCATTTGGTTTGCAGAGTTGGATAATGTAATGTAATTGGTATTACATTGTAAATCTAATTCGGGTGTTTGGTTGGACAATTTTTTTTGGATGTAATGTAATAGTCATTACAAGCTTGATAACATTAGATCACTTTCTTTTAAAACCAATTATATCCTAAACTCATGTAATCACAATTACATTACAACCTAAAACTTACAAAATTACTTTTTTCTTTAAATTTGTTTCTTGTTTTCTATTATTATTATTTTATTTTAACTTTTAAACATTTTCTACTTTTATTTGTTTATTCTTTTTGTATTTTTATTTTAAATTTTCTTTTATTTCTTTTATAAACATTAAGGTTGGCCAAAACAGAAATATAAATGTCAAAGATACATTTGTCAAAATGATACAAATAACTATTATCATTCCATTACATTACATGGTAAGCCAAACATTTGAAAGTAATTGATATAACATTACATGGCTTGATTACATGTTCCAACCAAACATGGTAATGTAATTGTAATTATATTTAATTACAAACTTCATTCCATTACGATTACAATAACATTACAATGAACCAAACGCACCTTAATCCAAAGACTAAATTAAGAGTGGGTGGACCCATTGAATTAAAAAGTGCGCCTAGGCGCAAGGCGCAGCGATGCGCAAGGACAGCACCTAGGAACAAGCCAGGCGCACCACCTTAAAAAGCGCGCGCCTACTGTAGAAAGGCGCAGGCTCCAGGCGCTCAACAAGGCACGCCTAGGCGTAAAGTTACTTTAATATATATATATATATATATATATATATATATATATATATATATTGGAAAAAGATGCATGCGATCGTTCCCTCTGCTAGGGTTTTGGAGGCGTCGACTTCGCCTCTCCCCCGACCCCCTCGCGGGGAGGGGGGCTCGTCGGCTGCAAGGATCGGGGGGGGGAGGACGGCCTCTCCAGCCCATAGGCGGCCCGGGCGGTGGCCAGCAAGGGACCCCCCCCCCCGGCCCCCACGCGGGGGGGGGGGGGGGGGGGGGGGGGTCGGGAGGAGCCAGCGGGACCACCCAAGCGGGTGGGTGGGGGGGGGGGGGGGGGGGTCGGGTGGAGGCGGCGGCAGCGGGGCAGGGCCCCAGCGGTCCCAAACCGGACGGCGGCGGCGGGACCCCTCCACGCGGGGGGGGGGGGGGGGGGGGGGGGGGGTCTCGGGCGGCGGCGGCGGCGGCTATGTTACCTGGACTCGGATACGGGTGTCGGGTACGGGTACATATCCAAGAGTCGGGTCTTTCAAACTCATAATTGAAGGACACATGGACTCGGCTAAAAATGATCCAAATTTTGGATATGGATATGGAGATATGACTAAGGTTTCATAGAAAGACAATATGTAATTATAAATTACAAGTAAACTTTGATGAACTAGTTGAATAAGTCCCTAAGGGACCGTCCCTTCAGCTCCCCTACTACTTAACTACCAGTCTACATATTAAAATAAACTATCTACATCACTACCACATTAAAATAAACTATCTACTTCACTACCAGCATCCCGATTGTCACCATGAAGGATCCGATTGTCACCATGGAGGATCGGATATGGATTTCATACCCATATCCATGTCCTATCGGGTCGACACGGGTACTTCTCCTTAAAGTGGAGAGTCCGGGTAACATAGGGCGGCGGGACCCCTCCAGGCGGGGAGGGGTCGGGCGGAGGCGGGTGGCGGGACCCCCCCCCCCCGCCAGGCGGGGAGGGGTCGGGGGGCGGGCGGATGCAGGGGGACCCCCAAGGGCGGGGGGGGTCGAATGGCACTTCCGAAGGAGAGGCTTCCGTATTCGAGTTCGGGTCCGGGAAGGACAACACTGGGGATGCAGGCTGGCAGACTGTGACGAGACGACGGGCTGGAGGACGGCAAGGGGCACAGTCCCAAGTTTCGGGAAGGGCGGGGCCTGGAATCATGGGAATCGATCCTCGATCGGCACAGTGGATCCCCGGCGTCGTGGGGGAGGTATGGTGCGATCTGTTTCAGGTTGGAGGCCAAAGGCGACGGCGGCCGAGAAGGCTAAGGGTATTGCTACTGATACCGGCAAGACAGGCCAGGGTCCTGTGAACCCCCCGACCAGGATGCACGCTGAGGAGCAGAGGCCTCGGTCATGGAAGGAGGTCTGCACGCCAGTGGCTACAAAAAGTCCGATGTCGATGGAGTTTGTCCCACCGATGTCGGTTGGAGGAGGGCTTCGGGCGTATTTTTCCGCTGAAGAAATAGCGGTGGTTTCCGAATTCTGGAAGAACACTCTTGGGTTGTATGTGTTAGGGAACAAGTCGTTCTATGGCCAAATTCGGGGTTATGCGGAGCGTGTCTGGAGACCCAAAGGTAGCATGGAATTCTTCTCTCGGGAGAACGGGTTCTATTATGTCAAATTTGGATTAGCGGAGGATGTGTCCAGGATCCTACAGGGTGGGCCTTGGTCATTTGATAGGAGACTCATTATACTGAAGGAGTGGACGCCGGAGCTGAGGTGTGAGAAGGAGGTGCTGAACGCTATTCCCATCTGGGTCAGATTTCCTGAGTTTCCAGTAAAGTATTGGAATATCCCGCTTCTCATGAGACTTGCCAGCCTTGTGGGGAAGCCGATCAAAGCAGACGAGGCCACTACTTTTCGCACCAGACTGATGTATGCCAGGGTCTTCGTGGAGATCAAGGCGGGCTCAGAGCTACCGAGTATGCTTGAGTATCAGGTACCGTCTGGGGAGGTTCTGACACAGGCGGTGGAGTATGACTGGATCCCCCCATGTGTTCTTACTGTGAGTACTTTGGACACACTACCAGTGCGTGCAAATACAAGGGGAAGGAGACTGCCAGGCCACAGGCGGCTCGGACGGAGGCACCTGGGAATAAGACGGCCCCCAGTCACCTCCCTGGGGAGACGGAGCCAGTCAGACATATGGAGGAGGACACAGGGATAGAGGTCGATAGGAGACTGGAGTCAGGATCACCGCAGAGACAGGAGAGCACGCAGGGTGCACTGGTCCCGTTCAGGCCACAGAGGACCATCGTGACCAGGGGTATGAGCGCAGCTGGTAGTGGTCAGATGGTGATGGAGGCATCCCCGGCGATCATGGTATACAGCAGCAGGAAAAGACACGCTCCGGCCACACGGGAGGATATCTCTCAGGCAAGGGATATGGATGACCAGACTGAAGACAATCCTGACTGGGCACTTACTCTCAGCAGGATCCAGGCCCATCTTGCTCCTTCTTCTATGGTAGATGCAGTCATTGATCAGGCGGATGAGACACTTCCCTCGAGTGTCGATCCAGACGAGTTCCAGGGGGACCCCTCATCTCTTAATTAGATGTCGGTCCTAGCATGGAACATTAGGGGTGGTGTTCCATTGGACGATGGAGGAAGATTGGAGGGGTTCTGAGGAGAGAGTCGTGTGACATTGCTATCCAACTGGAGACGAAGATTAGAGGGGCCGCTATGCTCTCGCGTAGGACTCCGGCAAACTGGGATCACATTCACAACTTAGATCTTTGTGGTATGGCAAGGATCTGGGTTAGGTGGAACAAAGGTAGCTTGGAGGGGGTGCAGATCCATGAATCATAACAACTCATCGGCGTTACTTTCGAGAACAAAGGTGGGTTCCGATTCATCCTGGGTGTTGTATATGGTCACAATGACCGGAGACTCCGGGAGGCTTTGTGGGAGGACATTGTGCATCTGGGTCTCATGGCGGACAACATGCATCTTCCTCTGCTCATCATGGGGGACTTCAATGCTATGCTACTTCACCAAGAGAAAGTGGGAGGTCGTCCTGTTCCGGACTCGATCTTATATGACTTCCAGAGGTGTCTGCTTATGTCAGGGATGCGGGGGCTGGAGCGAGCTGGACATATCTGGACCTGCCACAACAAGGCTACACATAATCGAATTGCTTGTCAGTTAGATCGGGCCTTGGGCAATAGTGAGTGGTTCAGGTGCTTTCCGAACTCGGTGGCGGAAGGTCTGGCGGCGGGTACTAGCGACCATTCTCCTATCCGGGTTGGCCTCGGTGAGAGACCAACTCTGAGGGCGAGGCCATTTCGGTATAACAACAACTGGTATCTGTCGGCCGGATATGAGGAGGTGGTTACGGGAGAGATGCAGCACTTCCGGGAAGGCACGGCTCAGTTCCGCATGGTTCACAAACTCAAGCGGGCTATCAGGGGGTGGGTGAAAACGAGACCGCGGACTTCTCTGGCGGATAAGGAAGCCGAGCTTCGGGACACTCAGGTGGCCCTCCAAGCTGACATTCTGAACGGGAGCTGGCAGCTAAGGAGAAGATCCTGATTGAGGAGGTCAGCATCATGCGATTGCAGGAGGAGATTAGTGCGGCACAGAGGGCTAAATGTACCTGGCTCAAAGATGGAGACCGCTGCACCAAATTCTTCTACGATGTGATCCGCACCCGTCAGCACCGGAACAGCATCCCCAGACTTCTGAATGCTGCGGGACATCTTGTAGGGGACCCAGCGGAGATTCAGGAGGAGGCCGTCAAATTTTACACTGCCCTATATCAGCAGACGGACTACTCTAGCACGTTCCCAGCCCTTGTCACGAAGAGACTGGTGTCCCGCCATGGGAACAGTCTGCTTCTGGCACCTGTGAGGATGGAGGAGGTGGAAGACATTGTGATGAAGGTTAATCCCAACAAAGCTCCCGAGCTTGATGGCTTCTCTTCAGGGTTCTTTAAGCGACACTGGGGTGTGATTAAGACCCATGTCCTGGCGGCGGTTCAGGAGTTCTTTGTGGAGGGCAGGCTTCTGAAGGAGATGAACCACTCATTCTTGACGCTGGTTCCTAAGAAGGAGGAGCGACCTCACTGGCAGATTTTCGGCCGATTGCTTGTTGTAATTTTCTTTACAAGATTATCACTCATCTTATGTGCAGGCGTATGGAGGGGATTATGCAGGGATTGGTGTCCCAGAATCAAGCTGCGTTCATCAAGGGCCGGTCGATAGCGGAGCACAGCCTGCTAGCTCATGAGATGGTGAGAGAGTTCAGCAAACCTGGGAGATGAAGGCCTGTGTGAAGCTTGACCTCCGGAAAGCTTATGATACGGTCAACCGGGACTTCCTGTGTCACTTGATGCTTGCCATAGGATTCGACGAGAGGTGGGTTGCGAGGGTGAGGGAGTGCATTTGCTCTCCTACTTTCTCAGTCCTCATCCAGGGCACGTCGCATGGCTACTTCAGGAGCAACAGGGGGTTGAGACAGGGTGACCCCCTCTCCCCGTATCTATTTACCTTGGTGATGGAGTACTTTACATGCATGATGGATACGGCGGTGCATAGCAAGAGGATCGTTCCCCTTTTCCGGTTGGTGAGTCCGGTTGTATCCCATTTGATCTATGCTGACGACTTATTGGTGCTCCTCCAGCCTTCCATGCGGGGCATGAGAGCGCTCTCTGACATTATGGAGGAGTTCGGGCGGCTTACTGGTCTCCAGTTAAACAGGGAGAAAAGCAGAGTCTACTTCAGCTCCTGGTGTACACAGTAGGAGGAGAGAGCCTTCGCCTTGGGAGTGGATAGAGGCGAGCTTCCAGTAAAATACCAGGGGGTCCCGCTGACGGTCAACTATGCCAGAGAGCAGGATTGTCATAGCTTGGTGGATTTTGCTCAGAGGAGAGTGAAAGGCTGGCAAGCTGCGGGTCTATCATTTGGCGGTCGGATTGAGCTGGTGCGTTCGGTTATTGCGGGCATCACGATGTTCTGGCTCCAGTCTATCCAGATCCCTACGGCTACTATTCGCAAAGTGGAGGCCATCTGTGCTGACTTCATTTGGAGGGGCGGGATGCATGCGATATCCTGGGATCAACTTTGTCGGCCTCGGGAGGGAGGAGTGGGGTTGAGGCCTCTTCATGAGGTCAGGAAGGCAGCTTGTGTGAAGATGGCCTGGAGATTCATCAAGGGGGGTCGCTCTGGGCGATATGGATGGCGAACAGATACCTAAGGAGGACTAACTTCTGGGCATGCAGGATAGACAACAATTTCTCGGTCACGTTTAAGGCCATTCTGAGGTGTCGACCGGTGCTTCAGACCGCTATCTGCAGGAACATGAAGGATGGGACGACTACCGACCTCTGGCTAGACCCTTGGTTGGGTTCCAGATCCTTGCTCGAGCTTTTGGGAGATCAGCTGGACAGAGAAGCGGGCAGGGGGCTCACATGCAGTAGGATCATCAGGAATGGAGTTTGGAGGCCAGAAGAATATCCATATACTGCTCAGCTTGCCGAGGAGATTCGCCTTATTACTATCGATGCTAGCCAGCATGAGGATTCCTGGAGCTGGGCAGGCCCAGGTACGGGGGGCGGGTCAGGCCTATTCTGCTTTCGTAGCTGCTACGACTTGGTTCGAACCCACCACGACCGGGCTGAGGAGGTAGACTTCATTTGGGGCAAGAGGGTTGCCCGTAAAATGCAACTATGTGCATACCGACTTCTTCGGAGTACTCAGGTTTGGGATGCAGATCCCGGATGCCAAATGTGTGCTATGTAATGGGGAGGATGAATCTATGTGGCATCTCTTCTTTGTATGCCCGGTGACCTGGCATATTTGGACTGAGCAGTACGTGCAGCTGAGAGGAGGAGTTGGGGTGGATAGAGACATCCGGAGCATTTTCAGCTGGATCCGAGATCACAGAGGCCGGGATCCGGGGTGGGCCAGAAGAACCAGAGTCCGTCTCGTCGCGTCCGTTTTACACATCTGGAAGGAGCGAAACAGACGTATTTTTGAGGGCTTGTCTACCCCCCTATTAGAATTCTACATAACATAGAATTCGATGTATCAGTAATGGCCCCATAATAGTATACTTTGGGGCATGGAAAGTTGTGATATCTATGTACTATAATACCTTTTCCGCTATATGCGAGGAATAAATTCACCCTTATTCCCAAATATATATATATATATATATATATATATATATATATATTCTCCAACCTTCCTGGAGATATTGGGAGGACAGCTGGACAGAGAGGCAGGCAGGGGGCTCACATGTAGTCGGATCATCAGAGATGAGATATGGCGGCCAGAAGAATATACCTATACAGCTCAGCTAGCCGAGGAGAGACGCCTTATTACTATTGACGATAGCCAGCATGAGGACTCCTGGAGCTGAGCCGGCCCTGGTTCGGGGGGAGGAAGTGGGATATTCTGCTTTCGTAGCTGCTATGACTTGGTTCGAACTCACCACGACCGGGCTGAGGAGGTGGACTTCATCTGGAGAAAGGGGATTGCTCGAAAAATGCAACTATGTGCCTACCGACTTCTGCAGGGCAGACTGATGACGAGAGACAGGCTCCTCAGGTTTGGAATGCACATCCCAGATGCAAAGTGTGTGCTATGTCATGGGGAGGACGAATCTATGGGGCATCTCTTCTTTGTATGCCCGACGACCTGGCACATTTGGTTTGAGCAGTGCGTGCAGCTGAGAGGAGGAGTTGGTGTGGATAGAGACATCATGAGCATTCTTAGCTGGATCCGAGATCACAGAGGCCGGGATCCGGGGTGGGCCAGAAAAGCCAGAATTCGCCTTGCCGCTTCCGTTTGGCACATCTGCAAGGAGAGGAACAGACGTATTTTCGAAGGCCTGACTACCCCCCTATTGGAATTCTACATAACATAGAATTCGATGTATCAGTAATGGCCCCATAGCATTAGGTTGGGGCATGAGAATAGGGGTGAGCATCGGTATAATCGGTCGGTATTTGGTCGATTTTTTCGGTATTTTTTTAAATCGGTATTTGAAAAATTAATACCAATATCATACCATTTAGAGTTGATTTTTTCGGTTTCGGTTAAATCGGTATTCGGTCAGTTTTTGTTCGGTATCGATATTTTACCAATTAATATTTGATCAATTAACACACTTAATATTGTAGAACCTCTTAACCTATAATATATATTTTTTACTTTTTTGGAAGCATTAATTTTAAAGCTAAGCCTTTACCAACCAAACAATTAATCAAAATTATTAGAACAATATGTAACAAGTCGCAAACACCTAAAAATGAGCTTAAAATATCAAACATGGTCACTAAGTTTAATCTTTAGTATAAGTTTAAGTAACCAAAATTCACATCAAAATTTTATGAGAACACAAAAACATAAGCTCAAACGATCAAAAACTCAATTTTAGCATTTTTAACATAAATTCAAGTCCACTAAAATCCATTCCAAGTTCTAGGAAACCAACCAAAACAAAGATAAAAATGAAAATGAGTAGTGTAAAATTAATCATGAACAACATTAAAAATGTGTGTGTGTATATGTGTGTGTGTGTGTGTGAATCGGTTCGGTTCGGTATTTTCGGTATGGTATTACACTCAAACCGTTACCATTACCATTATACCGTAATTTAGTCGGTTCGGCAATTCGGTATCGGTACATAATTTCGGTTCGATTTTTCGGAATATTTTTAATCGGCATTCGGTCGGTTTTTGGGTATCGGTCGGTATTTGCTCACCCCTACATGAGAAGTTGTGATATTATGTATTGTAATACTTTTACCGCTGTGTACGAGGAATAAAATTCACCCTTATTCCAAAATATATATATATATATATATATATATATATATATATATATATATATATTCCAACCTTCTATATACATGTTATATATTTATGGGCTTTATTGGAAAGTATAGAAATTATTGTCATTAATATTATTGTGGGTTTTAGATTGTTTTCTAAATTAGAATGTACTTCTATATTTAAAGGCTTATATATATGTGGTTTTATATTATATGTATATAGTTTGGGTTATTTATATCTAATGGGCTTTTAGATTGTTATATATATATATATATATATATATATATATATATATATATATATATATATATATATATATATATATAAAAATAAAAAAAAAAATATATATATATATATATATATATATATATATATATATGTGAAACCCATAGTCTGTTTTATTAGAATAATTAATTTAGTTGCATTTTTTTTTAAAAAAAAAACTTGGTTTTTGGAGCTAATTAAAATAAAACTTTGGTTAAATTTTAAGTATTAATATTGTTATTATTATTAATGTTATAATTATTAATATTATTATTTTGGGCTGAAACTATTTTCTAAATAATAAAGAATTGGGTTTTTGGTTGCTGACCCAGCCCAACCCGCGAGACCGATCCATTTCCCAACCCGCGAACCCGCAAACCCCTTTCCTAGATCTACCCGACCTGTGGACTCTTTCTCCACACACGTTCACCCAGGAGAATTTTTTCCACTCCCCATTTCCTTCTCCCTATTTCTCTCCCCTCACTCAAATCCTCACCACACGTTAACACTCTTCTCCCCTCCACAAAGCACACTCCCCCACGTTCATTTAAAACCACCCCCACCTTATCTCTCCACTCCCAAAACCATTTCACTTCTACAGAGAAGTAAAACTCCTCTCTTCCCTCACTTGGTTAACACATCAGAAGAAATTTCCTTCTTCCCCCAACTTCTTGCTCGAGCTCTCGTTCCCTTCCGACGCCAGCTTCTTCCCGGCGCCCTTTCGCCGGCGTTGCCGACAGCCCCGTCGCCACAGCGTGTCTCCGCGGCGCTGTCCCCGACACCCGCTGCCCCGCGCCCTTTCGCCAGCACTCCCTCGCCGGCGTTTCACCCGACAGCACCGTTCCGGTGTGTTTCTGTTTCTGCGGATTTTCTTCCTCGGCTTACTTCTGTGCTTTTCGTGCACACTTTGTGGGTTCCGGTCCCTGCCCCGGAGCTGGACCTGACTTCGGGCACTGTCCCGAGCCTACGTTGCTGCTGGACTTCTATTTTCTTTTATTATATCATCTGAGAGCTCTAGCCGAGCATTCCGAGGTATAATTCTCTGCCCCGTTGCGTTTTATTCGGTAGTCGATGATGATAATGGTCCCCGGTTTCCCCTCGGAAATCCGGTTTAGCTACGCTGTAGTTCGGTTAGCTACGTTAGTGTTTTGTGATGTTGTCTGCTGAGGTTTTATGCTGTTAGTTTGATTTCGGAATTCCCGAGTATTTCGGGAAGGTTCTGTTGGTTTTGGATTCTCGGAAATTTCGAGTTTGGTATGGTTGGATTCTGAGTTATTTGGTAATGATTTGGGATTTCCGATTTTATTTCTGGTTTTCCGATTATGTTTCGGAAACGACTTCCGTGATTATATTTTCTATATAAATGGGTTTTTCCTTGGTTTGGGACAATTGTTGGATTTTGTTGGCGCATTTCCCAGTTTTGGGTTGTCCCGAAATAGAGGGAATGCTGCCCAAATTTTTACAAAACATTATCTATTTTGGATTTCAAATTGGTTTTCGGAAAATGATTTTAAAACCGACTTTTCGGGCAACGACCGTACCGGTCTGTGGGCCCTAGTGAAATACAAACGCACCGGTCCGACCGGACGTTGAGGCTTTAGCTAGATGTGACGATTGGACCAAGTCTGAGACTCCTAACTTTTGATTTAAATTACTTAATTTAATATTTAAATTATTTTACTTATTTTACTGCACATTATTTCGGAACTAAACATTTTCCTCTTATTTTATGTAGAATTTGTAAGGGCATAAGCCCATATTTCTAGGTTGGTTAGCTGTGTCCCTGTATTGCATAGTGTAAGTTTTACTTCTTTTTTGGGTGGTTGATGTTGATCCTTTTGGGTGGTTTTGGATTGGACGTGCAACTCGTAGTTAGAACGTAATTATTTCTCGTATAAAATTAATTAAGAATTACCAAGTAAAATAAATGGATAAAATATTAGTAAGATAACTAGTTTATGATTTGGCACTGGAAGAAACTATTTTCATAGATATATTACAAAAGCACAAAGTTTTCCAAAGATAATTTGTTCTTGTTATTATTTCCCAAATAACCAAATTAACTGGTTTAATCAACGCACGTAGCTTGCGACGTAAACGTTAGGTGTAGCTTAATAACAACTTAAAACCTGACTATGACTTGTTACTAGAGATTGCAACTAGCACACCTAGCTTGGTTATAGAGCGGATCTAAGTCGAGTTCTCAACTGTAGGAACTCGAAGATATACCTGACGTTCCTCCTCGGTACCAACTCATCCCTCTCCAGTCATATCCTTTGAGGCAAGTATAGTTTATGTTAGTTTACAGTTATTTATTTAATCGCTTTACTGCAAGTCTAAACCACGATGCAAACACGAAACTCTCACTGAGAGTACTGTAACTACTGGGGACTAGAGGAATAGTGTAATGATTATGACCATACTGTAACAAAACCCCTTATCCATTCCTGTAACAAACCTAAGCCGGTCATATTTCATTGCCTGTTCAAATCACTGTTTTACTGTTGAAAACTGTTCATGTTTAAAACTGTTTAGAACTGCATGATTCTATTATTTAATTTAACTGTTTAAAATTAGCATGAATTGTACTTTGCTCCCTCCTGACTGGAGATACATTTTTAGGGGATATTGAGGATACGGATCGGTTTTACAACAGCTACTACGACCCTGTGTTGTACCCAGTTGTGCTGCCAGAGTCCCCACAGGAGGACGATGGGACTGAGGCCGATGATCCGGCTGTTAGATAGATTTTCTTTCTGCAATGTTGTTTTATTTCAAATTCTGTTATTTCATTTCAGAACATTTCCCATTTGTATTTAAATTTCAAAGTTTAATAAAATTTATTTCCGATGTTGAGTTGCGACAAATATAGTGTTGTTGTGTGGTTACCTGCTACTGAACAGCTTACTGCCGCCGTCTCAACAACGGTGCAGGCTGGGCATGATCCGGTTCGACCCAATTAGTTGGGATCGGTTCGTGACATGTTTTCAGTGGTGGCCCATGCAGGTCGTATAACAACTTAGGAAAACATACCTAGAAACAATTAGAACACTAGAACATTGATTTGTCACGACATAGGACCGAATTATATAAATAAATATTTTTGTTTGATTATAGACTGGTAGGATACTTTGCTTATGTATGTACCCTAAACCTTCCAGATCATGGCCAAAGGAAAGACTACCCGGTCCGGCCCTGCTGACGATGAGGTGTCGTCAACTGATCACACCCCTTCTCAAGCACGCCGGGACCCACCTCCCTTGCAGCTGACAGACCGTCCCCATGCTGCACCAGCTCCCCGGCCCGTTTACGCTTCCACAGCGCAAACGGCGGAACCGGCACATTCCCGGGCTGAGCCTGCCCCACCAGTACCCGTGGATCCCACTGACCTAGTGGGAATGCTACGAGGAGTGCTTGAAGCCCAGAGAGCTCAAGCAGAAGCCCACAGAGAGCAGACTGCTGCCCAAGTTGAAGCCCATCGCGAGCAGACCGCGATTATGAGAGAAGGCGTGGAGAATGCCCACAACGTGGCCATGGCTGCCCTCGAGAGAGGAAGAACCACCTCATCAGAGCCACGACCTGCCAAGGTAAGCATGATTCAGGAGTTGAGTTATATTTCTTTAAGGCCATTCCTTTTGATTAGAGGCGTATTATTGCATGAAGGTTGGAGATATAGAGAGCTTTAAAAAGCAAGACCCTCGACCTTTCAAAGGAACCGAGGGTATCATCTACGCCGATGAATGGCTAGACCATATGGAGCGTCTCCTGAGCGTCGCTCGACTCCCGGAGAACCTCAAGACCGAAGCTGTAGGACTCCAACTACAGGATGTGGCGAGCACCTGGTATCGGAATGAACCTCGACTCCAGGACAAGCAGCTCGACTGGGACACCTTCAAGAGGCTGTTCCGCAGGAAGTTCTTCCCGACATCGGAGATGCGGGAAATGGAGAGGGAATTCCAGAACTTGAAGCAGGGAAGCATAACGGTCAGCGAGTATGCGGCAGAGTTCGGCCGACTAAGCCGCTTTGCCCAGAACCTAGTAGCTGACCCCAAGGATCGTGCTGAGCGATTCAGGTATGGCTTACGAGAAGAGATTCACACCCCTGTGATCGCAGGTGGCGCTAAGACCTATGAGAGGATCCTGATCCGAGCTCAGGACGTGGAGAAGAGCCAACCTTCTCGATCCAAGAGGGAGTATCCTGGAACTAGCAACTTCCAGAGTAGTCAGAAGAGGCCCAACAACAACAGCAACAGGCCCTCGCACCACCAGCAGCATCATCATCAGGCGAGGACCAATGACAGAGCACACCAGAAGCAGATCCCTGTCTGTGACTATTGCAAGAGACCATGGCATCAGTCGAACATCTGCAGGAAGAGGCTAGGACACTGCCTAGTATGTGGGTCTGCCACCCACCAAGTGAAGGACTGTCCTATGTCAGCCCACCGGACCGGAACCAACCAGCAAAGAGCTCCCCTACCTACTCAGCAACAACAGTTTGGACAGCACCAGCAGAAGACTGGGCGAGCTTTTGCCCTAGCAGCTGATGAGCAGGAGCCAGAGCAGGAACCCACCGCTGATGTCATCACAGGTTCCATTTATGTGTTTTCACATCCTGCTCTAGCATTATTTGATTCTGATGCATCACATAGTTTCATATCATCCAAGTTTATATCTGCACACCACATAGATTCGGGACTTAGCAAGGTGATTAGTAGGGTTATGACCGGTGGTGGACCCATACCCATCACTGAGGCTTGTAATTGTCCCATAACCATCTCTGGCCATCAGTTCTCAACACCTTTACTAGTGATGCCCCTGCCCAACTATGATGTAGTCCTAGGGATGGACTGGTTAAGTGAACAGCATGCGCTGATAGATTGTCACCGAGGATGTGTAATCTTCAGCCCACCAGGAGAACCGGAGTTTGAAATCTCTCGGGCTCCGGAAGATATGAAGAGTATTTCCTACTCCTCTATCACCGAAGAACCCGGGCCTCCTCACCCTATCATTGCGGAATTTATGGACGTCTTTCCAGATAGTCTTCCAGGATTGCCGCCAGATCGAGATGTGGAATTCACCATCGATCTAGTACCCGGCTCTTCCCCTATTTCTCGGGGATGCTACAGAGTCAACCCCAAGGAGGCCAAGGAGATGAAGGATCAGATCGACGAGCTGAAGGCACAAGGATTTATCAGAGACGGGACTTCACCCTGGGAAGCACCAGTTTTTTTCGTGCCCAAGAAGGATGGAACCGTGCGGATGTGCATCGACTACCGGGCGCTGAACAACATCACCATCAAGAACAAGTACCCCCTGCCCCGGATCGACGACCTGTTTGATCAACTGAGCGGAGCCAAGGTATTTTCAAAGATAGATCTCAGATCAGGCTACCATCAAATCAAGGTCAGGAAGGAGGATATTCCCAAGACGGCGTTCAACACCAAGTATGGACAATTTGAATTCTTGGTCATGCCGTTTGGACTGACGAATGCTCCTGCGGTATTCATGAACCTCATGAACAAGGTTTTTCATGAATATCTGGATCAGTTTGTTGTCGTCTTTATTGATGACATACTGATCTACTCGAAGACGGAGGAAGAGCATGAAGAGCACTTGAGGAAAGTGCTGAGTACCTTGAGGAAGGAGAAGCTCTATGGTAAGCTATCCAAATGCGAATTCTTTTTAGACAAAGTGGAATTTTTGGGCCATGTTGTCACAGGAAAAGGAATTTCGGTGGACCCAAAGAAGATAGCTGCTATTGAGAAGTGGACTGCACCAAGCTCGGTTGCAGAGATCAGGAGCTTTCTGGGACTAGCTGGCTACTACCGGAAGTTTGTGAAGGATTTCTCCAAGATTGCGGAGCCAATGACGAAGCTTACCAGGAAGAACGAGGAGTTCATATGGTCTGAAGCGTGCCAGTCAGCTTTTGAGGAACTGAAGAAGAGGCTTACAACGGCGCCGATACTTGCGCTACCCGCAGGTACCGGCGGTTTCTCAATCTATAGTGATGCTTCCGGAAAAGGACTGGGCTGCGTTCTTCAACAACACGGGAAAGTAATTGCCTATGCATCTAGACAATTACGGACTCATGAGAAGAACTACCCCACACATGATTTGGAGCTTGTAGCGGTGATATTTGCTTTGAAGCTATGGAAGCACTACCTGTATGGAGAGAGAGTGAAAATATTTACAGACCACAAAAGTCTGAAATATGTTTTCACTCAGAAGGAGCTGAACATGAGACAAAGACGATGGCTGGAGCTAATGAAGGATTTTGATATCAACCTGCAGTATCATCCGTGTAAGGCTAATGTTGTTGCAGATGCACTTAGTCGATACCCGATGGCGATGTTCTTGACCAAGGAGCGCCATTTGCTGGAGGACATGGAGAAGCTTGGATTGGAAATTGTACTGCCCGAGGAGGAGATGAAGAAACTTGGAAGAGAAGCCATCGTACCAGGAGCTGAATCATCATTGATGCAGTTGCAAGTGCGTTCGAGTCTTATGGACAGGATCAAGGAGACACAATTCCAAGACGAGACGCTTTGCAAACTCAGAGACCAAGTGCTGGCAGGAACACTTGAAGGATTCTCAATCGCCAGCGACGGAGCATTGAAGAATGGTACGAGGCTTTGCGTACCAACTGGCGAACTGAGGAACGAGCTGATGCAAGAAGCGCACCAGTCGCAGTATTCCATACACCCAGGAGCCAACAAAATGTACCGGGATATGCGAACTATAGTATGGTGGTACGGGATGAAGAAGGATGTATCCAGGTATGTGGCAAGATGTTTAATTTGTCAGCAAGTTAAAGCTAGCAGACAGAGACCAGCAGGATTATTGCAGCCGCTTGACATTCCGGAATGGAAATGGGAGCACATAACGATGGATTTTGTATCGGGACTGCCTCAACCCAAGGAGGGAAGGATGCCATTTGGGTTATCGTGGACCGACTGACGAAGTCAGCTCACTTTATTCCCTTCAAGGTTGGTTTATCCACCGAGAAGTTGGCAGCACTGTACATGCGGCACATCTACCGGATTCATGGAGTTCCGGTAAGTATCGTATCTGACAGAGATACTAGATTTACATCTCACTTTTGGAAGAGCTTGCTTGACAGCTTGGGAACCCAACTGAAGTTCAGCACCGCCTACCACCCTCAGACTGACGGACAATCGGAGAGAACCATCCAGACGCTAGAAGATATGCTTAGATCCTGCGTCCTGGAATTTGGAGGGTCTTGGGAAGACCATTTGCACTTGGTAGAGTTCTCTTACAACAACAGCTACCAAGCTAGCATCGGGATGACACCGTTCGAGGCACTCTATGGACGTCGTTGCCGCACTCCACTTACTTGGGACGACGTCGGAGAACGAGTGTTGCTTGGACCTGAGATGGTGACCGAAGCAGCAGAGAAGGTGAGAATGATCAGAGACAAGCTCAGGATTGCCCAGGACAGACAGAAGCATTGGGCCGATAGCAACAGACGGCCTTTGGAGTTTGAAGAAGGCGACAGTGTATTTGTGAAGATCTCGCCTACCAGAGGAACAATTCGTTTCGGCAGAGCAGGAAAGTTGAGCCCCAGGTACATTGGTCCATTTGAAGTACTTAACAGGATTGGAGAAGTGGCTTATCGGGTGGCTCTACCCCCAAGTCTCGAAGGCGTCCACAACGTCTTCCACGTCTCGCAGCTGAGACGCTACATCCCGGACCCGAGCCATATCTTGGACCATTCAGAGCTGGAGATTGGACCCAGCCTCACAGTACCGGAGAAACCAGTGGCAATTTTTGATAGAGGTGAGAAAAAGACCAGGAACTCAGTGACGCCGATTGTCAGAGTGATGTGGCGGCACAACTCCCCAGGCGAGTCTACCTGGGAGCGAGAAGACCAGATGCGGGAGCAGTACCCATATTTGTTTGAGCCCTGAGGTAATTTCTAACCCTACCCCTTTTAATTTCGAGGACGAAATTTTCTAAGGAGGGAAGGTTGTGAAACCCATAGTCTGTTTTATTAGAATAATTAATTTAGTTGCATTTTTTTTATAAAAAAAAACTTGGTTTTTGGAGCTAATTAAAATAAAACTTTGGTTAAATTTTAAGTATTAATATTGTTATTATTATTAATGTTATAATTATTAATATTATTATTTTGGGCTGAAACTATTTTCTAAATAATAAAGAATTGGGTTTTTAGTTGCTGACCCAGCCCAACCCGCGAGACCGATCCATTTCCCAACCCGCGAACCCGCAAACCCCTTTCCTAGATCTACCCGACCTGTGGACTCTTTCTCCACACACGTTCACCCAGGAGAATTTTTCCCACTCCCCATTTCCTTCTCCCTATTTCTCTCCCCTCACTCAAATCCTCACCACACGTTAATACTCTTCTCCCCTCCACAAAGCACACTCCCCCACGTTCATTTAAAACCACCCCCATCTTATCTCTCCACTCCCAAAACCATTTCACTTCTACAGAGAAGTAAAACTCCTCTCTTCCCTCACTTGGTTAACACATCAGAAGAAATTTCCTTCTTCCCCCAACTTCTTGCTCGACCTCTCGTTCCCTTCCGACGCCAGCTTCTTCCCGGCGCCCTTTCGCCGACGTTTCACCCGACAGCACCGTTCCGGTGTGTTTCTGTTTCTGCGGATTTTCTTCCTCGGCTTACTTCTGTGCTTTTCGTGCACACTTTGTGGGTTCCGGTCCCTGCCCCGGAGCTGGACCTGACTTCGGGCACTGTCCCGAGCCTACGTTGCTGCTGGACTTCTATTTTCTTTTATTATATCATCTGAGAGCTCTAGCCGAGCATTCCGGGGTATAATTCTCTGCCCCGTTGCGTTTTATTCGGTAGTCGATGATGATAATGGTCCCCGGTTTCCCCTCGGAAATCCGGTTTAGCTACGCTGTAGTTCGGTTAGCTACGTTAGTGTTTTGTGATGTTGTCTGCTGAGGTTTTATGCTGTTAGTTTGATTTCGGAATTCCCGAGTATTTCGGGAAGGTTCTGTTGGTTTTGGATTCTCGGAAATTCCGAGTTTTATATGGTTGGATTCTGAGTTATTTGGTAATGATTTGGGATTTCCGATTTCATTTCGGGTTTTCCGATTATGTTTCGGAAACGATTTTTGTGATTATATTTTCTATATAAATGGGTTTTTCCTTGGTTTGGGACACTTGTAGGATTTTGTTGGCGCATTTCCCAGTTTTGGGTTGTCACGAAATAGAGGGAATGATGCCCAAATTTTTACAAAACTTTATCTATTTTGGATTTCAAATTGGTTTTCGGAAAATGATTTTAAAATCGACTTTTCGGGCAACGACCGTACCGGTCTGTGGGCCCTAGTGAAATACAAACGCACCGGTCTGACCGGACGTTGAGGCTTTAGCTAGATGTGACGATTGGACCAAGTCTGAGACTCCTAACTTTTGATTTAAATTACTTAATTTAATATTTAAATTATTTTACTGCACATATTATTTCGGAACTAAACATTTTCCTCTTATTTTATGTAGAATTTGTAAGGGCATAAGCCCATATTTCTAGGTTGGTTAGCTGTGTCCCTGTATTGCATAGTGTAAGTTTTACTTCTTTTCTGGATGGTTGATGTTGATCCTTTTGGGTGGTTTTGGATTGGACGTGTAACTCGTAGTTAGAACGTAATTATTTCTCGTATAAAATTAATTAAGAATTACCAAGTAAAATAAATGGATAAAATATTAGTAAGATAACTAGTTTATGATTTGGCACTGGAAGAAACTATTTTCATAGATATATTACAAAAGCACAAAGTTTTCCAAAGATAATTTGTTCTTGTTATTATTTCCCAAATAACCAAATTAACTGGTTTAATCAACGCACGTAGCTTGCGACGTAAACGTTAGCTGTAGCTTAATAACAACTTAATGTTGACACAAAGTCACAGTCAACCAAATATCGATAATATTGACTAAATAATACTTGTAATAATTCAATACGACACACGACGTCCACATCAAGCTCAAGTCAGACGACAGCTCAGTCTTTGCAAATCTGTTATATATGAGTCGGTATTTTATACTTTTATTGAGTCTAGACTGTTGTAAACTGTGTCATGCTGAGCTCTTGAGACTTGACCAAAAGCCTACCCAAAAATCCATAAACTCCACCATCCAGAAATAAGCCCATTGGTCCCTTAGAACCATTCTGTGCTCTGGAGACAGAGTTCGGGCCGAACTCTGCCTCCACACAGAGTTCGGGCCGAACTCTGTCCCCTAAAAATCAGCAACCTAAATTTTAGGGTTAGCTGGTTGCAAGTTGTCCAACGGCCAAATATTTGAAATTTTCTACCCGAATTCTGGCCGAATTCTGCCTACAAAAACCCTATAAAAAGGCCAAGAATTCTCTCATTTCAAATCATCCAATCTTCTCTTCTCTTCTCTCTTGAAGCTCAAATAAGCCATACCCTTCCCATCTACTAGCCACAAGCATCCTAAGTCTCGAGTGCTCAGCATCTCTCAGTTAGGAGTCTTGTGCAAGAGTTGAAGAAGTCGCTTGGAAAATTCCAAGCAATCGCCACTGCGATCCTTTGTAAGAAGTTGACGTGCTCTTCTGAAGAAAAGGCACGGGTTGTAAACTACTATTTCACAAATAGTGGATTTAATCCTGAGCTAGAGTTCTCAGGCCTGGACTAGTCCTCCACGAGGAAAACCAGGTTAAAATCGGCTGTGTTTGCGTATGCTCTATTTCTTCTCACTTTAAATTCTGCATTTACTCTGATTAGTTTTGTTTGTGATAGAGTTGAATTTTTAATTAGATATTATCTCTATAAACTCTATTCACCCCCCCCCCCCCCCCTCTAGAGTTGCCATCTGTTCTTCAATTGGTATCAGAGCTCTGTTCTCTTTACAAGGATTTACATCCTAGAGCTGATCCATGACAACCACACAATCCTTGATTTTCAATCACGGTGAAGGACAGTCCACTCATAGGCCTCCCCTATTTGATGGAACTAACTACACGTATTGGAAAACAAGGATGAGTTTTTATCTCAAGTCTCTAGACTTTGACCTGTGGACTATCGTCACTGACGGTTACAAAAAGCCCGCCAGGATAGTTGTCAACGGTGATCTCGTTGAGAAATCACATGACAAATATTCTGACGAGGAGAAGAAACAGGCAAGTCTAGACGCAAGAGCTATTAATGCTTTATTCTGTGCTATAGACAGGAATGAGTTCAACAGGGTATCCACATGCACCACATCCCACGAAGTATGGAAGCTTCTAGAAGTGACGCATGAAGGAACCACCCAAGTCAAGGAATCAAAAATAAGCCGTCTCACTCAAGAATACGAGGCTTTCAAGATGAAGCCAAACGAGACGATCACGCAAATGTTCACAAGATTCCTCGACATCATCAACCCCATGTCCTCGCTTGGGAAGCAATATTCAAATCACGAGAAGATTCGCAAGCTACTTAGGGGGCTACCAAAAATTTGGAACCTTAAGGTGACAGCCATCATAGAAGGAAACGATCTCACAACCATGTCCATGGAGACCTTGATGGGAAAGCTAATGACTCATGAGCTTGACCTCAAGGACTTCGAAGAGCCTGCTCCTAAGGCTAAGGAGATCGCACTCAAAGCTCACCGACGGAGGGTTGAACCCGAAGAGACGGATGACGACAACTCAGAAGATGATGATCAAGCCCTCATGGTTCGCAACTTCAAGAAATTCCTTCGCTTCAACCGAAGAAAGAAGGAACCACAAGAAGATGAAGAAGAAGAGCCTACTTGCTACGGTTGCAAGAAGACGGGACATGTCCGAAAAGACTGTCCATTCTCAAAGAAAAGCAACCGCTATGAGAAGCCATACAAGAAGACCTCTTCAAAGAAATATGCCAACACAAGCATTTGGCATGAAAGCGAAGCTAGTGACTCCGAGGAAGAAAAGAACTCTCCTCAAGATACGGCTAATGTTTGCCTAATGGCAACATCCGACAAGGTATCAAACGAAACTCTTGACGACTTCACTTTTGATGAACTTGGCGATGCTTTCACTGATTTACTTAGTGACCATAAAAAGGTCATTGGTAAATACAAACAAGCCAAGGACAAAATCAAAAGTCATGAAGTTGAAATACAAAGACTTTCTCTTTTACTTGATAATATTAGAGACACTACACCCACGGATGTCACTGATGAGGTATCTAAGCTTAAGATAAGCTTACATGATGCCGAGGCACGTATTGAGCAACAAACACAAGAAATCACAACACTCAACACGGAGCTTGCAGAAGAAAAAAATAGACACAAGATTACTATTACTAAGTTGCATGGTTTGAATGCTAAGATTACTGAATTGCAAGCTGTCTCTAAGAAACTAGAGACTAAATTGGAAAAACAGGTTGCTCAACCTCAAACCCAATCACATGAGACACACACAAAGCATGACACTACTCATACTAGTCAACCACGTCATACTCATGCTGCTCACAATCATGCTTACATGTACACACACTTTCACAAACCTCATGCACGTAGAAATAATCATCATATGTCACATAAACATCATGCTACAAGTAGATACAGTCATCATCATGTTGCACAAAGACACAATCAACATCACTCCACATATAGACAATCTCATCATGTCATGCCATATAGACAATCTCATCATGCCATGCCATATAGACAACATCATCATGCCATGCCATATCAACAATATCACCATAGTCATCATCACCATGCTGAATCTACATATCATCAATATTCTTATAGACATCATCAGCATGCTCCTAATGTAAATAGGAATGCTACATGCACTTATTGTGGTCTACATGGACACATATCACCACAATGTAGAATCAGAAGATTAGTAGATAAAAAGATATATGCATGGTTTCCAAAAGCTAACTCTTCAGGACCCTCAAGAACTTGGGTACCAAAGGTCACATCTACTCTTGATGTAGGTGGACCTTCCCTCCTCAACTAAGAGTAAGTGGATTCTCGATAGTGGATGCTCGCGGCATATGACGGGAGACGCACATCTTTTCGCATCACTATCGATGAAGAGAGAAGGATATGTATCCTTCGAAAATAACCTAAAAGGGTATATTATAGGTAATGGTATTATTGACTATCCTCCCTCTCCCGTAATAAAGGATGTCTGCCTAGTGACCGAGTTAAAGCATAACTTGCTCAGCATCAGTCATCTTGCTGACCATGGTTATGACATTAACTTTGGACAAAACAAATGCCTTATATATGATAGATCAACAGGAGACATTGCTTTTGAAGGGGTAAGAGAGGACAATATTTATATTTTTTATTTGTCTATAGATACTAACCATGCAGGTAGATGCCTATATGCTCACAAAGATGAACGGTTACTATGGCACCAGCGTCTTGGTCATGCCAACATGGATACTATATCCAGGCTATCAACCAAGAAGCTAGTTAAAGGCTTGTCCGACATCACATTCAAAAAGGACACCGTATGTGCCGAATGTGAGTTGAATAAGGCAACCAAATCATCTTTCCATTCCATAAACTCTGTAAGCACTACTAGACCCCTGCAACTACTTCATATGGATTTATTTGGTCCTAGTAGAGTAGCCAGTCTTTGTGGAAAACTCTATGCATTTGTTATTGTTGATGACTTTTCAAGATTTACTTGGGTTTTTTTTCTTACTTATAAAAGTGATGCTATTTCAGTTTTTAAGATTTTTGTCAAGAAAGTTCAAAACGAAAAAGGCTACATGATCACTCGAATCCGAAGTGATCATGGAGGCGAATTCGAAAATTCTGATTTTGAAAAGTTTTGTGATTCCAATGGTTTTGATCATGAGTTTTCTTGTCCAAGAACTCCCCAACAAAATGGTGTTGTGGAGCGGAAGAATAGGACTCTTGGCGATATGGCCAGAGTTATGTTGAACAAGTTTTCACTTCCGAAATACTTTTGGGCTGAAGCTGTCAGTACAGCTTGCCACATTTTAAATAGGGTACTTATTCGTCCTATTACGAAAAAGACACCCTATGAGCTTTGGTTTGGGAGAACCCCAAATGTTTCTTATTTTAGAGTTTTTGGCTGTAGATGTTTTATCCTTAACACCAAAGACAACTTAGGCAAATTTGATGCCAAAGCTGACGATGGTATTTTCCTTGGCTATGCTGCCAAGAGTAAGGGATATAGAGTTTTTAACAAACGCTCTTTAATTGTGGAAGAGTCTACAAATGTGACTTTTGATGAAGATAACAGTGCAGCAGCTACTCTTGATGATGATGTTGAGCCATCAACGTCTACTCCAAAAAACACCACAACCGAAACAAATTCTCTGGAAAGCTTGCCTAAGAAATTCTCTTTAGCCTTCACATCCAGAAATTTTGGTAATCGGTGAGGTTTCACGAGGAGTAACTACTAAATCATCATTAAGAGACTCTATTGCTAGCACTGCCTTTATTTCACAAATTGAGCCTAAAAACATTTCAGAAGCTTTCAATGATGAATTTTGGATTTCTGCTATGCAAGAGGAACTCAACCAATTCGAGAGGAGCCAAGTATGGGAACTCGTTCCTAGACCGGCTAATCACTCAATTATTGGTACTAAATGGGTTTTTAGAAACAAAGTGAATGAAGATGGTTCAGTCACACGCAACAAAGCTCGTCTAGTAGCCCAAGGATACAACCAAGAGGAACGTATGGACTACGATGAGACATATGCTCCTGTTGCTAGATTAGAATCCATTTGGATGCTTTGTGCATTTGCAAATTTTCAAAATTTCAAATTATTTCAAATGGATGTTAAAAGTGCTTTCTTGAATGGTTTTATTAAGGAGGAAGTTTATGTAAAACAACCCCCCGGCTTTGAAAATCACAAATTTCCCGACCACGTGTTCAAGTTAAAGAAAGCGCTATACGGCCTCAAACAAGCCCCAGAGCTTGGTATGAACGACTTAGCAACTTCTTACTTGAGAAAGGTTTTTCAAAAGGGAAAATTGACACTACACTTTTCATAAAGTCTTTGAAGGACACTATTCTTTTAGTTCAAATATATGTAGATGATATTATTTTTGGTTCTACTGATGAAACCCTCTGTCAAGATTTTGCCAAGTGTATGCAGACCGAGTTTGAGATGAGCATGATGGGAGAGCTCAACTACTTTCTTGGGCTGCAAGTCAAACAAATGTCAAATGGAACCTTCATCTGTCAGTCGAAGTATACAAAGGACATGCTGAAGAAATTCGACCTTGATAACGTCAAACCAATCAGCACTCCTATGGCTACTTCAACCAAGCTTGAACCAGATGACAGCGGCAAACCCGTAGATCAACGTAAGTATCGAGGTATGATAGGCAGTCTACTCTATCTTACTGCTAGTCGTCCTGATATAATGTTTAGCGTTTGCCTGTGTGCTAGATATCAAGCAAATCCTAAGGAATCACACATGACCGCAGTTAAGCGTATCTTTAGATACCTTAAGGGTACAGTTACAGTGGGCCTATGGTATCCCAAGTCAACATCATTTGACCTCATTGGTTACTCTGATGCTGATTTTGCTGGATGCAAGGTCGACCGTAAAAGTACGAGCGGTACGTGTCATTTATTAGGAAAGGCTTTAGTCTCTTGGTTTAGCAAAAAGCAGAATTCTGTCGCACTATCCACAACAGAAGCTGAATACATAGCAGCTGGGCGTTGTTGTGCACAAATTCTGTGGATGAAGCAAACCCTTGAAGACTATAATTTATCTTTCATGCATATTCCTATCTTTTGTGACAACACTAGTACTATAAACTTGACTAAGAATCCTATTTGTCACTCACGCACAAAGCACATTAAAATTCGACACCACTTTTTGCGTGATCATCAGCAAAATGGCACGATTAACTTAGAATTTATTGACACTGATCATCAGTTAGCTGATTTCTTCACAAAGCCATTATCCGAAGAGCGCTTCAATTTCCTTTGTCGTGAACTTGGAATTTTAGATGAAACCGTCATAAATTAAAATACACCTGCGTAAATATCGATTATATTGTGATTCTCTTATGATGAACTTGCTATGAGTACAAGCCGAAAGGGCCCTTCTGACAACAAGGCATAAAAGCCTAAGCAACACGGTGCACTAGTCCTCGGGACTACCGCTAGCTGGGATCCGGCCCCTGCAGCTAACTCATGGCAAATTCAAAATATTGAATTATGATATAACTCCTTGTTTATTATACGGTACATTTTGATTTATCACCTGCTGACATGCTATTTTTCAATTTCATATTGCTATCCTTCTACTTCTACTATCTGGTTTATTGAATCTCTTAATCATTTATCTTTATAACTTATATTGGTTTCTCATACTTAACCAATATTTCATCCTTTCAGCCTGATTTCAGTTCTGGGACAAGGATCCAGAATTCGGGCCGAACTCTGCCCTTACCAGAGTTCGGGCCGAGTTCGGCCTCCCTGTTCCAGAATCGGGGACAGTTCCAGCCGTTGATCACAACTTGATCCAATGGGCCTGATTCACTCCGACCAAGAGAAACCCTTCCCTTATATTCGGTTTCTCTTCCACCTCCTTCTTTCTTACCACCTTTTCCTCTTCTCCTCCACTATTCTCTCAAAACCCTAACCCTAATTTCTTCTCTATAGTGCTCCATTCTTTCCCAAACTCAAGGAGAAGGGCTATTTTCCAATTCTCTTTCACTGTTCATCATTTATTTGAGGTATAACTTACTCTTCTTCTCTATTTCAATTTTCTCTACTTTGTGCTATGGCTCCTCGCTTGCTCAACCGTGGGAAGAGAATTCGGACCGAGGGAGCGTCCTCGTCGAATCCTCCTCCTCCCGTTGAGCAACCCGTTGAACAACAACCACCACCTCATCCATTGTTCAACCCTTCACGTCCACGTGATCTAAACACTTACGACGACCGACTTTTTATATCACTAGACGAACTTGTTACTTCTAATTCGGTCATATATCGTAGTGCCATACAAATGTTTTACTGCAACTTGACTTTTGATGATACTCACATCTATTCACGTGTTGCGGGTATTGATATCTCATTTGATGATTTTGACTTGGCCGAATATCTTGAACTTCAAGAGCCCAATTCTTGGGAAAAGCTTGTTCAAGCTCGGTCGTTCCGATTTCCCGACGGGACTTCCCTTGAAAGCTTCAAGGACGACTTGTGTACTCCGAACACACGTCCTCGCAAGCTTATGGCTAAATATCTAAATCCATATTTCTATGAACTTCATCGGATTGTTTTCAACACCATTCTACCCAAAGCGGGTTCTACCGATGAAATTACCTATTTTGAAATATCTGCTCTTTATCATCTTCACTTTTGTGTTCCTTTTAATCTTCCACGTACCATGATGGACTGGATGATTAACTGTAGGAAGAAACCATGAGCCTTGGTTTATGCCTTATATCTTCCTATGGTCTTTCGTGCGTTCCATGTACCTCTTGATGATTGTCCTTTCTTGCCTGCTCCTGCCTTCCTATCTAAGGCACGACGACTTCAGGCAGTCGTAGCCTCTCCTGCCACTTCTGAGCATTCCGATGATGAGGAGCCCGACGCCCCTCCACTTGGACAGGATGCGCCACCTCCTCCTGCTACCCTTGACTCCATCCAGACCATGCTCCGAGATCGCTTCACCTTAGAGGACGATCGCTGGACTCAGATGGACTACCGTACTACCCTGCAGATGAGTGCCCTCAGCAACTCGCTGCACGATATTCGGTATTCCATGTCTCGTCATCCTTCTATGCCCATTCCCATGGAGCGGGATCCCGGTCGCGAGGGATATCGCATTGACGATCCTTGGGTCATGCGCTACCTGGATCCGGATGCTGCTATTGTGGACCCCAGCCGTTCCTTCACTGATCCTTCCGACACCGCTGGGCCTTCTCGTGCTCCATGATGGAGATGGCTTCTACCTGATGATGCTGCTGCTGATCATAGTTTATGTTTTATGCTTTCCAGTTTTTCAGTTGTTTAGTTGGATTTATGTACTTGGTGTGTCGTAAACTCTTTATGTTTTAGTTGTGAGTGATGACTCTTATGATTATCGTAGTTCTATCACTCTCTGCTCGTTATGTTCGTTAATATGCAGTTTCTTCTCTTTTGGTGTGTTTGCCCATTATTACTTGCTTATATTGCTAAATGCCAAAAGGGGGAGAGATATGTATATTTTATTCGTTTTTTTTTTTTGTATATATGTGCTTTTGGTACTTTTTGGGAGATGTTCCTTATCAGGCCAACAGGTTCAACGCATTGTTTACGGGAGAGCTATCTTATTTAGCTCGGCACCGGTTATGGGGGAACTATGCTTTTGTCATTGACTGTGTCCAGGTATGAATATTGAATATACAATTATTATTTTGTCAATTATCAATATGGGTGAGATTGTTGACACAAAGTCACAGTCAACCAAATATCGATAACATTGACTAAATAATACTTGTAATAATTCAATACGACACACGACGTCCACATCAAGCTCAAGTCAGACGACAGCTCAGTCTTTGCAAATCTGTTATATATGAGTCTGTATTTTATACTTTTATTGAGTCTAGACTGTTGTAAACTGTGTCATGCTGAGCTCTTGAGACTAGGGGTGAGCATCGGTTCGGTTCGGTTCAAACCGAACCGACTTTTGCAAAACCGAACCGACTTTTGCAAAACCGATCAAAACCGAACCAATTTCAAGATCAACCGAACCGAACCGATTTTTCACATGGTCCGACCCGAACCGAACCTTATAAATTTCGGTTCGGTTCGGTTATTTAGGTTAAGCCGATAGTTGGATCAAAAAGGTTCTTTGGAATCCCTTAAAAAAAATTAAGCAATCTAATAACCCAAAAAAATCAGCAAATAGTTTCTCTGAACATAACATTTTATCTATAAAAAAATAATTTACCAAAAATTATCTCTGAACAGAACATTCTCTCTAAACAGAACATTCACTAAAAAATAACATTATCTCTGAACAAAATATTATCTACAAATAATTCACCAAAAATAAAGTAGAATCCTAATCTCTGAACATAACATTATATAAAAAAATTATGAAATATTGACAGAGAGAGAGAGAGAGCGGAGAGATAGAGAGAGAGAGAGCGGTGGAGAGGGGAGAGAGAGAGAGCGGTGGAGAGGGGAGAGATAGAGAGAGAGAGGTGGAGAGGAGAGAGATAGAGAGAGCGGCTGTGAATTGGAGAGGTGCGGAGAGAGGGAGAGCGTTGGGGAGAAGAGGGAGAGAGAGGGAGAGCGGAGAGTAGTGAGAGAGAGGAGAGGTGCGGCTGAAAAGTGAGAAATGAATATTAGGGTTAGAAACTTTGCATATATATTAGTTGTGGGTAAAATGGTAATTACAGTGATTCGGTTTTCGGTTCGGACCCGAAACCGAATTATAAACCCGAAGTCCGAACCGAAACCCGAAAATTTTATGGGTTTAAAACCGAATTTCGACCCGAAAATTTTATAATCGAACCGAATTGAATTTTCGGGTCGGGTCGGATCGGTTTTCGGTTTAAAACCGATATCTGCTCACCCCTACTTGAGACTTGACCAAAAGCCTACCCAAAAATCCATAAACTCCACCATCCAGAAATAAGCCCATTGGTCCCTTAGAACCATTCTGTGCTCTGGAGACAGAGTTCGGGCCGAACTCTGCCTCCACACAGAGTTCGGGCCGAACTCTCCCTCCTAAAAATCAGCAACCTAAATTTTAGGGTTAGCTGGTTGCAAGTTGTCCAACGGCCAAATATTTGAAATTTTCTACCCGAATTCTGGCCGAATTCTGCCTACAAAATCCTATAAAAAGGCCAAGAATTCTCTCATTTCAAATCATCCAATCTTCTCTTCTCTTCTCTCTTGAAGCTCAAATAAGCCATACCCTTCCCATCTACTAGCCACAAGCATCCTAAGTCTCGAGTGCTCAGCATCTCTCAGTTAGGAGTCTTGTGCAAGAGTTGAAGAAGTCGCTTGGAAAATTCCAAGCAATTGCCACTGCGATCCTTTGTAAGAAGTTGACGTGCTCTTCTGAAGAAAAGGCACGGGTTGTAAACTACTATTTCACAAATAGTGGATTTAATCCTGAGCTAGAGTTCTCAGGCCTGGACTAGTCCTCCACGAGAGAAACCAGGTTAAAATCGACTGTGTTTGCGTATGCTCTCTTTCTTCTCACTTTAAATTCCGCATTTACTCTGATTAGTTTTGTTTGTGATAGAGTTGAATTTTTAATTGGATATTATCTCTATAAACTCTATTCACCCCTCCTCTAGAGTTGCCATCTGTTCTTTACTTAAAACCTGACTAGGACTTGTTACTAGAGATTGCAACTAGCACACCTAGCTTGGTTATACAGCGGATTTAAGTCGAGTTCTCAACTGTAGGAACTCGAAGATATACCTGACGTTCCTCCTCGGTACCAACTCATCCCTCTCCAGTCATATCCTTTGAGGCAAGTATAGTTTATGTTAGTTTACAGTTATTTATTTAATCGCTTTACTGCAAGTCTAAACCACGATGCAAACACGAAACTCTCACTGAGAGTACTGTAACTACTGGGGACTAGAGGAATAGTGTAATGATTATGACCATACTGTAACAAAACCCCTTATCCATTCCTGTAACAAACCTAAGCCGGTCATATTTCATTGCCTGTTCAAATCACTGTTTTACTGTTGAAAACTGTTCATGTTTAAAACTGTTTAGAACTGCTTGATTCTATTATTTAATTTAACTGTTTAAAATTAGCATGAATTGTACTTTGCTCCCTCCTGACTGGAGATACATTTTTAGGGGATATTGAGGATACGGATCGGTTTTACAACAGCTACTACGACCCTGTGTTGTACCCAGTTGTGCTGCCAGAGTCCCCACAGGAGGACGATGGGACTGAGGCCGATGATCCGGCTGTTAGATAGATTTTCTTTCTGCATTGTTGTTTTATTTCAAATTCTGTTATTTCATTTCAGAACATTTCCCATTTGTATTTAAATTTCAAAGTTTAATAAAGTTTATTTCCGATGTTGAGTTGTGACAAATATAGTATTGTTGTGTGATTACCTGCTACTGAACAGCTTACTGCTGCCGTCTCAACAACGGTGCAGGCTGGGCATGATCCGGTTCGACCCAATTAGTTGGGATCGGGTCGTGACAATAAAGAATAAATTTGTTCCTATAATTAGTGATATTTTCAAAGAATTTGGACTTCTATGTAGCTAAGTTTTTAAATGTAGATATTTTTTACATATAAAGAAAAAGTGTGCCTAGCTTTTAAAATGCGCGCCTTGGGCCTTGCGCCTAGCGCCTCAGGCTCCAGGAACCTTTGCGCCTTGGTGCGCCTTTCACATTTTAAACTATGGGTGGACCAACAATGTTATAAAAGATAATACTAATGTGCCTAACCCCAAACATGGTTGATAATAGGTAGTAAATGTGGCATTAATGTCTAGGGAAACTAAAACAACCACTTGATTGGGAAAGGGCATATAATTAAATACAATTCAACGCCATACAATGTAGGTTCTCTACTTTATTACACACCACCTAAAGCGAGGTATCTAAAGTTCAGTTCAAAGTTGTTACTAAAATAGCAACTCATGTTAAATTAATGTAGACAGACAAAAGCAATTTAACACTTGAGGACTTATAGCCTCTACAATGTTCAACAGAATTAGGCACTATTGATATTCAGAACATTTTCAAGCATCAAGAAGATTCAAGTCAATTGGACTTATCTAAGAATAATTTTGCAGTACTTAATATTGGGTATGCATATCTTCAAATAATAGTATGCAACATCACCAAAATCTTAAGATGCTAATATGAGTTTATTTATGCAAAAATTAGAAAGGCCACTAGAAGAATATAACATATAACCTAATGCAATTATGCTCATAGAACATGTTAATTAGCATATCTTAACTCATTAAAAGCCAGTGAATAGCTTTAAGACAATAGTTGAAGAAATGACCGTGTAATATTTGTTCAAAAATTGGCAGCAGGCACAAAGAAAAGATAAATGACAAAAAAAAAAACTCAGTAAGTATTAGCATAGATGGTTTATACGCATATTTATAATCTAACAAAGAATCTATTTTGTTTAGGAGATCTGTAATCGGGAGAAACCTGTCTCTCATAGTTGTCCTGAGCAGTTCGCCAGCGATTGTGCTCTTTCTCCAGATTCTCTCTTAAAGAAGATACTTGGACTTCCAGTGTTTCTATCTGAGTCCTACATGTACATTAAATATGCTATAAAAATATGTTCTTCCGATTATACAAGAAAAAAAATCATGTAGCGAGCTTTAATCCATTTTACAATTTTTCACTAATTGCCTCCTTCATGCTTCGAGTCTCAGCAATGGCAGAAGACATATGAGATTCTTTGTTTTCAATGGCACAAGCAGCTTCTTCGGCCTTCAATTTGCAGATGCTTTCCAGCTCTGAGACTTTGTTCTGGAGAGATTGAACTTCATCCTCTAATGCCTTCTTCAGTTTCTCTGCCTGCAATCCTCAAATGATATAGCCTTAAAGAAAATTGAAAGAAACCAGAAAGAAAAAAAGAGCTGAAAGGTGTAATTACATGAATAGATAAGCTAATGAACAAGATGACTTTACCTCTGCCTTGTACTCGACATGAGCAGACTCAATTTGTTTTAGTGCAGTTTCATTTGTCTGTGCTATTTCTTTGTACTGTCAAAATGTTTCAGCAGAATTTATTGAAATCCTTAACAAAGTTAGCAGATATGGTTAAGGCAGTATTCATGGTACCTGTAGCATGTAGCCTTTGTTAGCATGTGCTTCCTCTTTCAACTTTTCCAACTCTTCTTTTGCCCTCCATAATTCCCCATTGTCCTGGTATGCAACAGAGAGAAAAGAGGGGGGAAACAAGGTAACCATAAATAAGGGTAGAAAACATGGCAAAAAGTGACTTTAAACAAACATTAACACCTGAAAATAATATTAATCTCAAAAGGTTCATATAGCTAACAACGGGTGAGACAGTAAAAATTCACAGGTATTAGTGATTTAAACTTTAAAGGATAATTTCTCAAGTTTGCAGAGTGATTACTAAACCATGAAGACCTCCAAAATTCCATCAAATTACTTTCCATTATCCATGAAATGCTGCATTTTGGCATGACCATTCAATGGACCTTTCACTATTTAGTATCAACAACGTTTTCAGTACTGGCCGAAATTCAGCGGTTTCAGATGGAGATTGGAGGGTCCAAACTGTCGACACTACCAAAACCGACCAATTCAAACCCATTGAAACCTCCCAAAACTGCCAAAATCGGTACTCGTAGGAAGGGTCTGACAATAACGAAACCAAGTTTTTCAACCTTGGCTTTGGAAGCTCAAGTATCTCTTCGGATATTGTAGCAGTTCCAAGGATTGCCACTCCATACTCCATAGTACAGGCTAAAAATGGTCAAACGTGAGAAATGGAGATTTGAAGAAAGGCATGATTCCTTTTTTATAACCACGTAGCAAGAATAAAGACTAGAAGAATAGGTTCAACAATCAGGTTGAGTATTACAGATATAACTGTTTCCGAAGAGATTGGTATAAATGGTGGCGGATGATAAATTACCCAAGGGCAAAAGAGCGGGTAGTGAAAATCAAGACCCCTAATGCCAGGATCTCGTACTGCCTAGTAATGCCAACAGAAATATGAACTGCATGAGATATTGACACTTTCTCGGGGCCAATATATATCTCCTGCATATATCTCAGCATCTCATGTCGTCTCCCTATATGCATTGGCATTACAGGGCATTACGAGTGGCATTAGGGAATCCAAATCCGAAAATCATGTTATACTCAGGATTTATAACTTGTTCACAGATACCAGTTTAGCATCTTCAGAGGTTCACAGAATGGCATGTCCAGAGGTTCTGGAATTCAAATCTTCCTTCTTCATTGTTTGAAAGATAGAAAACAAGATATACTAAATCAATACCAGAGGTGTAGTCTCGTCCCAGTACATATCAGATACACTTTGGTTTTAATTTCTAAAAAACTGCAAGAAGAAGACATACAATACTTCGCGGAAACATGTAGACCTGTTCACCTTAGTGAAAATGAAAAAAGTAAGTGTTAACCACCCAAAGTATGGCTGGTCTGGGTCAAACCCAGGACTGATAGTAAGTTTTTGTGCCAAAAATTATTTTGTAATAAAAATAGTAATAAAAAGGGAGGATCATTATTTATGAAGAGCTAAATCATGGCCTTCAATATGGCATGGAAAGTTTCTATAAATCTTTAAAAAAAATGATATATTGAGGAAAATGTCCGTCTGGGATGTCCTGAGTCGCACGGCTACTCCAGAGGATGAATCCATGTCCATATCCGTTTCTGACTCGTACATAACATGATTCCTCAACATTTGTACCATAAATGGCTCAACAAAGTCTAGGTTACATACGGACAAAAACATTATTGGTTATGTTGTTATTTGGCTGCTTGTAAATGGAAATACACGCAACATTTACACTATTTTCAGTGTTTCGTATGTTGTATATCGTGGAAAAGCAAGGTAGTCAAAGGCATAAGGCAAGGGCCCATATCGCCTGAGGCTCAAGACGCGCGCCGAGCGAAGTGAGGCACAAATATATATATATATATATGTGTATATATATATGTGATATATATATACACATATATATATATATATATATATATATAACCAAATAATATATTAAAATCACAATAAACATATTAAAGTATAACCAAGTAAACTAGCAGAGCAGTAATAGCACTAGCAGTCAACAGAACCAACAAGAGTTTGTATTCTTCGTACTATGTTTTTAGTAAAATTTAGTTTTTCGAGTTCTACTGTAACCAACTGTGGAAATGGCTACCTCCCACTTGTATGAGATAAGGGTTATTCCATGCCTCAAAATTTTTGCATATCAAAAAAAAAAAATACCATAAGGCACGGCTTTTTTCGGTTATGCTGCCCGGAGAAAGGCACCTTACCTAGTGAGGTGTAAGGTGCAGCTACTGCGCCTTTCTCCAAGGCACGCCTTTGACTACCATGTGGAAAAGGTGCGACAAAGTTTGTAGCAACTCTCCCAAATAATGTAACTTTTCCTGCGGTCAAGACGGCCGCAATATCACTTAGAGCAATATTTGTAACACAATTTACATTATTTTCTCTAATTTATCTTCATTCAATGTCATAAAGTCGCAACAAAACAATGGATTTCTATTAACAGCAATAAATGTTGCAACCAAACATCCGATTACATTAATATAGACAATGGATTTGTAAATTTCAGAACATCATTTGCATGCAACCAAACAAAATAAATGCAACACCACTTGCAGCCACACGTGCTACATGCAACCTTTGTTGCATATATTTCTATTTACAGGCAACCAAACAGCCTCTATGTGGAACTGAGATAGTAATAACTCAGCTTTTTAGTAAATCTTCTATTAAACAGTTTGGAACTAGTTACTATCCAAAACATAAAGAAAGATATTATGATATATAAATATAGAATCATAGATGTGTTCATCCATATATACAACAATATCAATGTCGTAGCCATATCGTAAATTTGTAAGTCCCTTTCCAGAAAGATATTATCGATATAAAGATATAGAATCATAGATGTGCCATCCATATATACAACAATATCAATGTCGTAGCCATATCATAAATTTTGTAAGTCCCTTTCCAGATTCATGTTGTGTCAGTGTATCTGAATCTGTTTTTGTTCCTATTCAACCAAGATTGCATCAATGCCAACACTACAATGTCAAGCAAAGAAGGGTGATCTAGGACATACCCCAAATGTAACATACCTTAAAACAAATAAGGATTTTGAAGGCATAGGAAGCTACGAGTGAAGAAGTTACTCACGAGAATAGGAATAGAATAGCTACCTCAAATATACAAATGCTAAAATGAAAAGGAATGGGTTAGTGGATAAAATGATTACGAGTAAAATTAATACATCCAGTACGCTAAAAATTAAGTGGGCAGGTAAGATATGCAGGAAAATAAAATATAAATGGATATATACATGGATAAACAATAGACCTGGGACGGATAGGAATTTTATACATAATATGTTAAAAGATAATGTTATGAATTTATAAAATATTGGAAATAGGTTAGGGCAGTGCGATTAATATTAGCAGTGCATATGCATCATGAGTAGCTCTATATTAAAGTATTAAAAGGAAATGTTGAGAACACATGGATTATTGTTTCAAGGAATCCAGGAAAGAGTCAAGTTATTTAGCAGAAAAAACTGATGGCATGACGCTATTAGTAGCATCTTTAATGGGTTTGGTAAATTAATCCAAATCTTGTTTAGGTAAACTTACTGAATAAGAACTTACAGTTGTGAATCTTGTGACCAATTCAAAGTTTAACCCAACTTAATATATTTTGTATGAACTTGTCCCTCGAAAATTTATTTAAGTTTCATACTATTTATTTACTTCAATTGTCTTCAGACCTTGTCTTCTTTCTCGTCCTCTCTCTCCCGAGTCTAGCCCCGACAAGCCGTCAACAATGGGCACAAAGTGCAGCAATGAGGCAGCAACAGCTGGCAGGGAATACTGTGTGAAAAATCAAATTGCAGAAGGTATAACGGGGCGAGGGCACAGAGGGAAGTAGGTGTATGAACCAAGTACATAAACCGGGTGGCAGGGGAAACTGCAGGTGGATGAAGACTTCTAGTTAAGGGATGCATGTCATAGCTTCTCCGGTTGGCAGTTGGAGGGTAGTAGAATCCTATCTACAAGAGGGGTACCCATGGAGACACTACATCAACTGGGTCAGATCTCCATGCAGGTTTTACCTTTTGTAAGAGGAGGTAAGCAGACGTAGCAAATAGATAACAACAACAAAGCCTTTATCCTAAGTTTTTGGGTCGGCTGTTTGGGTCCTTCCATTTGCTTTTGTTAAGGACCATGTACTCTGTAATGCTAACAAAATCCATATCTTTCTTTAAAACTTCAAATCATGTCCATCTAGGCCTAACTCTTAGTCCTAGCAGCTCCATTAACCCAGTTTATGTAGAAAGTGATGAGAGGGAAAAGAAAAGAAGCGAAAGTGCACGACCATGGGGAAAAAATATTAACTATTAAAAGTATTTTTATTCTGGTCATTTGGAAAACATCATAAACTTTGAAATTCAAAAATAAGTGTAAGCTATCAAATATTTATCGGTACAATATCGTACAGAACATGAAATTGAGTGCAACAAATTTTTGAAGCACAATTTCTTCCATGTGGTTGTTTAATTTAACATGCTTATGTTTAGTTGGTAATTACAAAATATATATTATTAATTATATTTATGTTGAACTTAAAAAATTCTGTTCCAGATAATCCAGAATTCTGTTCCAGATAATCCAGATGTTAAAATCATAAGATACATATATCGCGAGGTATCAGACATTTCAATTACCAAACAACTACATGAAATCCAAATTCAGTACTCGGAGACGTCCTCTTAATCGGCTGAGATAATTCAAATGGTTTATTAGCAATCACCAATTAACTCTTAACTATACCATACATAACCTTAAATTGGAAAGATGTTACTACCTATGAAAAAGGCAAGGAGGCTTGATTGTGGAGTTAAAAATACACATGGAGGTAGGAACGTTGATTTTGCTTATCAGTTAACCTAATAAAATACTTGAGAGACAAACTTTAATTTCTTAGAGCAAAAAAGACATTAGCAAAGTAATTCTTTTCTCTGCTAGGAGAATAAAGGGTAGAGTATGCCTGGATTGCATACTTATAGAAAATGAGAATCTCGCCACACAACAGGATGGATGTATTAGACATGTTTCAGAGAATGAAAGAGAAAAACCATGGTTCGCAGTATCGGTATCGGACCATTCCTATGAGTATCAGTATTGGCGATCTCGGTAGCACTGGCAGTTTCGGATCGGAGTATCGAATTTTTTGGTATCGAAAAACAATAATATTAATAAATTACTAATATTTAAAAATATATTTTTATACATTTAGGCATAATTTAAGTATTTTCAATGTTATGCCTTAGTAGTTTTGAAATTAAATGAAGTAGTAGTCATCCTCACCGTTTGGTTTACATGTAATAGATTTTTTTTCTCTTTTACATGCTTTTACACCTATTATGCTTTAAACCTTTGCCAATTCAATTTTCTTTGCCGAATTGACCGGAAAAGAGACCTCCAATGTCGGTATCGGTGAGTATCGGGTATCGGATCAGAATATGCCAAACCGTATCGGTATTGGCCGTATCGGATCGGTATCGGCCGTATCGGATAGGTATGAGAAAAACTAGGATGAACAAAAGAGTGGAAACTAGAAGATTGCAAAAATATATATCTTTATGAATAGGATAATAAAATTTAAAGGAGCATAAAAAAGGTTCACATTTACAATATGTCTTATCATATAAGAAACCATAAAGATGAATTCTAAGGTATCTACAGACAAGGGGAGACATCTACCGAAGTGATGGAAAAGTTAGTCAAAAATGGTAGCTAGAGATCTTATAAAGAGTAACAAAAATAAAGGGATACTAGAAACTTTTACATATATAAATCTGCAAAAAAGCTAAAATGCAGGTATTCAGTTTAGCAATGATTAGGTAAATTGTAAACTAGAAAGGGTGAAATAAGATGTTTATAAGGTTTTGAGGTGTAGGGGAAGGAGTACAGACCTGGCCAATGTTAAATATTAACATCGACCAAAATGTAAACGAAAAGATAAACAAGGAGATGAAAGTTATTTCCATTAGTTGTTTTAAGAATCACCTTACTATAATATAGGAACGGTTGCTACTACCAAAATTAGGAATTTGCAAGTTATGACTGCTTTATAGAAAATAAAACAAGAAAAGTTGTGAAACAGAGTTTGGAATTGTTTCTGAACCAAGGGTGACGAGGCACACAATCAATTTAACCTAAATCTCAAAACTAGATCAATCATGAAAGTAGTAGTACACAGGCCTAACCAAAAAACTAATATATATCCATAACACGTGATGATCTGACTTTATTTAAAGGAGGTATACTATAGAAACTCTTCTACTTACTATGAAAATCAATCAGAAACTTTGGACATCAGAACATGGTTTTCATTGACATAGAAATAAAGTTCCTGGAGATATATATAGTGGGTTCTGGATACGAAACAAGCCTAAACTATTCCCATCATGATAAAATTTACAAGATTATTCAGGCATGTTGGCCAAGGCTATAGAGTATAGACTCATCAAGGATCGGCATTTAACAGTGAAACCTTACCTCTTTACACTAGGTTATGGAACCAGTCATGATGAGGTCGGTGTTTTTTTTCTTGAAGATACAGTTGATGAGGCTAGAATATGGTTAAAGTTTTAAAATGTGTTTGGTGAAAGGCTTTGGCATCTAAATATTTACAGCCAGTACGATGAAAATAGTATATAGTATGAAATTTAATTTTAGTAGAGATTCAAGAAATGTAGTATGGATTTATGCAAGAGATGTGGCAGATGCCTAATAGTGATCGTTCTCACTATTCACTATTGATTATCAATCGTGATTAAGAGATTCAGAAGATATTAAGAAGAGAACAAGAAGATGTTGACAGAATTAGCTTGAATGGTTGAAGTGGAGGAACACTTCAAAAGTACTTTGTGATTGCAGGATAAGATTGAACTTGAAAGAAAAGTGATACTAGACGACGATAAGACCAGCACACGTTACTAACTAAAATGTAGCACGCTTTACTAACTGAAATGTAGCACACCAGAATAGGACATCAGTAGTATGCTCCCTACAAAAGCAAAGTATGTCATAGAGAACTTATCACTATTATTATACCGTACACTAAATTTATACATAGCAGAGAAGAGGATATCCAATCCACAAATATAGAAAACTAAATACTTAGATAAATTTGATTATCTTACTAAATTGGATGAGATCTTTTACGTGAAATCGATTCAAAAAGAATCTTAAATGTAGTTCAAAAGGGGGAAAAAGCATGAACTATCTGAGACTCTGAGATGGACAGGATTTTCATTAACTTTCTCTATGCACACAAAATTCAAGGAAAACATGCAGATATACACAATCATGAAACTAGGAACTTAATGCAAGCAAACATTTAAAAGAATACATATAGCACATCCAATATTTCATGATCAATATATATCCAAATCAATGCTCGAGCATATTTCAGCATGAGGCAATACTAAACATGTTTTGCAGAAAACATATCTGCAGGAAGTTAATCTAAAGACTTATTATATATCTACCTCTCTGCAGAAAGAACTAACTGCTCATTGCTAGAATCCTTCTTAACAACCTGCGTGTTTACAAGAATAGATACATTAAAAAAAACCAAGCTCAAGCTGGAAAGAATTAACTGCTCATTGCTAGAATCCTTCTTAACAATGTATTTTCTGGCTTCATAGTGTTAACTAACAATAACTTGATCATTGCCTGTAATTCTTCTTTCATTGATGGTTCTGTTTAGAGCAAAGTAGCAATATGCAAAAACCAAGCTCAAGCTGGAAAGAAGTGAACGTAACATTGTAAGGTCAGAAACCTCAATAGTCACCTTTCGTCTTTCAAAATAGCTTATTTTGGCCTCCAAGTCTGAGCATCGAGCCTAAGGTATCAAAATTTTAGTTTCAGGGAATGGGAAAACGATAAACAACAAAGTAGACAATTATTTTGCAAGAGAGGAGGGAATTTGTTGTTGTGAAAGAAGAACCTCAGCAACTGCAGCCCTTGATTCAGCAGAAGCAACAGCACGCCATGCATCTGCTAGTTCTTTTCTCATTTCTTCCACTTGCCCTGCTGAACTCTCAACTGCTTTTTCCCTAGCAAGAGTCAGGGCACGAACATGATCTCTCTCCTCTTGAAGTTCCTTTTTAGCTTCAGCCCATTCCGTCTGCAAAAAAGATACTTAGCAACAACAAAAAACATTCATGAACAATATAAATGGGTACAATAGAAGCTTATGAACAAAAGGGTACTTGAAATCTTACAGCAAGATAAAAGAAATAAGGAAACTTGAATCAACCACCTTGAATTGCACAAAATATTTCTAAACGCTCGATCTTATCGTAGCATAACCACTCATTTACAACTTTTTTTCAGCTGCACCACTTTTATCCACGTAAAAAAGGTATTTGTGGTTTTATATCTCAATTCTTCCCTTTATCTTCTCCATTGAAAAAGTACAGGAACCAAGTAAAAAATAGTTGACCAAGACCTACAGAGTTAGACAGCTGCCTTTTCGAGGATGTTCAATCAGACATCAACTTTTATATCAGTCTTTTAATGAACATCTGAAACTTTAGTTTGTATAAATAATAGTCCCATACGTATATCTTTAATCGCAAAGCCCTAACCTTTCTACCATTTTCTATTTATGCCCCTCTTCGCCTCCCTCTTTTATCCATTTGCCTATCCATTTTGAATAGTAAGGCATACTACCCGAGTTGCTATTTTATCATTTTGAAAAATGAGATATGTAGAACTACAATTTTGTTAAAAAAAGTCTATGAAAGCTCAAAGCAAATATTCTTACACAACATCCCAGAGAAACAACGCATGATACATAAAATTATAAACTATCACATTTAGTTGTCTGTAATTTCTCTACAATCATTTGGACAGGAAGTTCCTCCTCTGATGGTAAGTTTTCATGGTAACTATACATACTATGAAGTTAGATAATAAATGAGAAGAATTATATATACATTGCAAAATATCTGCCAGGAAACAAGGAAATATTATCCAGAAACCTACATATACAAATTATTAACGTATAAATCATAACCGAGATCTCCATATTGTTACTGTATCCCAACACTACGATAGTAGGATTAGGTGTGTGCGCGGTTAAACTACAGATGTATTGCAAACTAATAAATACATGTTAAAGGTTTAGGCATATAAACTGGAGACGTGTACCCTCACTGCACTCTAATAAATCCATGGTGCATTCTAGGACATACATAGCTCAAATCTAGGACTACTAACACACACACACACTAGACAGATAGGGAATCTTTTCCCTATCTGTCTAGTGTATGCGTGTGTAGTGAGAGACATCCTAGGAGACACGGTAACTCCAAAAACGTGACGTGACGTGTCATGTCAAACACTCTAAAATACACTAGGACACACCAAAATATGTGTCGTGTCCATGTTGCCATCGTGTCCTTAACATGTCATGTCATATTCGTGTCCGTGCAACATAAACTAGCGTTATGCACCAGATATGATTTTTTGCCGAAAAGAGAGAATGGTCACAACCTCCCTCTTTGGAACCTTCATAGTTCCAGATGCTCCCTCTACTGAAGTGAGATAGCAAGTGCAGTTGTTTGTTTCAGTATAGACTTGCTCATCAAGATAGTTTGGCTTGCATATTTTAAGCATTTTACTGTTTCTAACCCAAGGTCCAACACTTTGAACTTCTCTCGCACAGTACCCAATAGAACAAACTCAACATACCGAATCATTACAAATACTAGCTATAACTTTAAAAATACATCTGTTCATGTCAGCCATACATGCTGATAGCATGGTTTAAAGTATCGGCCGATAGCGATCCGATACGGCCAATAACGATACGGTTTGGCATGTTCCGATCCGATACCGACCGATACCAAATATTGACCGATGCCGACATTGGGGGTCTCTGTTCCGGTCAATTCGGCAAAGAAAATAAAACAGCATAGGAATAGTCTGATACCGATTCCGATACCGATATTGTGAACCTAGGTTGAAAGCATAATAAGGTTGTAAAAGCATGTAAAAGAATCCGATACTACCGATAATTATTTGTTTCCCAATACCAAAAAATCCGATACTCCGATCCGAAACTGCCGATACTACCGATATCGCCGATACCAATACTCATAGGAAAAGTCTGATACCGATTCCGATACCGATACTTTGAACCTTGGCTGATAGTTCCACTATCATCTTAAAAGATGACTACCAATGAGAATTGTTGGCTGTAAATGGCTCTCGGTTCCTGCACCGGTACAAGAAAGGGCAGTATAGGAAAGAGCTAAATATATGACGAAACACACATTTACTGGACCAAGGAGATCTGGTATCAGATCAATGAAAATAAAAAATAAAAAATGATGAAGATCACCCGGTCGACGTTAAAAAAAGGTAATAATCCAAGAACAAGAAAAAATGAGTAACAGGGTAAAGGTTCATCCATGATTAGTCTGTTCCAAGAAAGATCAGTGCAGAAAAAAAAAAAAAAAAGCAGGCAAAGAGAAACTCAGTCCTATATGTATTTATCTCAGTCATACACGCAGATATTTTCATTAACTTCTTAAAAATACCTACCGATTAGAATCTTTGTTGGCTGCAAAGGGCTCTTGGTTCCTGTGGTAGTCCAAGAAAGGGCATTCTAGGAAATAAAGTTAAATATATGACAAAATACACATTCATTAGACCAAGGAGATCGGTATCAGATCAACGAAGAAAAACAAAAAAAAAATTGATGATTACCCGAAGCCGGATATTAAAGAAGGCAAGACAATCCAAAAACAAGAAATAGAAGAAATAGAGGGAAGATTCATCCATGATTAGTTTGTTCCAAGAGCAAGAGCAGTTCAGAAGAAAGAAACAAAAAAGCAGGCAATATGGACAAGGTTCGCAGTATCCGTATCGGAATCAGACCCTTCCTATGAGTATCGGGATCGGCGATATTGGCGGTATCAGCAGTATCAGCGGTTTCGGATCGGAGTATCAGATTTTTTTGGTATCGGAAAGCAAATAAAAACTATTAAATTATTAACATTTTAGAAAAAGTATTTTAAACATTTAGGCATAATTTTAAGTATTTCTTGTGTTGTTTGTTAGTAGTTTTGAAATTGAATGAAATAATAGTCACCCATGACGATTGGTTTACCTACAATAGATAAGTTTTCTTCTTTTACATGCTTTTACAACCTTACTATTGTTTTACACCCTTGTTGATTAGTCTTTTTCGTTAATTTTTTTTTGTCGAATTGACTGAAAATAGACCTCCAATACCGAAATCAGTCAGTAACGAATATCGGTCGATATCGGATTGGTACATGCCAAACTGTATCGGTATCGGCCGTACCGGATCGGTATCGGCCGATACTGCAAACTATGCTATGGATATACACAAATGTACAGGGTGATTATAAATATATTGGATGATTTTGGATTGGTTAGATAAAATATCCAATAAAAAAGGAACAAAACATAGGACACATTTTCAAAAGAAGGGCACAAGGAGATAAACCATACATAATCAAGATTACAAGGAATATAAAACTACAAAAAAATTGGATAACAGCAGGAGGCAGAAGAGAAGCCTTACAATACTGAGGGAAAGTCATGGACGCCAAAGGCAACAAAATATACATTGCTTGTATACGGATCTATTTTCTTCTTTAATGCTATGTAACATCTCCTTTATTAAAAGGCAAGGAAGATAAAACTAAAGGATTACTTAAGGCCTTTGGTCTGACATCATGAAAGATATGACATTTAATGCGACAAAGCTAGACTTAAGAGTTAAGACTAGAATGATACAAGGGGCATGCCAACAACTTCAACACAAATAAGGTGAACATCGCTAGAAAAGGATAAAAAATTATGAGCTTTTAGATATGCCACTATTGTATATGATGTCAATAATGTATGTTTACTGATCAATGTAACCCGCAAGTCATGTTGCACGAACACTGGAAAATTGTGTCTATCATTTCGGAAAATGTCCATATCATGTTTGTATTGTGTTCTTATCGGTATTTATGTAGCAAAGCCTACAAGTGACATGTTGCACCGATACCTCAGTGTTCTAAATGGTGGTCGAGACGGTCGCCTAAGTGCTAGGCGGCCGCTCTCCGCACCGCTTTTGTCATAGGTAGTGGAGTAAGCGGCCGACGGCAGTTTGACGGCACAGGCGCAGGTGAGGCGACGTAGAAGGGCACCTAGACGGGCGCCTATCTCGAAAAAAAACTACATATTTTATATGTAAAAAAAGGTGAGAAAATGGAATGTCACGGTTTATGGAATCTGGACGCATTCTAATTAAAACTAATTGCAGTTGGGGGGATCCAACTCCATATTCTGCATCAAAGACATTATCAATTTAAATAAACTTGAAATCCTCGAAATTACAAAGAACTAACTTCAGGTTCTTGAAAACTTTATTTAGTGTTTTACATATATAGGCAGGATGCCATACAAACATGGCAAGATGTATTAGGCGTCTAGACGGTCGGCGGACCCTCTCCGCTGCCCACCCGCCTACCGCCGTGTAGAACCTTGTCGATACCACACAAGAGTAATGTCAATTGCCAATATTACAGAGTGGCCTTTGACAGAACTGAACATAAGAAAAGGATTCAAATAGTCAACGCAAAAGGTACAGGAAAGGCTTCATTGTTGTTGTTGACGATGATGTATATTGTATTCTTATTTATCAAAATCATGCAATAATCGAATAAAAAGGACATATTCTTATATTAATTTTTAAGTATACTAAAATATGTCTCTCAATGAGTAGTTACAAGACTTAAGGACAATAATTACTGGATAGAACAATATTGAGGTAGAAGTGCCAGCCTATTGAATCATAGAATTATATGCTTCAAAATAAACTGATGGCAAGTAAATCTTAGTATGAACTGGTAATTATAGGTAGAATCTTAGTTTGAATTGGCAACAATAGGTATAGAACTCTGAGTTTAAATTAGTAAAATAAACCTTTAACAAAGAAGTCTTAGTTCACTAGACATACAATAGAATATACAACAGAACAACATGTTGGAAAGATGGTGAACTGCAAGCTTGTATATTCAGACAGAGGGCATAACTAAGCACATACATTTGCAAAAAAGGGGGCTCAATCACAGGTATAGAACTAATTAAGGTAATCTGAGTTGATCAAACTTACTTTCAGCATATTAAATCTTCTACTGCTAACAATGTTGGACATGTAAAGAATCACATACAAAGCACCACAAATATTAAATGGGAAACTTACTTCAACTTTCCTAAGATACTCTTCGTGTTTTCTCCTTTCTGAAGTTCTTGCAATCTGAAAGATCATATGCAAATTGAAAAGGAAAAGTTCAAAAAAGGGAGGAAGGTAATCTTCTCAAACATCATGCATAATAGGAACATACCTCACGAACCTCCTCGGCACTTTGAAGAGTGTCTAGGCTTGACTGTAAAATAAGTTAAACAAAATCTCAATTTACATGAAAAATAACAACACCCAATACACACTTCCACAACTCGAGGTTGATGGTAGCAAAGGTGACCCGAAATGCATGTAAAAGCTCAATGGCAAGTAAATACATAATCAAGCAAAAGGCAGAAACGCCCAGGCATCCATGAAAGCTAGAATGGAGATGATCATAATATGCATATGCATGTCAGGCACAAACAACATTGAAGATGAACCAATTAAAGAAGCTGCTACCACCTGAAGGCGATGCATTCTCTCTGACAAACTACGAACTTCCTCAGAAGATCTCTTTTCTGAGCGTGACAAAATTTCTCTTTCATGCTTCAAAATAGAAACCTGTAAAAATTAAAAGATTATGATGACCTCCATTTCCACATAAATACTAACTATATATTCTCACCTCCATTAACAGTTTCCTTGACTTCTCTTCAGAGGCTAATAAAGAATCTGAACACTCTCGGAGCCTCTTTTGGTAATCAACTATTAAATGAGACAGTTCAACATTTCTACCAGAAACTGCATTAGCTTCTTTCTCTGCAGAGTGTGAAAAAACGTTTAAGGATACAATTCGGATAAAATTAAGTTACTCAAGTGGAATAGAAACCCTCAATATGAAACAAATAGGGTGATAAAGCCCTGGCTATGACTAACATGATAAAACTGTATTGAAATTGATTATAATGTCGGAAAGGCATTCATTTTACTAATGGAAACACCGTCAAAAGCATCTTACATAGTGAAGAACACAAAACAACCCACCTGATGATCAAATTCCTTCATGAAACTATCTAGTCGTTCCCTAGCAAAGTTTGCCTCCAAAGACATCTTGTCACGTTCTGAACGTAATGGCAAAAGCTCACTCCTGATTGGAAGAAATCATAATTCAAAAATAGTGGAATGAAGCAAAAAAGAATGGAAGTGCACTTCTAGTTGTGGAACCCAAATTCTAAAGGTTGTCCTGTAGTGGCATCACAGATTACCAACACAAATGATTTGGCATGTGCTATATAATAAAAAGTTGACAAGGCAACAAGATATGAAAGTTTAGTTCAGCCACACCACGTACAATCATTGTTCGGGATATCTCCCGGTATATCATCCGGTATAAGGGTTTCAAGGAAGACCGATACGAGTTACCTAACCAGTTTGATATATAAAATAAATAAATAAATAAACTGAACCGTACATGCGCGTGACTACTAGCCAATACATGGGGCATAGTGTGCATTGTCATATTAAGCAATTGATATTATGCACAAATCCATGGTTGGTTACATATTAATAGTGATTACTTGGCCGCTTTATTGCAATTACATGGCCACTTGAAAAAAAAAAAATTAATCGGCTATCCAGTAATTAGATTAGGCAATGTATTATTCAGCCTATTAATTGCCCCATGAATCCTTTTTCAACACTTATATTGATGCATATATTGCCTGACGTCCATTAAACCCCCTATAAAATAATCTAATTGCAAAAGTGTTTCTCCCTTGCAAGAGAAAAAAGAAGAAGAGGCATTTCCCTCTCCAACATCGGCAATGATTGAAGAAGTTATCTTATCTCCTCATCTCTTCTCCTTTGTTAAAACAATTGACTTTTGATTTTGAGTTTATCAATTATTATAGTTATTTATGGATACTTCATTATATATATATATATATATATATATATATATATATATATATATATATAAGACTTCATATGGAGGGGGGTATGCAGGCAATCTCCTGGGAGCAGCTCTGTAGACCCAGGAAGGAGGGAGGAGTGGGGTTGAGACCGTTGTTGGAGATCAGGGAGGCCTCTGCGCTGAAGCTAGCATGGAGATTCATCAATCGGGGGTCCCTCTGGGCTGACTGGATGCATAGCAGATATGTGAAACAGGACAACTTCTGGACCTGTTCTACTGACAACAACCATTCAGTCTCTTTCAAGATTGTCTTGAGACACAGGGGAGGTCTTCAATCTCCTATTAGGAGGGTTATGAAGGATGGGTCTGCCACGGACCTCTGGCGGGATCCTTGGATCGATCGGCAATCTCTATTAGATATCAGGGGAGCTCCGTCGAATCAGGAGGACAGTCGGGGGCTGACTTGTCGACGCATTATCCACAATGGAGAGTGGAGGCCTGAGTCATATCGTTATACTGCGGAGATGGGTGAGAGTATCAGTTTTGTAGTCATTGATCCATGTCTACCTGCTGATCGGTGGATTTGGGAGCCGCCAGGAGATTCTTCGGGGACTGGAATGTTCCAGTTTCAGAGCTGCTTCAACCTCATTCGGCGTACTTATCCTCAGAGTACTGACTATGAATTCGTATGATGCAAGGGACTCGCTCGGAAGATGCAACTTTGTGTTTACAAGCTTCTTCTGGGCCGTCTATTGACGAGGGATCGACTTAGTGCTTTTGGGGTGCCGGTTCCAGACCCTAAATGTGTGCTATGCAGTGAAGAGATGAATCTATAGGACACATTTTCTTTAGTGTGCCATGTCTTGGCAGATCTGGGCTGAACAAAGTAGGGTGCTGGGTGGTTGTGACTCCGGAAAGGGGATTGGGGACATCATCACTGTACTCCGGGATAGCAGAGGTAGAGGGCAGGACTGGTTCCGGACCGCCCGAGTTCGACTGACAGCCGCGGTTTGACATGTATGGAGGGAACGGAACCGTCGCATCTTTGAAGGGCTAGTCACCCCTCCGATAGGCATCCTCCATAACATAGAGTTTGATGTTAATGATATGAGAAACTGATGAGTGGGAGTCCCACTCTGATTGTATGTTGTAAGATTATTGCGTTGCGTTTGTAATAGAATTTACCTTTTTCCAAAACAATATATATATATATATATATTATATATATAATATATATATATATTAATATAATATATGGAATAAGGGTGAATTTATTCCTCGCATATAGCGAAAAAGGTATTACAGTACATAATATATATATATTGAAAGAAGATAATTTTATTGATATAATTCCGTATACATCTTAAACACTACATGTAGGCACTCTAATATACCCCATAGCACATCATGATCAATATATGTATAATCCCAATATCCGAGGTGATTAACTCCTCAAATATACGCTTATTCCACTCCTTCCAAATGTGCTATATCGTAGCCAAGACCCTGATCCGTGATTCGAAACCAGTTGGATCCCTTCGGCCTAGAGTTCCTGATTGTAGTGCCCCATCCCAACATCATGTATGTTCCTCGTCGCGACGCGGAGAGCGCAATTAAGAAATATTGTCGTTATCGATTGGTCGGGACCGGTTGAATTAAGATCATTTCCTCGTTATAGAATAGCTTCTTCGAAATCAAGTCTCATATTCAGAGTGTTGCGTCTCAAGGATGGACTCTACGGCTGGGTTGGATTGGACCTCCCGTTGCTCTGTTTTTCATGCCGCACTTGTTTCTTTGGGTTTGGCTTTGGTTTTATGAATGCGTTTTCGTAAATGTTTTCGATGGATTTCATTGCTTGCGTTCTTCGAACTTCGCATTTCATATCGAACTCAGAATAGAAGGGTAGAATGTTGATGCGTTGCTTGTGCGATTTCAAGTGATCGCGTAGACGTCGTCTAGCGCAACAAGACCTTCCCTCTCGACTCAAACAATCAAGGTGAGTGGCTGGACCCTTCTCTCCTTTGGCCCTCTTGTTCTCCAATCAATCGATAGAATTTAGTAAAAATGCAAAGGACACGAATGCTTAATTTCAATGAACTGTTGTACGATTTCAAGTATGCTTGCTACAGAACTGTTATGCCATGAAAATGCTACATGCTTTCTTATGTACATCTACTATAGAACTGTCATATCATAAACTGCTACATGCTTAATATGTTATGCTTGTTATAGAACTATGATAAACAAAGTTTGGGTCATTGAATAACTATCGCAACAATACGGCAAAACAACGATAAAATTGGTTAAGTTGCTCACAAATTAAAGATCATGCTTGAAAAACTAGCCTAGCCTTGCATGGTCACAGACAACTTATGCACAAGGAACGGCTTCCTCGAATGATATCTCGGAACATGGGATCGATTCGGCCTAGGAGGAAGCAAAAGATAATTGTGCTAGATAAAAGCAAAAACTGGTCATTCAGCGAACTTTCAGTGGAGCTCGCTACTCGTGCTGAAAGGGGGCGCCGTCTAAACCCAGCTATAGTCCAAGATGACTTGTAATGCCAGTGACATTCACATATACAAATTGCACACACTATGCTAGTAAATGATAACCATTGACATGGAAGAACATGGTAAGCTTCACGTTGCACGACACAATCTGTTGTGGGTAAGTCCTAGTGAACTTTATGTTTTTATGCCTATCAAATGCTTGCATAAATTTCACTAGGATGGCTAGAAAGATCACTGAATATATAGCATGCTTCACATAACTTCTTGAACCAAATGAGAGCGTGAAATTTAATTAGTCATGTACCGGTACACGGCAATGTACTGATCCTCGCTCTCCAGAGGTGCTCCGAATCAACAAGAAAGTGCCTCTTAACTGAAGGTAGCGCTAGTGTGTTATGAAGTCTTGTCCGTGTGCCGAAGGCGTGTTTCAAATCCTTTTTTGAAGGCTCTACATTCAATTGAAAAGAAGATGGCTCGACTCCCCACTATAGCAGGTGTTTTGAAATATTTTGGTTGTATAAAAGGGGATGTAATGTATGGAACGACTAACTCATCAACGTTCATTTTATAATCGAGTCAAGTTATAAGTCCGCACGAGAATCATTGTAATATAGTCTTGTAATAATGTTTATTATCAATGAAATAAAAAGTTCCTTCTATTTCAAATGGTTGTTCAATTTCTCTGTGTACTCTATTAAATGTTGTATTTCGGATAACCTTATGACTATGCCTTGTGCGAGCTCAACTTAGGCACGGTATCACGCCTGGGAGACGACTATTGATTGTTCGAAATTGAGGCGTGACACTGATCCCCTCCATGACTGCCTCCAGATCCCTACCTCCCTTACATAGAGATTTAGTCTCCTCTGAGTCTACCAGATCCTCTATGTGGTATCACAGTTGAAGAATAAATGCCCGATCGACTCGTTACTCCGTCTGCAAAGTATACAACTTAGACTACCGGTATCAACACCGAATCTAGCAAGCATATCCACCGTAAAAATCTATACATAGTACTGCATCTTCTTTGCAGTCCCTTTGGCCTATACAAAATCCAGAAAGTGTAGTTTCGGATGAGTGGAACGATTGAGTTGGTAAACAGATTTATGCTCGAATATATATCTACCCGTAGCTGCCTAGATCTGCCGATCTTCGTCAGAGTCTCATCGTTGGACATCTCGAATCTCCCAAGCAAATCTTCTAGCATGTCCATGCGTCTCTGGCGTCCATTCGCCCCGCCTTAGCAAACAATTGACGTATTCCCACCCCTGGCACTCTCTACAACCCCCCCCCTACCAGTTCCACCAAGGAGTGATGATTTATCCACGGATCAAGACATAAATCCGTCGACTTTCCATCCTTCATAATGCAAACAATACCTTGCTTCACTCTATCCATGTACTGTAGCATAGTTTTGAAAGTAACCGAGTCGTTATTATTGACTCTTAGAGTCCAAAAATTCCTTCCTTTTAGGTATTTGTTTTCCATCCACTTCGCCCAAAGAGAGTCTTGCATTAATTTCCAAACTAGCTTCGTACCAACAATATCATGAGTACCCTCAACGATCAAAGCCCAACTCCACCTTCCTCTCTAGGCCTACACAAGTCCTTGCATCCAATAGCATGAATGCCCCCTCTCCAGATGAAGTTAGCACAAATTTTCTCAATCCTTCCAATGGTAGCCATCGGAAGCATGATCGTCTGTAGCCAAAAGGACACAATGGCAATAATAACCGCTCGCACCAGCTCTATTCGACCCCCAAATGACAAATTATGCACATGCCATCCCTCCACGTCGTTAAGTATACTCCAAACTTTGGCAATCCATGTCTTTGGCAAAGTTGACGGAAAGAGGTATCCCCAGATATGGCACGAGCAATTCTCTATTTCAATACCCAGTATCAAAGCACGCTCTTCTTTATGGGGATACTGAGTATTGCAATATGCTTTACTCTTGTCCTTGTTTAAGTAAAGGTCTGAATGATTGCCAAAAGTCTCCAAAATCTCTGCCACTTTAGTAAGTCTCTCCATCGTCGGATTCAGGAAAACAAGTAAATTATAAACGTATATCAAATGTGGTACATAAGGTTGAACTCCTTTCCACGGTGGAGAATTGCTTCCTGAACATCCAAATCCATGACAAGTAAAATACTCTATAACAAGAGTGAATTGATAGGGGAGAGAATCCCATGTCTAAGTCCTCGATTGTGCTGATGAATCTGTATGATTGCCCTTTGATTAGAACTAAAAAGGTAGGTGTTGTTATGCATTGACGAACCTTGGCCACCCAAACACTATCAAAATCCATCGCAAGCATAATATGGCATACAAATTCTCAATTCACTTATCATACGCCTTCTTCAAGTCCAGCTTAATACAGGCTTTCTTCCCACCAACCTTGTTGAAGACTCGCACCATTTCATGAGCTACGAGGTTGTTGTCTGCAATTGCCCTCCCCTTGATAAAAGTAGCTTGGTTCGAGGATACATAATTGTCTCCATCCGCCAGTACATAAGATGAGTAATCAATTTATATAAGTAGTTGCAACAGACAATAGGACAAAAATCTGCAAGTGACGTAGCACCTTCCTTTTTCAAAATTAGAGTCGGAAAGATATGATTCAACTCGCGAAGTAATCTTCCATTCTCGAAAAAGTCGTGAATTACCTCCATGACCGAACCCTTTAGCTCCTCCCAGTGAACTTTGTAGAATTTGCTACCAAAGTCATCAGGGCCAGGAGATTTACTAGGATCATCTTTGAAGATAATATCCTCAACTTCTTGTATCTTCACAGGTGCCAACAATATACAATTGCCAGTCGGAGTGACCATACACTTGCATGGAATCTCAGGTAACACAGTCATATAATTATTCTGATTATATAGGACCGAATAATACTTGATAGCCTCTGCTTGCATCTCATCCAGCAAATGTGTCTCCTTCCCATCTGGGCCAACAAGTTTGTTGATATGATTGTGGTGTTGTCGCATACGAACAATGTCGTAAAAGAACTTTGTGGTGCTATCCCCTTCCTTCATCCAAGTACATTTAGCTCGTTGTGCCATCTCTATTTATTCCTATAGTCGCAGCCGCCCAACCACGTATATAAGACGTTTCTCTCTCGCTGCTAGCTCCAGATTGAAAACATCCCTCTCGAGAGATGACTGCAGTGCGTGTAATTTTGTTTCCTCTTCCACTAGTTGTTGTTGGGGGCCTATCCGATAAAGTTTGAGCCCCGCCTTGACACTCTTCAGGCATTGGGTAAGCCTATATTGGGCATTCCCCACTACCACTATCGCCAAGCCCTCCCTAACTACCTTACCATAGCCATCTATGAGTGCCTACTTGTTATTGTATCGAAAAGGTCGCGCTCTAATCTTCATTTATTCTGTAAGTTGCACAAGTAATGGCGAATGATCACTGCTATCTGCTGCAAGACCCTCAACAACCATGCATGAAAATTTTTGAAACCATTCCTGATTGCCAAGAGCTTTGTCGAGCTGACAAACCACTCTCGTACTCGTAGACTTATTCTTCCAACTCCAAATATGACCTGATCTCTCAAGAGTTTGCATACCTGACTGGAGTAAGCACTCTTGAAAGTCCTGGAGAATCGTCTCAGGCACCACCCTCCCTCCCACCTTCTCATGACGAAATAAGAGAATTAAAATCACCCATGAGCAATAAGGGAAGTTTGCATTGAACCTCTGACACCACACTAACATGAATAATTTTCTTCCACAGCTCTTCACGTTGACGAACTTAAATCCACCTTTATTAACTAGCTCCATAGCAATGAATTGGTCAGACATACGGATAACTTGACCCTCCCACACCCTCTGATCCCATATAACCCACCTTCTAGCCATCGCACACAAGTGAAGATTGTTAACCTGTGTCCAGTGACATGAGGTTCTTCTAGATAGCATCTTCTCAAATTTGATTTTGGTTTCAAGAAGCGCGCGCAAATATTACATTGTGTGTGCCTTCCTAACAACCTCTCATATCTCCTTCCAACGTCCCAACAAGCAAGCCCATCTAACATTCCACGCAATCAACGACATTAATGATCCGTCATGGCCCTACTAACATGATCAGAGCCAGTACCTGGGGTAGTATCTAGCTCCTTCCCGCCCCTATAAGACCTCTGTATCTACTATGTCGTTCGAGTAATCTCCTTTGATTGCAACATCAATGCCCAATTTGAATTATCCATACATACATCTACTTGTGCATCAACCTTCTCTGACGTCTCTCTTCTAGCATCATCATGAGTCGGACCAGCGTGTCGCTTCATACTCTTGTACCCAGGTGTGATACTTGGAGCCACCACCTTATGGTTGTGTATACCACTACCTCCCTTATATTAATAAAGTCCCTCTTTAGCTCCCGAGCTACTAGGAACGAAGGAGCGACCCCTCACCTCATTATGCTTCTGTGCTTGGAAAACAATGAGTGTACCATTTGGATTGGCATCTGCTTGCAGACTATTTGAGGAACGAAGATCTGTCCCAACCCCCTCTGGCATCTCAACCCGTCAATTACCCGTTGTAACTTTGTCAAGACCGATATCTATCTCTAACTCCACACCTACATTGATATCTCCCCCTCCGGCATGTATTTGTATTTCATGCGATAGGTAATTAGCCTCAGTTTAAGCCGCCACCGAAGTCATGGTTTGCACTCCAGCACTATCACCCCCAACATTCAAATCCACCCCCACCTTGCACCCTTTCGAAGGGTGACCAAAACACTCACAATGTTGACATATGGGTGAAACCCATTCATACTCAACAGTCAACATTCTGGGTGAAGACCGCTCCCGATGGCGCACTTCGTACACCAATTGTTTTGGAAGGACTCGTGTCATAATATCTACAAAAACTCTCGCGTACCCCCATTAGAGACCTTGTTGCAGTCGCGTCATCCGCATGTATCATGTATCGACCAAGTTCGCGAGTTTCATCATCACAGAAATGCTCCAATATTAAATTGGCAATGCTGGAAACCGTATCCAATCCGAAACCGCATGAAGTGCTTCCCGTTCGCATTGAGAATCCGGAGACCACTCGTTCATTATAATAAATCGCCCATCAAACGTCCACGGACCCCCTGGAGAATCCGCTCCATATCCTCCTTCATGCCAAAGCGAACAAAATAACATGGCATGTTTCCCAGTACACATAGCATAATCATATTCGACCAATATTCAGAAGTCTGTCAATTCCTCAGTAGTGAAGATAGCTCTCATCCCCGCGCCTACCTCCTTCGGCACCACATATTGCATTTGTCCGTTCGCAGCATCCCTCCCTGGCATGCAAAGATCAACCTAAGATTTACTTTGAACCTGTGTTGCCATCGTTTCCTTCCCTTTCCTCAAAGCCATTAGATGCCCACCATCCGTCCTTCGTACCATCCTCCTCTCAGCACCCTCGTGTAACCTAGGTCGCGCTCCTCCCAACGTCGAGTAACTGAACACAATGCCAGGGAACTCAGACTGTCGCCCAGTCCCCAAGTTAGTCCTTCCCCCTCCTTGTATAGTTCTCACATTCCCCATCTTCATCGCCGTCTGCTTCCCTTCCCGTAGAGTCTCTCCCCGCAAGTCCACCCTTCCCGATCCTTCTCTTCGATTTGACATGATGCTTCTTCCCATCGCACCGTCGTCCATACTCCTCCATCTACCGTCTTCCCATCTGAGGTAGCGACCTCCCCCTCCTCCTAACACCGGCGAGCGTAGGTCCCAGGCAAAGCCATGGTCAACCACCAACTAAACAAACTAATGGAAAAATAGTTTTGCATATATATATATATATATATAATATATATATATATATATATATATATATATATAAACCCTAGCATGAGCACTCTGGGAGATCCGGGCGATATGGACGAACCAGGACCTGGGGACCTCGACGGTGGCGACGGGGGCTACAGCGACGGGGGCCACATCAACGGCCATAGGGGCCACAGCGGCGAGGTCGGGGGTCACGGGGGGCCACGGCAGCGAGGCTGAGGGCCATGGTGGCAGTGTTGTGGGCTACGACGGCGGCCCAGGAGGCTACGACGGTCATGGGGGCGGCGACGGCACAGGAGACGGTGACAGTGGGGACAGACTGGCCGCAGAACTGTGCGGAGGACGATCTAGGGGCTGGCCATGGGCTGGGGGTTCCCATGGCAGCTTTGTTGCGGATGGGCTGGGGTCGATGAATAGGTGCGTCGGCGCCGACAGAGTAGGACCAGCAGCAGCGGACAGTAATAAGGGTTTGGCACGTGTGGAGAGAACGAAACATGCATATTTTTGAGGGATTAACTACCCCCACTATAGAAAGTTTACACAATATTGATTTTGATGTATCTGCTTTGAAGAGGCCTACTGAGCCTTGAAAGTGTGGAAGTTGTACTTGACGGTTTGATTATATGAAATTTACCTTTTATATATATATATATATATATATATATATATATATATATATATATATATATATGCTCCAATTCTTTTTATATATCTCATATTTGATATGAATTATTATCCTATACCTTCATGGGTCATATCTCGGAATAAGTCTGATATATCGCCAGGCATCCACTTCCAATAGCCTCAACCGGTATAGTCTGATATCCGATATCAAGAATCTTGCGTACAATCATGTGACATGCCTTTTCATGACCACCCATCCTTTGTGCGTAGAGGGATCAACCATCAGCTAGTCTAGAATGATAGAATGAGTTTTGGATAAAACTCAAATAATGCACATTAAAGTGACTGGGATAGAGTAGACAGCAAGGCTCAGATTCATTGAGTTTACTTAAGGCCTATTGATGTCATAATTGTGTCCTATAATGTCTAGAGACCTAAAGCTTCTTCTTCACAAGTGAGGCTGCATTTAGATGGCCAAGTCACTAGAAGAACAACGTCATATAACAGAGCATGAGTAGTAGCCAAGTCATAACAGGAAATAACCAAACCTGAGGCAATCAAACTTTCTTATGGTACTCTTGGCACAACCATCAAAGCGAGTATTTTTTTTTAAAAAAAATGGAGTTCTTGTTGTGCTGCAATGTGCAGGTATACGTTTAGACCACCCTTGTGAACAGCATGAAAGAATACAGCCTTTAATATTTACTAGATTTAACTATCTAATACACCAGAGATGATTATGTAGCCATAGAGATTAAATTTAAACTTACATAGATAGCAAGGGTGGTTCTGTAAGTCGGAATATAAACAACAAGCATAAACAGATACAGAAAAGTTAAGGAACAGGTTTGACATCAACATCACAATTGATAAAAGGAATACACTTATTATTTTTAAAGAAATTTTGATCTCAATCCAACTTCGGCCTAATCAAAAAATAAACTTTATTATAGGTGAACCGGAGAGTCTCAAATATCTTGCAGGGCCCACTTCCAACCAAAAAAAAAAACAATAGGATCCTTCTCTGCCTCTACATATTCTGTCTCTTTTAATTATTTTCTCTAAGTGCTTTCTCAATCCTTTATCCCTTACCCAAAAAAATCGGCCAGCCAAGAAAATTCATTCTTGAAGTTCTTCCTCTAAAAGTCACACAAGCCATGCTAGCCTATCCAATTCTAAGGCAAGGCATGTTCTTCGGTCTCCACATTTTTAATTGAGTCAACATCAAGATCGAGAGCAACATTGACTTTGGATTTGGAAAGGTATTATCCTCCCTAGTACTTGGATTTGTAGTCTCTAAGTTCAAAGGACTGGCACCATATGTAGGTCTTTTTCTACTCAAGTATGTTCTTTGATGTATTTTCCTGAATTAGTTCTGGTTTATATTCAAACTGAAATGAATAATTAATTGTAACCATGGTTAACTTTCGAAACTATCATATGCCAAGTTAGTTAAATTTTGCAATAGGTATTTTATTCTTGCCCCGGGTAATATGAATTTTTTTTGGTACCTTATGTATCTAACAGGCTTAGAAATTCATGAATGTACAAAGCATAGAAATTCATGGTAGCCAGTTGCATATAAAATGGATGGAGCAATAAGTTGCAAATGGGTGATAGTTGAAGGTAAGGGTGGTAATTGGATTGAATGAAGTCAGCCTGCCTATTAATGCTCAACCTGATCCGAAACTGTTTATGCTTTACCCTTTTAGGCGAAAAGGCCAAACCCTGCCCAAAAATGCCAGGTCAACTCGATTTGACCCATGTAACAAGCTTATTTGATGGATCTTACTGGACCAGGCTTGATCTGTTGGCCCATTTGTTCTATTTGACCCGTTTATGAGGGTTATGCCAGGATACTAGGCTTTAATTGAAGCATAGCATCAAGATAATCAGCATGCGGTAGACGGCATGGCTGAGATGTCGCCTTAGAGGGGAGGAGAGAGAAAGAGAGGCAGGGGAAGGAGCACAAAGCCAGGTTGATGTGTGGGAGGGGATAACAACACTGATGAAACTGACAACCACAAGGGGAGAAGTGGGTGAGGGATGAACTGGTTGAGGAAAAGGTGAAGATCCGGTGTATGGGACTTAGCAGCGTTCTATATGAGGTTGATCAGACGAAGATGTGGAGATCTTTGGAGGTGGACTCAAGGATGATTCGGGTTATGATTCGACCATCTCGCGGTAAGGATCGAAAGCCTTGTTGAGGTTGATGACACTATAGAGGAGGTAGAGGGCGAGGGAGGTCAACATGACAACATCGATGGATGGAGACAGCTCCTCGCTTTTTCTATTTGATTGGTAGGGTTTTGAAGCGAATGAGTGCGAGGATAAAGGATATTTTAAAGGTGGATGAGGGAAGACATAACACGGGTTGATTTGGACCCGACTGATCAACAGATCATGTTGGGTCAAACATCACCACAATTCGTATATAAATGGGGATAGACGGGTCAACATGCCTATACCCAGACCCATCTATACCTGACCCAAAACCCGTCTAAGAAGGTGGGTTGCGTAGACGAGTCGGATCAAATTTCCACCCTTAGTTGAAGGTATTAAGTTGCAAATTAGCATTACTTTCATATTATGTTCAAGAACATTGTTGCCCAAGGATATTAAGCTATGCAAGAAGGCTGAGAACATAGAATATTTATTTTCAGTGTGAATGCACTACTGAACTATGGGGACCAATAGCATATTATATGACAGTAACTTCCAATATATGGCTGATGGACACTATCAAGGAAATACAAAGTATGAGCACCAAGGGGAACAAGGAGTACATACTTGCCAGACACATTAAATGCAGCAAGAAGGCATATATGATCAGAAAAGAACAGAAGGATCGTCAGTAAAGAAGCTATCAGGAGTCAGTGTCTATGACAGAGAATCAGGAGAGAGGTGCACATGTTGATGAGGAATTGCAGAAAGAAAGGAGCTAACCACAACAGATTCAAAGAGTTCTCTGCAGTCTGGGAGAGGAACCCTAGGATGAGTAAGAGTGAAATCCATGAGATAGAGATGTACTCTTGTAAATGTACAATATCATAATTATCAATACATCAATAAAGCTCCTTACCTTTTCAACATTTTATATATATATATATATATATATATATATATATATATATATATATATATATAGCAATGACCTCTAGCCTAGTGGTTAAGAGAGATGCATGCGGCCCGAGTGGTCAGGAGATCGATTCCCGGTGGGAGCGTTCGCCACAATTACCTTCTTTGAAAATATATATATATATATATATATATATATATATATATATATATATAAAAGCCATAAACTACAAAAACCTATTGAGCAGGTTTCTGGTCTTACTAATAGCTAAGGGACTATGGTTTAGTAGTAATAGATTTCAGTCGAACATGGAGGAAGAAAGAAGCAAAATCTAAAGCCGATTCGACGTTTCACAAAAAGCTTGTATAAATGACATACAGTTGAATGATCAAGTTAAAAACAAAAAGAGTGATCCACCAAAATGTTACCTCAACGAAGCCAAATCATGTTCAAGGGTTCTAGCACGTTCAGAGAGTTTCTCATGGGCCCTTTTGGAAGCCTCCTGGGAATAAAATATAAATATGATTGATGATGATGAAGACAAGCATGACCATTCTACACAAGTTTTCTACTAACCTGAGAACCTTCAAAGAGAACCATAAGTTCCTTCTTGCCATCTTCTGTAATAAAATAGTCAATATCCAGTTAGCAGGAAAACGATCTGTGGATATTAATTCTTAGGTAACAAGCAATTATTCATAATTACAGTTTTCATGTCATAATTGATTAAGCAAACAAGGCCATAAACAATTTAACAAATCAAAAAGTTGATATATAACCAAATACAGAACTTGGTAACTAAATTAATGTACTCCTAAAGAAGAAGAAAAATATTCATTGTATCCCATATTACAAAGTTCAAAATGTACCCTGCAAGAAATGACATAAAAATAGAAAGAAAAAAAAAGGAAGCAGATGTGATAGCCATACCTGAAACAGGTTCACTGTGAGCATGTATAGAAGCACGGGTTTTTCGTTCTTCCTCATACAATCTCTTATACATTGCTACCTGCACAAGTGTCAACAGATTGGTGTGTGAGGTCTGATAAAAGTAATCTACTCTGTTTGAGGGTACTCCAGGTATATTGACATTTAACCTAAAGGCTGATGAGTCAGCACATGCACGGAAAAAATGAATACGTCAATTAGTCAGATTAAAAATGGGCCAGTCAACTTGATCAGTACTTACAGCGCTATGAAGAGACTCTACCATGCCAGATTGTTCCTCGCATCTTTTCAGCACCGCTTCAACCTTAGCCTCTGCCTCATCAGTAACCTTCCGCAATTCAGTTTGGAAACTCTCCTGAAAGTTGAGAAATTTCAGTAAGAACAAAACTAACACAGCAAATAATATTTGGGGAACAGAAAGAAACGAGATGTGAGAAGAACTCCATCGAAGGAAATAACATAAGGTCAAAGTGAAAGAAAAATGGAACTACATGTAGTATATAACTATACAAGTATATTATAATGCATAATGGCAAGGAAAGCGGGTAGTGTTCACCGTTATCTCAGCATCCCGTTTTTTCTCTTCGCTAGAAAGAGTACGAACAAGTCGTCGAAGATGAACATTTTGCTCAACTAACCCATTTATATCCTTGAAAGTCACCTGCTCCATAACTAAAATTAATTTCAATGCACACGAAGAACAAGCTAAAAAATTTAAAAAAAAAAAAAACAAGTCATGATGTCTAATCAAAATCTTTACTCACAAGGTGCTCAGATATAACTCCATTAGCATCAAGGGGATCACCAAAATCAGCTACAGCTTCATTAAGAGAATTATTAGGTATAACCTGAGTCACACCTCCACAGCGAAGTTGAACATCTTGGCATTCCTTTAGTAGGACAGTGACCTAAAAATATGGTGCAAACATATGAAAGATTTCAGAAAGCAGTTCATTTGAACAGCAGAAGCAAAACTTTACCATTGAAAATCAAGCCACAGAAAATCTTATATTGATTTAAGGCCAAGGTTAAAAGTCGGTCTCAATATTGAACCCTCGATATGAGTATCAGCATCAAAACATCAAAACCTTGACAGCAGTTTCAGCATAATTCAAGGTTTCGAACTGGAGAATCAGAAACCTGGGTTTCAGCACTTCAATTCGGTGGCTTGGAAACAATTTCTACTTAATTGCAATCTAGCTGGTCTACTTTGCAGTTTTGTACTCCATGTTACACTAGAGCTAGAATTTTATCTGGACCCAACACATTTAGAATGATTTTGACCCAAACCCGACCAATTCGAATAAAATTACTTTAGCCTAACCTATTCAAAATGAACTTGGTCCTAAACCGACCCATCAAAAATGTATTTGAACCAAACCCGCTCTGTTTAAAATGAATCAGGCTCAAACAATATCCAATTAAAAGGAATTCAATTCAAACCTCATCTAAATGCCTTCAAGCAAAAATAACAAGAACTTAACTCTTTTACGCCCTAATTATAAAGGATTTAAAGATTCTTCATGAACTGAACCGTACTTTCAGCTAAATTATAAGGTTTATGAGACCGCCAAGAGTTAGAAGACCAAAGGAACATAAAAAGGGGACACGAATAAGGCTTCCAAAATGATCCCTTGCAACAAAGCCACAGATAAGATGACGGGTTGTCAATCATCCTACCAGCTGATTGTTCCAGTTGGCATTAAGTATTCTTCCGCATCTGCCCCTCTAGCTTTCCAATTCTTTCATTCTATCCTTTTTGTTGCCTCATACCTTATCTGCCTTAAATACTATGCAATCAAGAGGTGATTGTACTTTTAACTGTTATTGCATGTGACGATCAGTTTGAAGCGAAGCTTGAGTTGGAGAAACCAGTTGGTACTTTAATTTTGAGGCTGATAACAGGAAACTTTGGCCTATAGTGACTTTTCCACAAAGTTTTGGAATGGGTATGTGCAACCCAACCTGAAATAGGCATCAGTATTGGCCAATTTTCCTAACCTTGATTAAGCTACACATTTTATTAGTGATTTCAGAAAGTGGAAAGTTTGAGAAAGAAATGCAACACAGGATCCTGAAAGTTGTACACAGCATAACCAAATAATGTTCACACAGAATAAATTATTTGATATTTGGTAACCTAACAAAATACATAGAAAAAACAACCTGCTTCTCTAGATCATTTATCTCCTTCTGTGCAATAGTACAGTCTCGTTCACGCATCTTCAGCTCAGACTGAAAATTGATATAGTTAGATATCAGACCAATTTAGGGGAACAACAAACTCTAATGATGGCCTACCTTCAGTTGCCTAATTGTTTTCTCAAAATTCTCATGCTCCAAAAGTGACTGTTGCAATTTTTGATCCATCAAAGTGTATGCCTCCACCATTCTCTCATGTTCCACTGAGACAGATCATGCAGAGGCTCATAAGCAAAAGAAATTATAGCACCAGTAAAACGACTGTCAGCTAGTCAACTCAATGTTAGTCATTTGGATTTTTCTGAATAAATAATCAAAATTACTTTACTGTCATTCAGAGAAAACAAATGTCATTTCGCAATTCCTAAATAGGTCATTTGTATTACAAATTGTTGCATTTGGAAATTTCAACTTGTCAGTCAACTCTTAATTTGAGGATATGAACTTACATTACAAATATAAGTCAAATTACAAAATAAATTAACTAGGATTAACAATAATTATTATGTTATACTAATTAGTAAATAAATATGTATTATAACATTTCATAAAATAAATTAGTAATTCTGTTACAATGAAAATATTCAGTAAAGTAACAATTAAAATGAAAATAGATTAACTAATAAGTAACACCGTTAAGGATAATCATTATCAAATAATAAACACATTCTGAGAAGATACTCCGCTAATGACTAGTTCCAAAAAACTAAAGTAGTAACATAATATTAAATAGATAATTGCATATAACACAATTAACCTAATAATTAGTTTTATTAACATGATAGCAATTGTGTGCTTAATAACTAATCCATATTCTGAAACTCCAAAGGACTAAAACTGCACTATGAAATGACTCAGTTCCAGTCATTTGTATTCTGAAATTCCAAAGGGCTACTACCATATGAGTGCTAAAACTTTAAGACATTAAAGGATTGCATGAAAATGTCACCTCTTTCCTCCAAAATTATATCAGCCTTTGCTTCAATTTCATGTAAAACCTACAGAAAGAACCATCAATCAGCAGAGGGAGGCCACGTGTGTTACTAAAAAACCTTAATCACAAAACATCACTATAAGAACGAGTGGGTATTAGTTATAGGGTCATACAGCATTAACAAGTTCATTAGTCTCCACATAAGAAAACAAAAACTCACTGTACCCTTTCCAAAATGGCTTCTGAATGTTTTCGTCCCCATTGCTCATGCCTTGCAGCATCAGCAGCTTCTTGATATTTCTCATACATTTTCGCAAGCTTTATTAAATGAGAAAAGAGAAATAAATAAAACATATTGTATGTAAGATGGACAAATTCCTTGTTATAAACAAGGCCGAAAACTGTCGATGTAGCAAAAATCTTACACTCCAACCATCACGAAGAAGGGAAGCTGCTAAGGCTGTCCCTGAGATACCTATAGGCGCCCTCGGTTCACTGGCAATATGACTACCGGCTTCGACAATAGATCTGAAAATTACAATCAGCTATTGAGATAGCAATACATAGCTCTAGTATAGATCTTCACACAATGCAAAACTGAGGCGGCACAAAAATAAGAATACTAAAAGAACTGGCTTTACAAGATAAGAAGGCATGATCGACTAGTATGGAAAAGTATAGACCGTAACTGATTGGTAAACTATGAGGAAATTGATTATCTAGCAAAGACAGAAAATACACAATCAGATAGTGTGAAAGAGAAGGAACAAGTAGATATTTAAGCAGCTATCCAAAAATATTCCATTATTCATCAAAGCATTTTCCCTCAAATCCTCCTAACTCAAAATCTTCAAGACAGCTTTCTGGAAGCAACACCTCCTACTAAGACAACTTAGCAGTGACAGGATGATGGCCTACTCGTGGATATTCAACAACCAATAAAGAAGAGTCAAGAATTGTGGCTTCCCACGCAGAATACTCACATGGCCCTGTTTTTGTGATAACCTAGTAAACTGCTACTAATATCACCATGCTAAACATGGCATATATCAATTAATGGGCACACATTTTCATCAACCATTATGCAGTAGCATGTGGACAGGCAGTTCAGCCGGTTGGCACTAGCTGCAGATTCACAAATGAAGAAATAGGTTCAGGTTAAAGTGGCAGTGGAGCTTCTTTAACGTTCTGTCAAGAAGGCTAAAGGGGTACATTTTCAAGCTATTTTCATGTGGGAATAACAAGACATAGAATGTTCAACTGAGTATACGGTATGGCAGAGTATCAAAGACACAACTCGAGCTCACTGGTAGCACAGCAGTATGTTACAATATAACTTTAAAAAAATTGACGAGTGAAGAATCTTAACCGAAGTAAATGGACAAGGATAGTAAATGCTGAAGATGCGGAAAGTCCTGGGGCAAAAACAAGTTTGCCAAAAGAGAGCATGTTGACATCCTCAGCTCTTAACATATATTCCAAATGTCCCCTAGATTACATCCTGGAAAAAAAAGGTCGTCTGCTCGCACTCAAACAATGGGCGACACCAAGACCTTAAAGCTCATAATCATATGAAGGTAATAAACAAAAAAGAGTTACACTATTTTTCAGAATATTCATCCACGGATCCCCTCTTTAATTAGAAAAGCCGAGTTCATATTGAACAACCTTCCTTCCATTTTGAAAGGTAAAGATCTGCTTGTGTTATAAGATTCACATTTAGACCTGTACTAACCAATCGAATCTGTACTCTATAAATTATATATTAGTCAGTAGTCGAAGAGAAAGCATCTGAGCTTCTTAATTCTGACACAGGAATATGAGATTGGACAGCAATCCCTTTGATGTGCCGGCACACTTCCAACTTTTCAAGCATAACCCTCGATCCATTTATGCAAGAGAGCTCATATGGACCATCAGGCGAATACGAGGTGAGTAGGTTACAAGGTACTTAGTGAGCCACGACCTCAGTTGAAAGTCCGGAAAAAGATTGTATCCAGATTATCGACATCACTGATCAAGAAGTTCCTTTGATCAGGTAACCTACAACAGAAAGCTTTTCTCTACAACATGCACAATTACATCCATACTATGGGCACTCTTTGCAATCAGACACAACTGAAGCATCAACCGCATCTTCCGCCGCTACCTTCAGTTTGTGCCTTATAGAGGTCTTAGAGAACTGTAACCATATGGAACAACATTCGCCTATTTTACAAACATTAGCCACTTGCTCTGCATGCTTTGGAAAGTTCTATTCAAGATAAGGTGTGGCAATCAGCATTATCTTAGACATTATGGACATGGAAGGGGCAAAATGACCCCCTGCAAAGACAAGGAGGCCAAACAAGAAAATAGCATTTCGGTTGTGTGGTTCATTGTAATGTAATCGTAAATGGAATGGATGGGTTTGTAATGTAATTGAGTTTGTAATGTAATACAATTACATTACTATGTTTGTTGAAACATATAATCAAACCATGTAATGTAATGTCAATTGCATTCATATGTTTGGTTTACCATGTAATGAAATTGAGTTTCTAATTTAATATTTTTTTAAATACAACATAAATAAAAAAAGTAGAACAATAAAAAATTTCAAAAATAATAAAATTAAAAGAAAATAATAAATAATAAATAAATACAGGGGAAAAAAAACTGTTTTGTCTTGCTGCTAAAAAATACCAAAAATGACCAAAAATGTCAAACGAACAAAACGAAAAAAAATGGGAAAAAAAGATAAAAAATGGAAAACGACCAAAAACGAAAAAACAACAAAAAATTCAAAAATGACAAAAAAGGGGGAAACCCATCAAAAGTGACAAAAAATGACCAAAAAACAAACGACAAAAAATGAAAAATATACTAAAAACGAAAAAACAACTAAAAACAAAAAACAACAAAAACGAGCAAAACGACAGAAAACGGACAAAAATGATCAAAAACGAACAAAAACAACAAAGAAGAAAGGAAAAAAAAAAGGGACCAAAACGAAAAAGGATGAAAAATGACAAAACGATAAAAAATGACCAAAAATGATATAAAAAAAGAACAAAAACTGACCAAAAACGATAAAAAGGAGCAAAATGACAAAAAAACGACAAAAACAAAAAAAGACAAAAAACAAGAAGGGACAAAACGAGCAAAAAACGACAAAAAAGATATAAAAAAATTACAAAAAATACCAAAAACGACAAAAAAGAACAAAAACAACAAAAAAAATGCAAAAGCGACAAAAAAAAGTGCAAAATCGTGCAAAAAGGACCAAAAATCGAAAAAGAGGAAAAAGGCCCAAAACAAACAAAAACGGCAAAAACGAACAAAAAAAATATAAAAAAACAAACAAAAAGGAGCAAAAAAGACTAAAAATGACCAAAAACGAAAAAAGTCAAAAAACGAACAAAACGATCAAATTATGGCATACCAACATTCCCCTTAAGTTGTAATGTAATAATGATTACATAGGTTTTATGATGTAATTGATTTTAGAAGAAACTGATGTAATGTAACCAAACTTATAATCGCGATTACATTACATCTAAAAAAATTTGTCCAATCAAACACCTAAGTTAGATTGACAACATAATGTCAATTACATTACGTTGTCCAATCCTACAAACCAAATGGGCCCTTTGATGTTTTAAACCCGAACTCCTTGTTTGCTGCCGCCAGAGGAGTCAGACTTGCCCTCCGTGATAAACAAGGATATGCTTGTGGTCTGCCAGAAAATTTGTATAATCAATCCATTTATCACTCTGGTTTGTGCTTCACGAGTAATTAGCTACTTCTTTACACTGTTGCCACAAGCCATTATAATTGAAGGTGACTATGGTTAACACTCATGATTTGCATACTCTCCAAATAATCTCCGCACAAGAAAAGTAGCTACAATGACTATGATAAAGTCATTGTAGAAGATGGATCATCCAAACTCTCCAAATAATTTGCATGCTCTCTATTATACCTTCCAAGATCAACGATTGTTATTATAGGGGACAAAATTTCCAACTGATACAATAGCAAAAGAAGACATCGCTGAAATGAAAGCTCAATAAGTGTGGATGATTGAAATGCCAGAATAATTTAAGTTCAAAGCCATGGAGGATGCTCCTCTACCAGAGAGGCGAGAAATATGTTAAAGAGCCTGAGCAAGTATCTATTTGTATGACAGTCTACTATCTTTAAAACACTGATCTTGGATGTGTATAATGGAAAATTGTTTTTCTTACCAGTCAAAAAAGGCTAAAGATATATAGCATAGTATAGAAAATTCCAAGTTCTTAAGTCAACAATCATAAGGAATTTCCTCTAGGATAAGTTGGCACAATGTTCCTTAATATCAGTGCATACATTAAGTAGCAGAATAATCAAAATTAACAGTGCATGTTGTTGATATATGAGTAGGAAAACATACAATCCTTCGACATTTATACCAACGCTGAAACTAGATAGTGGAAGAAGGCTCAATTCATTGGATTTCCTTGTGCTTTCAATTTCAGTTTCGCACTTCTCAAGCTTCATTCTCAAGTTGGCAGCCTCCTAGATCATAGAACACGGTAATCCATTTCAACATAATGGCATATAAGGAAGCTTTCATGTTAAAAACCTTTTCAGAAAGTAACCTTAGGTTATGTGAAAAATTTATAGATCAAAAAGTGCAGTCCACTTAGTTAACCTCATTGGACCCAGAAAAAAAAAGCATGGAATTTCATCTTAAAGGACATCAACAAACATAACAGAATACCTTTTCTAGATCCTTGCTAACTGATATTTCTTTTTCAAGTTTTTCCTTGTAATCATTTTCAACTTGGCTCATATGGGTCTGCAATGGAATGCAGAATGAAAATAAATTCATATATCTAAAATATATAATTTAGATGCAGAAATTTAGAGGTACAACAAACCTCCAAGGCCTTAATAACACCCTCAAGCTCTCCCGCCTTTTTGGACCACTCATCCGAGCTTTCTTTATAGAGCTCAACAAGCTTAGTCACCTTTTCATTCAAAAAGAGATTATTCAGTACTAAACTACGTGGGATATAATTATAGAAAATATTTAGCAAGAAATGAGCATTATAGCATCCATATCCAAATTATCATATGAAAGAAACTTAAATATTATGCTCTTTTCTAATACATCAATCTAGTGAATAAAACAACTTGATCTTGGATACTCAACTGAATGACCACCAACAACATGAATAATAGAAAGATCCTTTGAGCGATCTATGAACCTACCATTTTCTAGAATCCATGTTTGTACCATATGGTATTTGAGAAGAAGGCACTAAAAAACTCATAAATCTGTGCCTTTAGGAGGAAAGCAATTTCCAAAGTTTAGTTGAACAATTTTACAACGTATATATGATCAGAAGAACCGAAACAAAGTAGGAAGCAATGCAACTTCAAGTACAAGCACAGATGAATATCAACTCAACCCAATATTAATATGATGTTACCTTCTACTGACCAGGACCAAAGTTCCAAACATATAGTCTTGGTAATGCTCAACCCATGGCAAACACTGACACCAAGACTCCTCTAAAATGTTTTCTGTAGGTGGGCTCGAGAAACAAATTCAAAAAGATCACCTTAAACACTTACAAAATGGGGTAAAAAATGTACAACTCTAAAGTACTTCATAATGGATTTTTACCACTTATTGTTTAGAGAAACAAGTTGTAATTATTTCTAACAATGTTGTCACTTTGTTTAGAGAGGACATCAGAGTAAAAACTTGTATACAGTAACTTTCTTTCGAGAGAAAAGGAAGGTTACATACACACATATACACACACATTGAAGCCAGGCTTCCGAAGGAGAGGGAGATGCACAATAGAAGAGGAGATCAAGACACTGAAATGGCATAGTTAGATGAAGAGTAAAATTTCAATCCTTATGAAAGTTGTCCTATCAGTTGTGGTCTGGCATATTCGGAAAGAAAGGAATAGGAGAGTCTTCCAATGCCTGGAGATTCACAAGACTGTCATGATGAAGAGAATTCAAGAAGATGTGTCTATTGTACTGTCCAAGGTGAATGTAAAGGTCAAGGATACACACAGGAATAGAGAAATCCTCTCCAATTGGGGGATAACTCAATCTAAGTTCTTGGTCTTGTGATGTATAGTATTACTTATCAATAAAAATTTAAACCGTCCTGCAAATTACCTGAACGGTTACCGAGTATCTCTATTGAATATCATACTAGAATTTAATCTTTTGGATTTTGAATTTAAAATTTTTAAGATGCAAAAACTTAGTTGCTTAGCTATAGGCTATAGATAAGTTATATGTGTATATATGATTTTCTTTTAAAATTTTAGATTCTGCATAAGCTTAGTACTTAAAAATCTAAAGTACAAATTTGATAAGAATAAAGTTTTGCAATAACTAATAGAAACATTGTTATATTTAGAAAGTTTGATTTAAGTAAGATTGAATTTGAATAAATATTGTTGATGTGTAATTTAAATTACCATATCTTTAAATAGATCGTGTTGATCTGTAATTTAAAATTCTCATTAGGTAAATGACATGGCATTACTTAAATGATATGGCACATAACTTAAATGGCATGGCACGCATGACGAGGTGACGTGATAAAACCTCAACTTAAGTTTAGTTTCAACTATTAAACTACCAAAAAGTTTGGCTATGCACAGGGCTTTTGTTTGTATGTGGTTGCATTTTGTAATGCATTAGAAACTCCATACAATCAGGCATTGAAGGAGTGATCTTGCATATTGGTTTTGTTTTATAAAATTATACAATCGGCACTTGTCTAGTGTTGTTTTCAACTTTAATTTGTTCATTTTCATATGTTTACTATTTTAAATTAACTAAACATATATGCAAAAGGCTTATACCTCTCCACACTAAGGATCTAATGCTTCCCCTCACTGGTGTTCACTGCGGAGTAGGCGACGTAACGCTCACCTTTATCCAGCAAAAAAAACTAAAAAGGTTGAGTCCCCTTATTATGTAAGGCATCGCAAGCTTCTCACTTTCTTATGCCACAAAGCAAAGGCAGCAAGTTAAGATATGGAACAAACCATGAAATAGGTATAAGTGGAATTGTGAAAGCTCTAATCCTTTCTAGATGTTGCCATCTCTTGGCAAGGGAGATACCCTCTCTCTCAGTAGACATAGCTCAATGAAATGATTCCATCTCAGTCCAGTCGAAGGAAGAAGTGAGCCCTATATTTCGTAGGGTACTCGAAGCTATGCGCTTTTTTTCATGGTCCCGACTGTTACATTGTAGTAGGTGGGGAAGCTACCGCTTCTAAGGAAGCTCTGCTTCCTCGTCTTGCTTCCAGGGCTTTCATCTTCTGGAGAATTGCTTCAATATGGACATACAAGATTCAATGCTTGATGGAAAAGGCCAGCTATCCTATGACTTTCATGGTATTTGAACTCTACCAAGAACAAGGCCCCAAACAACCATGAATGTGAGCCATATTACTTTGCAACAAATATCAACCGGAGAACCAAGCAAGTTGGGGATAAAATAAAGGCCTGATTTACATATATTTTCACCCTAGACACTTGCTGATACTATTATGGTTTCTTATTTTACAGTCAGGCACCAAAATGGAAATTAGCAACCTTCTGTATACATAATTTCTAATGACCATTAAAAAAGAGCGTTATCTTCATTAGCAGCAATAATTCCATACCATGTGTTGGTTGCAGCGCAATGGAGTTCCATAAATTTATATAAATCATAGAATTGTGAATAATGAAAACATAATTTTAATACCTTGTGCTTGGTCTACAATTAATGCAATTTGAAATTTCTTCCGTGTATTTGGTAAAAATTCAATTTGTGGACGGAATCACTACTTCATTTTGAGAGGTGAAACTACCTCTACAAAATTAATGAGTAGACATGTTTGTTGGAACTATTAAAAAAACATGTACAAGAAATGAGCATATTGGATGTTATAACTTGTCACATGAGTGGCAATGTGTTAAAAGAAGGATAAATTACTATAGTCGTGGGAAGTTGGAGGTGGCACTGATGATAAGATGAGAGAAAATTGTCTCATGTGGTTTGGTAACATATACCAACAGATGTAACGATAATGGGGATCAGCAACATATTAGTTAAAGGTGATGCTAGAACTAGGGTAAGCCTAAACGGACTTGTTGAGGCTGTGAAGAAGGATATGGGGTTTTGAATGTTACAAAGGGCACGGCCCTTAACAGATCAGATTGGAGCAGAAGATTCAAATAGCTGATCCCAAAAGTCTGGGATAAAGGTGTAACTACCTAAATTTGGGTTTCTATTTTTTTTTAAAAATCAATATTATATTTTCTGGGAATTTTCAAAATCTTTTTTTGAATTTATTATAAATTATTTTCTAAATCTGAATATTAATGTTCAATTAATTAATTTGAAGTTCAGATTATATTAAGATTTATTTCTAATAATTATTAGTTAACTACCATTTTAGAAATTATTATTAACCTAATTTCAGTTTACTTATTATCAATGTGGCCTACCAAACCTTTGGGCTGGATTGTGGGCTTTTGGGTTTGGGTTATAGAGTACATATTTATTAGCTAGCATATTTATTTTAGTTGGCCTCAACTACCCATTATCTACTAAGTGCTGATTAGTTATTGATTAGTTATTAGTTGGAGATTAGTTGGCAGCCACACTAGAATACCCCCAGATCTGCTAGTTATTACAGGAATGCCATTGATGCTTGGAGATCAATCTAACTTTTTTCTATTAGAATAATGGGGAGTCCTCCATTATTCTATTACAACTATTCACTCTCTCCTCTCTCTCTCTCCTCTCTCTCTCTCTCTCTCTCTCTAACTCCAGTCTATTAGAATAATGGGGAGTCCTCCATTATGCTTGGAGATCAATCTAACTTTTTAAGAAACATCAGTTCACAAGGTTACATTCTCTTAGCAAAATATAATTATCTCATGAAAATATATTCTAGCCAAATGCTTACAGTAGTGAGTTCCTTAATCTTGCAACACCTAGTCAACAAGGTACAAGACAGTGTTTGAAGAACAAAGGTACACAAAGAAAGCTCAGGGTAAAGCCTAGGCTTGAAGTAAAAATGTGTAACATGTAAGTGCATTAATTCAATAAAGAACTACATTCAACAATAATATTTTAAAAATTAACACAATAATCATGAAATCAACTGCACTTATACAGCTATATGGCAGATTATATAAACAATTTAATTATCTAAGTATAGATAATCATATAAACACCAAGTACAAATCCCCAGCCCAGCCCAAATAAAATCATTTTAAATGAAACTGAAGTTACAGATGATACTAAACATGAACAATCTTGAATCTTCAAAAACAATAACCTCCAAAAGGAACCATGCCAAGTACTGCTCGGACGCTGAAAAAAAAAATACTCACAGTTGATAGTTCAGCAGTAAACCTCTCTTCATTAGCTGAAGCAGCATCCTTGGACTGGCACAACTCCTTCATCGGAAACATGATTTTGTAAATCATAGTGAACAAGGTAAGGATGCATACTGTAGAAGAAAAGTCCAACTGATGTACCTCTTCCAGGGTGTTTACTCTCAGCTCCAACACATTTATTCTCTCTTTGCTCCAACTAAGCGAACTTGAAGATTCACTGAGCTGTCTTTCAAGCTGAAAAAAGAAAAGCATAAGTTATAAACTATCTTTAACTGTTAGCGGTACATAAGACAAATTAACAAACTTACATCGGAAATCTTAGAAGATAAATCTGCCTCGAGATCCATATGTGTTTTACGCAATTCAACAATATTGTTGACTTTGGCAGTTAGTTCCTCATTGAGCCAAGTATTATGCTTCTCAAGGAGCTCTTTCTCCTGGTCATGCAATCCAATCAATAATATACTCCACTCTTAATATTGTTTAAATGAATGGCATGGTATGAATAATAATAACAATATTGTCTTACGTAATGCCCACACATAGTTCAGTTTCAACAGTTTAAATAATTTCAGCATTTCTGTATCGAAGTATTGATTTTAACTTGAGCACTAATAAAAGAAAACAATAGAAAAAAAAACTATCCTCTCCAACGCTTCCCTGTCATAACTCAGAAGCGACACAAGAGTTGCGAACAGCTATAAAATGATAATACAACGAGTGTCGGCTCAGTCAAGTCATAAAATGATATCAAGGAAATAAGGTACTCAAAATTGTTACTACAAAATTGTTACTAGACGTGCATAAGCAAGTAATGCAACAGTGAATAACAATATTTATATATACGTAAAAAGGTTACACTGGGATAGTCATTCCTCAACTCTTTGGCGTAATGTGTCATAGATGAATGCAATTCCATGTAGCAAATTGTGTCATCTTACCTCTTCATCTAGACCGTTTATAGTCTAGAAGAACTTTGAGGGTGCTCCTTGGATGCATGAGCTTAAACTGCAATCCAAAAGGTAGGCCTACTTACCTGCCAACTGGCCACCTAGGTTTTATAGCATAACCCTCTCATACTCATAACTAGCTCATAGCTACCCTAGATAGGAATTTAGCACCAAAATAGAGGATTAACGTCAGGTCCATATACAATCATAAAATTTTGCAAAATCTTGTATGGAGCTTTTCTATGCTGCATAGCCAACCAATTCTGATGGAAGAAAGCTTGTATGATGATGTAAAAAGGTTAATAAAGAAAGTGTACATCAGTCAAATTCGTTTCCATTTTAATTACTATACAAATTGTCATATTCTGAGGTTTTATATAAAAGAGGCACTAATTATCTTTGGGTTCGACACCAGGATGGTAGAGAATGCCAGGTTGGCTCAGTCCATATAATTTGGAATTGGCTGGGTTTGATTCAAGGTGATTTCAATTTGCATTTGAACTGAAACCAATCTGGTGACTAACGATAAGTTGAATGTGCTACAAGTTCTAAGTAAAATTGGAGCTGGAACCAATCTCGGAAGTTTCAAGATTCAATGTGGTCTATATTGACAGCCAAAGGTTCTGTAGCAGCTCAGGTACGCTCTTTTCCCCCTCTCCCCTTTGTCTCTTTACTTCTCTCTGGTTTCGGTTATGAGGTTCGGGTCAATTGCGAGATTTAGCTTTTCCTACTTCTGCATACAGAATTAGGCTTCCACAGGTTACGCTTTTAGCTAAGTCTTCTACATGATTTACGGTATCGTTTTAGGGTCTCCCAGCATTATAAGCTGAGACTGATCTTTCACCAAGTTCTTGTCGTCCTGACTGACCTATACGTTGCAATCTATGTCGCATGGACAAGGAAAAATGATGTCCGTATTGTGCCCATACTCATGCAACATATGTAACTACCTTTGTACTTATTGGAAAATGGATGTATCATGTACCCGTGTTGTGTCCGTTTCTGTGAAACATAGAGATGAGGATAACAAGATTAAAGGAAATATATGATCAACTGTGGGAGTATTTAAGTTAAAATATACAACGATACAGATAAAAATAATTAAACACAGGCAAATTAGACGACTGACGAATTTTGACCATTCATTAGAAACTAAATGTGCAAGAGCCAAAGTAAGAATTACTGAAAACAGTAGCGATTAGTTAAAACATCTTGGCATCAGCTAGGTGACAACAATCTTAGATCTTCTCGATAAATGGCAGGAATGTTCAGCTAACCTCTGTAACACGATTACATGTAGCACGACAGCGTGCCAACTCTGCCTCCGCCTCGTGTAGCCTAGCTTCCTTCAAGGTGTTGCTCTCCGTCAAGTTAACCTTTTTTCAAAGAATAATATCAGAAATTTAGTAAAAGAACAAACAATTGTGTAGAATTTAATTATCTGCTAGTGAAATGTAAGTAGGAAATTTTAAGTTCCAAAATATTACAAGCCCTCAACTACTGTGTAGTCTATAAATGTAAAAGCAATCGTTATTCTATCTTCATCTAACTTTTTCGACAAAGCAGTGATATCTCCTCTTTGCAATTGCATTAAAACTCAGTAAACACAGTAGTTTCTCTTCTATCTCCATCTCACCTTTTCAACACAGCAATGACATCTCTACTACATACAGTTGCGTTAACACTCCGAAACCAAAAGCAGTTTCTCTTCGAAGTTTTTAGATTCAAATTTTATTGTGAAACTAAGGGTGAGTTTGATTAAAAGGGGGAAAATTCGTGAAAAATAAATTAAATCCACAGAATTATTTTACTAGGAAAAAAATTCATGGAATTTTGAAATTTTTTTATGGAAAACTTAATTTGAGTGTTTGATTGTCATTATTTTCCATGGAAAATAATATTTTCCTATCGGTTGGGCCAGTTTTATTTTCCACCATTTTAGAAGAAAATATGGGAAATAATAGTTTTTTGGAAAATAATTCCATGGAAAATATAAGCTATCAAACACTACAATTAGTGGAAAATTTGTGATGGAAATATTTTCCATGGGAAAAAGCCCAATCAAACACAGCCTAAGAAGAAATGTGGATGAAAAAGGAATCGTACAATCTTGTCGAGATAGCTCTGTATAGTGGCGTTCCTCTCGCGAAGCTCCGCGTCCTTGTTCTCGATCAGCTCAAGGAGGTGACGCTTCGACTTCTGCAGCTCCGCCGACTCCAGGTTGAACCGCTCGATCTCCCCATCCTTCCCAATCTGCAACCCATGATTAAAAAAAACCCTAAGTGGAAAAAAAAAAAGAAAAAGAATCAATTTGCAGGAAGAGAAAGAGTACTGACGGCCTGGAGATGGAGCTGGTGCTTCTGGGACTGCGCATCGGCGACCTCGGCGAGGCGCTTCTCGGCAGCGGCGGAGAGGACGGAGTTCTCGGACTGGAGGCGGGAGAAGTCGGCGGAGAGGGATGAGTACTTCTGGTCGAGGATCGCGCAGGACTGCTCGGCGGCGATGGAGGTGGCGTCGGACTCGGCGCGGACGGTGTCGAGCTGGCGGCGGAGGTCGCGGATGAAGGCGTCGGCGCGCTCGGCCACAGCGTGGGCATCTCCGGCGAGCGCGCGGAGCTCCTCGTCCGAGAGGAAGATCGGCATGGGGCGGTGGGCGACTGGCGATGGGTTCAGGCGACAGTGAAGAGAGGGTAAAATAGGTTGGAATAGAAAAGAGGGTGTTTTTTTTTTTTTTTTTTTGGAAGGGGGGGGGGGGGGTGTTGAAATGAATTGTGGAGAGAGAGAGAGAGAGAGAGAGAGAGAGAGAGAGAGAGAGGTGGAGGCACGGGTGCGTAGTGGGCCGGGCGGGGGGCGTAGTGTGTGGTAATTTTGAAGTCAAACTTAGAATTTTAATGGCTTTTTCTAGACAAATTCTAGACAAATGTTAAAGATCACTTTTTACTAAAGACCACCAACTTAAAATTTTAAAAAAAATTATAAGTTTATCATTTCGAAAAAACTAAGGGCCACCCCGTTTCTGTCAATCGAGGACTGCAGGACTTGCCTGCAGTCCAAAGTGAAGACATGACTGCAGTGCTTGCCTGCAGTCCTCGATTGATAGAAGTTTTTTTTTCTAATTTTTTTTAAACTTCCAACCTACAGTGACTGCAGTCCAAAGTGAAGACAGGACTGCAGGTTGGCCTGCAGTCCTCGCCATGGGGAGGGAGGCGGAGGGAAAAAAATTTCTCAGCCATGAGGAAGTGGGCCCTCCCTTCCATTCTCCTCTTCGTCATCCTCCTCTCCAACCTTTCTGATCATGGTGAGTTCATAAAAAATCTAGGGTTTCCTGGTCCGGATCTAGGATTTATGGAGACATTCGTCACTTTGACCCCCCATTTTCTTCTTCCAGGTCGTAAGCTCCACGCGAACGCGGAGGAGGACAGGGACGAGCTCGTCGATCCTCCAAAGGTGGAGGAGAAGCTCGGCGCCGTCCATGGAGGTCTGTCCACCGACTCCGTAAGTTCCAGGCGGAGGGAGGGGTGCTCAGCAAGGAGGTTGTGAATGGGGATGAGGTTGTGGACCTCGGGGAAGCGGCGGGAGGGGTGCTCGGCCGAGTCGACGCCGCCGAGGGGGTTGCCCTTAGTAATCTTGTTCAATTTTGGTTGCCCTTAGTAAAAAAATAAAAGTCAGTCATGGTTGCCCTTAGTATGATGGTTGTCCTTAGTAAAAAGGTGGTGGCCTTTAACATTTGCCTTTTTCTAAGGGCATTACCACTTTTACTTGGCGCTAGCCCTTATTTGGGGGCAGCCCAAGAAGGTAGAACTTTTGCTGGGGGCTGCCCATAAGTTTCTTGGGGCTAGCCCAACCCCTAAACCCTCATTTTTATTTCATTTCCTCATTTCCTTTCTCTCTCTTCCAAAATTTCCCCCAAGCCCTAAAACTCCACTCTCTTCTCCACCACTCCATTCTAAATTCTTCCTCCACTCCATTCCAAGAGATGACACGCAAGTCGAAACCATTATCGGATTCTAGGTATGTTCTTCCCTAATTTTTTCTAGATTTTTCTAAAAAATTCAAATTCAAAGATTTTTTGTTAATTATCGAAAAAGTTTTGATAAATTAGGTTTAGAATCATAGGGTTCATGAATGAATTTTTCGAACACGATAATTCGCACATATTACTTGAAATCCTAACCCTAGAACACGACAAACGATCGTATCGTTGTGGCCGTTCGGCTGCTACAGTCGAGAGTGACAAAATTAGGACTGTCAGGGTCGTGGCAGTCCTACTGTAAAGTAGGTAGGACTGCCATACTCCCTGCAATCCTCTTCACAAGTGGACTGTAGGGAGTCTGTCAGTCATACTTTATAGTAGGACTGCCACAACCCTGGCAGTCCTGATTCAATCTAACATTAGGACAGGTTGTTAGCAAATATGTTGTCCTAATTCAAGCCTGGGGTGACATTAGGACTTCTTAACATTATGTTTTCCTGTTGTCTATTTTTGTTTCTATTATTTAATAAATGTATGTTGTCATGTAGTCCACCGGCCGCTCCCAAGAAAATACGGTCCACCATGTCAAGTCGCAAGGAACGCACAGAGGGACGTCCTCCCGAGAGACCGATTAGAATCTCTGAACCGACTCCAGAAAGGAAAGTCACTAGAGCGACTGGCCGGTCTCGGACGCAGCCACCGGCTCCCCCTGATCGGTCGAAGCAACGAGCTCCTCCTAGTCCTCCGGCTTCTTCCGATGACGACGATGACGTGCCTATTGGCCGACTTCTATCACATGACGGTTCTGGTCCTTCTTAGGAGCCCGGTCCTACTCAAGAGCCTGTCCGTTCGCCAGGTTGCTCAATGTTGGCTTCGTTTGAGAACCACATTGCTTATGAAATATGGAAGAACTCGGTATGTATATTAAGTTTGTAAGCTTCCATTTATTATACTATATATATGTATTTCATAATTGTTATGTTTTTCTGTTGTCCGACATACAGAGGACATATCGTATGCTTAGGGCTGTGAGCCAGGGGAAGAAAACCGTGGCCTGGCGGTTTGACAGCTTATCGGGGGTCGTCCATAGCAAGGTCATACCGAGCGGCTTGCATAATTTGGCTCAATACGCCTATAGGACGATGGCCAGTGCCCTCATATCCGTCTTTGTGGAGAGATGGCATCCGGAGACCAACATATTCTATCTTCCAGCAGGGGAGTTGACCATTACACTTGACGACGTCCATCAGATACTGGACCTACCAGTTACCGGACGTGTCATGACGAAGGAAATGTACAACAATGAGAAATCAATTAAATGGTACGAAAAGATCATAAAATTGTCTCAGATCACCTTACAGTTGAGGCTACCAGTTTTACAACCTTGTCTGGCTTCAAGAAGTCCTACGGAATTCCTCTGTCATTTTTGGTGGAGAACTTCATGGAGATAGAGGATGATGATGATAAGACTATTGACATGGTGGCCCATGCGTACATCCTCTTCATCCTATGATCGATTGGCATTCCGGATAAATCCGGAATCTCGATACATGCTAGGTACATTCTGAATTTATCTAAAGTGGATAACGTCATTGACATATCATGGGGAAGAGGTATACTAGCTAATATTTACCGCGAGCTTGGTATCGCATCCCGTGTCGGGACTAAGACAATGTTCGGATGCCAAACTCTGCTCCATGTAAGAAAATTTCTAACAATTTAATCTCGTATACGAAATTTTGTTGTTTAATTTTTGATTATTCATTTATAAATTGTATAGGCATGGATATGCCGAGAGATGATCTTAGGTGTCTCTTCAATACCGAGTGTGCTCCTTCGACACGGTTGGTAGTTATTGTGCCGTAATGCTTTACCACATTCGTCCATGCTAAGATGAATTATTCTTTGTGCGGTTCAAGCCATGTATCTTTGATGTAAGAAATGCATGTCGGCTCCCTTGCCTCCCACCTTTGGTTAAACAAGAACCATGTGGCGTCGTAACTGGCAATCGTAGAGGCTCGCCATACACAATTCCAGTCATTGTAGAATTCGTCAAAAATTTGCATGTCAAGTTTACCATCCACCTTCTGAAACTTCAACTTACATTAGGATTGAATATTACGATTGACATGCCAAGTGCATAGCAATGTATTCGCTTGAGGAAAAATAATACGAATATCATTAATTAGGGTATACTCTCTGTCGGTAACAAAAACAGATGGCTCTCTATGACCGGTGTAAAGTGTTTTCAATTTCTCCAACGCCCATGTGTAGTCTTCAAGTTTCTCACTCTTCATGAAGCAAAAAGCAATTGAAAATATTTTCCAAATAGAGGTAAAACCGACAACACGAAAGAGATGCATCTTAAATTTATTGGTCTTGTACATGCAATCAAGGACTAACACGTCGGCAAAAGACCTAGCCAGATTGGTGCAATTGGGATGAGCCCAAAAAAGTGAAATGACTTCATTACTCTGGGGATGTCTTCTATGGAACTCAACATAATGATTATCTGCAAGCAAAGCTTAAGCACTTCTTGCATCACCATTCTTGATTTCGTCCAAATAGCGTTCGAAGTAGATAGGGCGTTGTATATTGACTTCATTGTAGACTTGTTCTTCTCATCTTCATATCGTATAACGGAATATATTTGTCTTGGTGCAACTCCGGAAGTGGACAAGTCTTAGACTATCTTCTTCTCCGTATTGTTCAACCGTCCGACATACGGATGACCAAATAGTGTTTCGGCAATCTCATGGTTGTGGATTCTATTCTTGACTTCGACTGTCAACTTTCCTTCTTCTTCGTTTCTAATATGGATCGTGAATGGACAACCATATTTCCTCGTTCCAACTTTTTTTGGGAAACTTTACTCTAGATATTTGTATCTTTCTTATGGCTTTTGAACACACCACCTCTTTCACATCCAGCAATCACAGTTTGTCGTCCCGGGCGATTTTGGGCCGATTTGGTTATCACAAGAACTATGTTGTTTTCTCGTCCAACTTATTGGCACCAATGTACCGCACCGTCGCTTGATTCAAACCAAAGATTGGTCCAGAATAAATAGCCTACATCGAATGCAATTGGAGCAGGTACTGTAATATAGAAAAATGATAAGACCTACAATAGAACTTAAAGTTAATAAAACTAAACAACTACACAAATCAAATGTGAAAATTTCAGCAAATAAATAGGACTACAAGGAGTGAGGCAGTCCTTACCATATTTAGGACTGCCACAAGCCTGACAGTCCTTATAATATAAAGGACTGCCACCTCTCTGACAGTAATGTCCTAAGATGTGGACTGTCAGAGGGGTGGCAGTCCTCTGTGTCACAACCTGACTTTTACCCGATAAAAGGTTAAAATTTAGTTACCAAGAGGGCTTCTGAAGCGTCAATGTGTTCTTCGGACTTAGCGGGAAAAGAGTCTACTACATTTGATGACCCAGGTTCTTCCATGTTCATTTTTTATATATTAAACACATATAATTCAACGTTTATATGTGAAATTCATGTTATAAACTCTAAACATATATTAATTCGATGACTTACCAATAAATGGGAGAAGTCAATGACGTTATTACTAGAAATTTTACCAACAATCTTCACAAAATATAGGTTGGAAACAAATTTGGGGTTAAATTCTTTGACCTAGAAATGTTGGTTGAGGAAGAGAAAGAAAAGGGTAGAGGGAGAGAGAAAAAAGAAAAGAAAAGTTGGTATTTATACCACTGCTTGGGCTAGCCCCAAGTAAAAAAAAAATTGATGGCAAACTTGTAATATTTTGAAACATTTTTGGGCTAGCCCAAGCCTTTTTGATGGACAAATGGTCGACACTGTCCTTCAAGGTATAGCTTATTGGGTACCCCAGGGGTCCCCGGGCACGGTTCGAATCTCCCTTTAGCATTATTATCGATCTGAAAAAAAAAACCTCAAAATAAAAATTGGACGACACACATTATTTTGGTTATGATATCTATAGGCAAATTATAAGGATACTTCATTCTTTACTTGTCACCCCCAATTTTCAAATTTGGGATATTTTCGTCATTTTTCAAGTTATAAAATTTTTAGGAATTTTTATTTATTTTATGTGATTTTTTGGGATTTATTTGGGTTGGTTTGGATTTTATCCAATTCGGACTCAAATTGGAGACCCGGGTAGCCTGGACCCTAGTGGGACCCCCATACTAGCTGGACTTAGCCCACATACCATCCTAATTAGACTAGAAATCATTAACCCAACTTCCATGGCTTAATTAGTCATTATAAAGGCTAATTTAGTTAGTTAGGGTAAAACCGAAACAAACCGAACCCAACTTGAACCAAGTCTAATGGGTGGAGGGTTATTGGATCCTACCCAAACCCAATAACCCCCCACCACTTGGCCGGCCACAAAGGAGAACCCCCCCCCCCCCCCCCTTTACTTCTCCTCTAAGCAACTCTCTCTCTCTCCCTCAACATTCGTTTCTTTCCTCCAAGCTCTCTCTCTCTCTCTCCAAGAACCTTTAGGTATGAATTTAATTCTCCATTTAATTTCTCTACTCCATGTATTGCTTCACAATAAGTGTAGAGAAGAGGATTCTCTACACTTTGCCCACAAATTTTGTAGGTTTCCTAATAATCTAGGTTAAGATTTTATTTGGGGGTTATTTATATATTAAGTGGTATATATATATATATATATATATATATATATATATATATATATATATATATATATATATATATATATATATATATATATATGTGGTATTTGTATATATGTATTTGTGTGTGTGTAGAGAATGGTGGTGGTGGTGTTTGTGTCATGAGAGTGGTGTGAGAGTGTGAGTGTGCTTGTGTGAGTGTGTGAGAGTGTGAGTGTGTTTGTGGGAGGGTGTGTGTGTATGTATTTATATATATATATATGTGTGTGTGTGTGTGTTTATATATATATATATATATATATATATATATATATATATATATATATATATATATATATATATATATATATATTTGTGTGTGTGTGTGTGTGTGTGTGTGTGTGTATATATATGTATATAGAGGAGTGTGTGTTTGTAGAGATAGATATATGGATTTAGATTATATATATGTATATATATATATATATATATATATATATATATTTTATATATAGTAGAGGAAGAATGGAAGGAAGAAGAAGAGAATGAAGAAGAATAGGGGCAGCAGCAGCTAGCCTAGCAGCAGAAGCAGTTAGCACATGCTCCCCCCCCCCCCCCCCCCCCCCCCCCTTTTAGCCCCTTAAGCCTATATAAACCCCCCTTTTATATATATATGTATAGTTAGATAAATGGGATAGTTAGATAAGAGGAAGAATGAGAAGAAGAAAGATTAGAAGAGTTAAGAAGAGGAATTAGAATAGGAAATTAGAAGGAGAAGAGAATAAGAATTAGAAGAAGGGTATTTGTATAGGAAGTGTAGGAAATCAATTTAGAAGAGTCGAGTTAGAGAGCGAATTTGAGCCCGGAGTATCGAATCGCGATGAAACTTGGCGTGGAGTTAGAATACGTGATTTAGATTTTGCGGGTAGGCTCCCGAGTGGAAATCGGGGTCGTGGGGCGCCGGTATCGTGCCGTATCAGTGCGTATCTTGAAATATTCAAGATTTTGGCAACAGGCCGTATCATGGACCGGATGTCCACGTTACCTAGGTATTTTGGTAGGTAATATATGTATAGGCTAGTATCATACTACCCTGGGGAGATCGGGTCAAAATAACAAGCGTAGGTAGGCTAACTAGGTTTTCACCTAGGCTAGAATTTTACCTTAGAAAAGGTAAAATAGGATATTGGCCTACGGCCAAGATTTGAGTTTCCAAGTCCAAGATGGACTTGGATATGGGTTGTAGAGGTTGGTAATAGTTAGAAATAGCCGTCTAGACTTAGTCTTGACCCCGGTTGACTTTTTAGACCAAAAGTCAACTATGGGTCAATACTTTGCCCAATTTAGTTCCAAATTCCATTAGACTTGTGCAGTTGACCAAAAGTCAACTGTTAGTCACCAGTGACCTAGAGTTGACCTAGGGTTGACCAGAGTTGACCACGGATGATCAGAGTTGACCGGTTAACCAAAAGTCAACTGTTGACTCAAATTGACCTAGATTAATTCCGTTTGACTTGTATTGACCCAATTTGACCCAGTTAGACCTAATATGACTTAGTTTGACCCCGTACAACCTAGTTTGATGTGTCTTGACCTAGAATGACTTAATAGAATTCAAATTGATTTGATTTTACTTCCTAAACATAGTACTGATACGTCTTGTTCTCTATAGGTCCTCAAGACGCTACATTTGCTCCGGTTGACGTACCATATCATATTTCAGGCGAGTACATTCTCTGACACTTTTCTAATTTACGATGATTGTTATAATTCATGTAATTAGTGTAGATATGTTTGTTCTCGACACATTGGTCACACAGATTGGTATTCATGGATCCCGTCATGAGATGTTATTCCTCGTTATCTTGGTATATCTTGTGCAAGCCCCTTGTAGTTCTTGTACAGTATATGGACACCGATTCTCGAGGAGACTTGCTCCCTTCTCGTAGAATCCTGTGTCATAATGTGTCTTGCTTAGATCCACTCTACCAGTCGGGGACGGGGAGTACTAGTGTAGATGTGTGGTCATTACCCGCCTTGTTTATTCTTGTAGACCTTGAATGCTACCAATCCTACACTCCATGCAGGATTGGCTGATCAGTAGATCTTGTGCAGACCCAAGCCGGCCACATATTGTAGCTAGTACTCACACACCTAGAGATATGATTCTTGAGTCTTGTACATGCCATGATCAGTTTACTTGCCTTGTTCTAGCTCTAGATTTACAGCTTACCTTGCCATGATATTCACATGTACATTCCATGATTTTCTTGTATATACTATCTATTTACAGTCTTGTAGCTTTTATCATATCTTGTGGACTGCTGTTAGTAGATTGTACTCGTTCCATCCTGACAGGATATGTTGAAAATATTACAGATGCAGATGAGGGAGACTACAGTACCTACTACGGTCCGGATGACGTAGTGGGCTTAGACTTGGAGACTTTGGTCCAGCAGGGGTTAGCCCCGCCTGATGAGACCCTACCTATTGCTTAGTTAGAGTAGGTCTTTTATACTGGACATTGTCTCCAGCTACTTTTGAGACTGTTATTATTATGGACTGTATTAGAGACTTGGACTTGTATATATTCTTGTGTTGGACTTGACATGTTATTATTTTATTATCGTCTTGTTGTCTTTATCTTTAAGTCTTTACTTTGTTATCTTAGAGTCGTGATTGAGTACTCATATATATATATTCATTGCTTGTCCTCCGTTCGGAGTTGACCATATTCTCGACAGTTTTTGTTATATATAAACTGTTTAGAGTAGAAAAATCTACAGCGTTCCACGCCGATTTTTCGGTGAGGGCTGGACGTTGTCGTGTCACGTGCCCTTTTAGCGGGTGCGGGTCATGACACGTTTTTAGTGGTGGCCCATGCAGGTCCTGTAGTCGCAATTAGTACGATGTTGTGGCGGCACTCGTCTTAGAGTGTTGACTACGAGCCTGTGTTACACATAGGAGGTAGTAGGCTAAGAGTACTCAATCACAGTAGGATCTTTTCTTGCTTATCTTGCTTACCGTCTTTGATATTGATTTACTGCATTCTAGCTGTCCTCCTTTGATATTGCCTTCATGTGCCATATTGATATCTTCTTTTCAATTTGTCTCCAGGATAGTGATGACTCATTCTCCTGGCGAGGAGCACGAGGAGACGGAGAGGTCTGCCACCTCTGGCGGGCAGGCTCCGGTCACTTCCCCTGTAGATGGGACTTCTGTTGGAGCTCTCGGGGGTACTCCTCCAGCTACCTCGATGACAGTCCCTGGGGTTGCGGGTGCTCTTCCCGTAGTGCCGGGAGCTGTCGGGGGCGCTCTTCCTCCTCCTGCGCAGCGGATTCCTCCGCCAGTTGCAGACGTACTTCCATCTCCACCTCCTCTGCCTACAGATATGGGGCAGATGTTTACCTTCCTCCAGCAGATGCTGGAGACTCAGAGAGCCCAGGCCGAGGCTCAGCAGAGGCAGACAGACGCGATGCGTCAGGGCATGAAGGATGCCCATCAGTTGGCCCTTGCAACCGTGGAGCAGAGGGCTCCTCATCCGGGGACGCGACCGAGGTACGGAGATATCCAGGACTTCAAGAAGCTCGGGCCCCGTGACTTTAGCTGGACCGAGGGTGTGGTCTATGCAGATGATTGGCTCGAGGATATCGAACGACAGATGAAGGCCTCCCGCCTGGCAGACGACTTGAAGGTCGAGGCGGTAGGTTTGCAGTTGCTAGACATTGCGCGCACCTGGTTCAGAAACGAGCCAGCCCTAGCTGGAGAGGGCCATACTTGGGCAGAGTTCAAGCTCCTCTTCAGGGAGAAGTTCTTTTCCCCATGGACAAGATTGACCTGGGGTGATAGTTCCAGGATCTGCAGCAGGGCAATCTATCTGTGGAGGAGTACGCCGCGGAGTTCGGCCGTCTGAGCCGATACGCAGAGTACATGGTTCGAGACCCAGAGATCAGGACGAACCGGTTTAGGGAGGGACTCGCTTGGGATATCAAGCACCTCATTCCCTCCTTCTATGAGACTTATATCCAGATCTACGCGGAGGCCCGCAAGGTTGAGCGGGAGTGGGGCTTGAAGCCCAAGAGGGAGCGTGATCATTTCGTTGGGGCTACTAGAGTGCAGGGGCTGCTAAGCGCCCTCAGCTTCTGCATTGTTCTTTTTAGCATCACCAGCCGTAGGTGCAGGCTAGAGCACCGGTTCAGTAGCAGGTGCAGCACATTCAGCCGAGGCAGGCACAGCATGGGGTTCCTTGCGGCTACTGCAAGAAGCCCGGTCACATCTGGGAGGTCTGTCAGAAGAGGCTGGGCATGTACCTCTACTGCGGGGAGGCTGGACATCAGTTGAGGGATTGTCCTGCGAACCCTCGCAGGGTAGTCCGTGGAGCGGTAGCAGCTCAGGGGGCACCGGCGAGAGTTCCTGCAGTGCAGCAGAGGGGTCCACTTTCGATCCAGCAGCAGCGGTTTGTTCAGCACCACTAGCAGCGGGGTGGTCAGGGTAGAGCCTTTGCTCTTGCGGCCGAGGAGATCGAGCCAGTCGCAGATGTAGTTGCAGGTTCGGTTCTTCTTGATTCTTTTCCTGCCTTAGCATTGTTTGATTCAGGTGCTACGCACAGTTTTGTGTCAGTTTCTTTTGCACTTAGGCACAATATTATTGCTGAGTATCTTGGTAGGACTTGCAAGATTATGACTGGGAATGGCATCATCCTAGTTAATAATGTTTGCAAGGGGCAGAGAGTTTCTTTGAGAGGCCGGAAGCTGAGTGCATGTTTGCTCGTAATGCCACTTCCGAGTTACAATATGGTACTCGGTATGGATTGGTTGAGCATGCACCATGCTAGCATCGATTACAGAGGGGGCAGGATTCTATTTAGGCTGCCGGGAGAGCCGGAGTATGAGTTCACCAGGGGTGCAGTGGAGCAGGAAGATGGATTCTGCGGAGCGTTGTTGGCGGGGCCAGTGTTGCCACATCCACTCATTGCAGAGTTCTTGGATGTCTTTCCCGAGGAGCTGCCCGGGATGCCGCCAGATCGTGATGTTGAGTTTTCTATAGACCTAGTGCCGGGCGCTGAGCCTATCTCCCAGCACGTCTATAGAATCAACAATAGCGAGCTAGCGGAGCTGAAGAAGCAAGTCGACGAGCTGGAGGACAAGGGCTTTATTCGATCTAGCTCTTCACCTTGGGGCACGCCAGTTCTTTTCGTCCCCAAGAAGGATGGTACGGTACGTCTGTGTATTGATTACAGGGCGCTCAACAACCTTACCATCAAGAACAAGTATCCTTTGCCAAGGATTGATGACTTGTTCGACCAGTTGAGCGGGGCGAGAGTGTTCTCGAAGATCAACTTGCGCACCGGGTACCATCAGCTGAAGGTAAAGCGGGATGACATTCCAAAGACTGCCTTTCGGACTCGCTATGGCCAGTATGAGTATACCGTCATACCGTTTGGGTTGACCAACGCCCCGGCGGTATTCATGAACTTGATGAACAAGGTATTTCATCAGTACCTTGACAAGTTCGTGGTGGTCTTTATTGATAACATTCTCATCTATTCGAAGATGCCAGAGGAGCATGAGGAGCACCTGAGGATTGTGTTGGACACTCTCAGGAGGGAGCAGCTGTATGGGAAGCTGTCCAAGTGCGAGTTCTTCTTGGATCGCGTGGAGTTTCTAGGCCATATTGTCTCTGGCGAGGGGATTTCAGTGGATCCGAAGAAGATTTCTGTGGTGGAGTCCTGGTCGACGCCGAGCTCAGTAGCAGAGGTTCAGAGTTTTCTGGGTCTGGCAGGTTACTACCGGAGGTTCGTGTAGGACTTTTTCAGGATTGCCCAGCCGATGACCCGCCTTACCAGGAAGGACGAGGAGTTTGTTTGGTCCGATGAGTGCCAGGCCGCCTTCGAGAAGCTGAAGGCGAGGTTGACTACAACTCCTATCTTGACGCTGCCATCTGGATCTGGTGGTTATACGATCTACAGTGATGCTTCAGGATGGGGTTTGGGTTGTGTGCTTCAGCAGCACAGGAAGGTAATTGCCTATGCATCTAGGCAGTTACGTCCTCATGAGAGAAATTACCCTACCCACGATCTGGAGTTGGCAGCGGTCATCTTTGCTTTGAAGCTGTGGAAACACTATCTGTACGGAGAGCGTGTGGAGATCTATACTGACCACAAGAGCTTGAAGTACGTATTTACCCGGAAGGAGCTGAATATGAGGCAGAGGCGATGGTTAGAGCTGATGAAGGATTTTGATATATCCTTACAGTACCATCCAAGGAAGGCCAACGTGGTCACGGATGCTTTGAGCAGGTATCCCGTGGCTATGTGTTTGACGATGGATCGTCACCTTCTGGCAGATCTGGAGAGCTTGGGCATAGAGGTGATAGTTCCTGGGTTCGAGGCACAGATGTGGGGTCTGCAGGTACAGTCGGAGCTGATGGAGAGAGTCAGGGCAGCTCAGTTGGAGGATAAGGCTCTGAGGGTCATCAGGGAGCAGGTCCAGATATGACTGTTGGATGAGTTCTCTATAGCAGGGGATGGGTCGTTGAGGCATGGTACCAGATTGTGCGTGCCGAGCGGAGGACTTCGGGAGGAGGTTCTTCAGGAGGCACACCGTTCTCAGTACTCTATGCATCCATGAGCCAACAAGATGTATAGAGACTTGAGACAGCATGTTTGGTGGTATGGCATGAAACGTGAGGTGGCTCAGTTCGTGTCGAGATGCTTGGTGTACCAGTAGGTGAAGGCCGGAAGGCAGAGACCCGGTGGATTGCTCCAGCCACTACCCATTCCTGAGTGGAAGTGGGAGCATTTCACTATGGACTTTGTATCTGGGCTTCCGCGCTCTCCAGGAGGGAAGGATGCGATTTGGGTCATTGTTGATCGATTGACCAAATCGGCCCACTTTTTGCCTTTCAAAGTGGGTTTGTCGACGGAGAGGTTGGCCGAGATATACGTGCGACAGATAGTCCGATTACACGGGGTTCCAGTGAGTATAGTCTCGGATCGGGATAGCCGATTCACTTCCCACTTCTGGCGGAGTTTGCAGCTTAGCTTGGGCACATCGCTCAAGTTCAGTACCGCATACCACCCCCAGACAGACGGGCAGTCGGAGAGGACGATTCAGACCCTCGAGGATATGCTGCGTACCTGTGTCTTGGACTTCGGGGGATCTTGGGAGGACCACCTTCACTTGGTAGAGTTTGCTTACAACAACAGCTACCAAGCCAGTATAGAGATGTCACCTTTCGAGGCTCTATATGGACGGAGGTGCCGTACTCCCTTATCTTGGGATGATGTCGGCGAGAGGGTTTTGCTTGGCCCTGAGATGGTAGTGGATGCTGCGGAGAAGGTCAGGGTTATCAGAGATCGACTTCGAGTGGCGCAGGATAGGCAGCTGCATTGGGCCGATAGCCACCGGAGGCCATTGGAGTTTGAGGTATAGTTTAGATTTTTCTAGTATTTGAGTCTGATTGTGATTGTTTTAGATTAAGCTCTAAGTCTTGTGTTTTGTTCTAGGTTGGTGATCTTGTCTTTCTGCAGATTTCTCCGACGCGTGGCATGATTCGTTTTGGTGGCGGCGGGAAGCTTAGCCCACGATACATCGGACCATTCCGTATCTTGGACAGGGTCGGTGCAGTGGCTTACCGACTGGAGTTACCGCCCGCACTAGAGGGAGTGCACAGTATGTTCTACGTGTCGTAGCTAAGACGGTACGTGGCAGATCCCAGTCACATCTTGGACCACTCAGAGATCGTAGTGGGACCGACACTCAGCTAACCAGAGAAGCCGGTTGAGATCTTGGACCGAAGAGAGAAGGTGCTCCGGAACCAGGTCATTCCCTTGGTTCGCGTTGCATGGAGACACCACTCTCCAGGTGAGTCCACCTGGGAGAGGGAGGACGACATACGGGAGCGATTCCCATATCTCTTCGAGCCTTGAGGTAAATTCTATCTTTTTCTTTCCTTGTTCAATTCATGATTGCTGTGTTAGTTCTCATTCAATTTCGAGGACGAAATTTTTTAAGGAGGGTAGATTTGTCACCCCCAGTTTTCAAATTTGGGATATTTTTGTCATTTTTCAAGTTATATAATTTTTAGGATTTTTTTATTTATTTTATGTAATTTTTTGGGATTTATTTAGGTTTGTTTGGATTTTATCCAATTCGGACTCAAATTGGAGACCCGGGTAGCCTGGACCCTAGTGGGACCCCCATACTAGCTGGGCTTAGCCCACATACCATCCTAATTAGACTAGAAATCATTAACCCAACTTCCATGGCTTAATTAGTTATATAAAGGCTAATTTAGTTAGTTAGGGTTAAACCGAACCAAACCGAAACAAACCGAACCCAACTTGAACCAAGTCTAATGGGTGGAGGGTTATTGGATCCTACCCAAACCCAATAACCCCCCACCACTTGGCCGGCCACAAAGGAGAACCCCCCTTTACTTCTCCTCTAAGCAACTCTCTCTCTCTCCCTCAACATTCATTTCTTTCCTCCAAGCTCTCTCTCTCTCTCTCTCTCTCCAAGAACCTTTAGGTATGAATTTAATTCTCCACTTAATTTCTCTACTCCATTTATTGCTTCACAATAAGTGTAGAGAAGAGGATTCTCTACACTTTGTCCACAAATTTTGTAGGTTTCCTAATAATCTAGTTTAAGATTTTATTTGGGGGTTATTTATATATTAAGTGGTATATATATATATATGTATATATATATATGTGGTATTTGTATATATGTATTTGTGTGTGTGTGTAGAGAATGGTGGTGGTGGTGTTTGTGTCATGAGAGTGGTGTGAGAGTGTGAGTGTGCTTGTGTGAGTGTGTGAGAGTGTGAGTGTGTGTTTGTGGGAGGGTGTGTGTGTATGTATATATATATGTATGTGTGTGTGTGTTTATATATATATATGTGTGTGTATATATATGTATATAGAGGAGTGTGTGTTTGTAGAGATAGATATATGGATTTAGATTATATATATATATATATATATATATATATATATATATATATATATATATATAGTAGAGGAAGAAGGGAAGGAAGAAGAAGAGAATGAAGAAGAATAGGGGCAGCAGCAGCAGCAGCAGCAGCAGTTAACACATGCTCCCCCCCCCCCCCTTTTTAGCCCCTTAAGCCTATATAAACCCCCCTTATATATATATATATATATATATATATATATATATATATATATATATATATATATATATATATATATATATGTATAGTTAGGTAAATGGGATAGTTAGATAAGAGGAAGAATGAGAAGAAGAAGGATTAGAAGAGTTAAGAAGAGGAATTAGAATAGGAAATTAGAAGGAGAAGAGAATAAGAATTAGAAGAAGGGTATTTGTATAGGAAGTGTAGGAAATCAATTTAGAAGAGTCGAGTTAGAGAGCGAATTTGAGCCCGGAGTATCAGATCGCGATGAAACTTGGCATGGAGTTAGAATACATGATTTAGATTTTGCGGGTAGGCTCCCGAGTGGAAATCGGGGTCGTAGGGCGCCGGTATCGCGCCGTATCAGTGCGTATCTTGAAATATTCAAGATTTTGGCAACGGGCCGTATCATGGACCGGATGTCCATGTTACCTAGGTATTTTGGTAGGTAATATATGTATAGGCTAGTATCATACTACCCTGGGGAGATCGGATCAAAATAACAAGCGTAGGTAGGCTAACTAGGTTTCCACCTAGGCTAGAATTTTACCTTAGAAAAGGTAAAATAGGATATTGGCCTACGGCCAAGATTTGAGTTTCCAAGTCCAAGATGGACTTGGATATGGGTTGTAGAGGTTGGTAATAGTTAGAAATAGCCGTCTAGACTTAGTCTTGACCCCGGTTGACCACGATTGACTTTTTAGACCAAAAGTCAACTATGGGTCAACACTTTGCCCAATTTAGTTCCAAATTCTATTAGACTTGTGCAGTTGACCAAAAGTCAACTGTTAGTCACCAGTGACCTAGAGTTGACCTAGGGTTGACCAGAGTTGACCATGGTTGACCAGAGTTGACCGATTGACCAAAAGTCAACTATTGACTCAAATTGACCTAGATTAATTCCGTTTCACTTGCATTGACCCAGTTTGACCCAGTTAGACCTAATATGACTTAGTTTGACCCCGTACAACCTAGTTTGATGTGTCTTGACCTAGAATGACTTAATAGGATTCAAATTAATTTGATTTTACTTCCAAAACATAGTATTGATACGTCTTGTTCTCTATAGGTCCTCGAGACGCTGCATTTGCTCCGGTTGACGTCCCATATCATATTTCAGACGAGTATATTCTCTGACACTTTTTCAATTTATGATGATTGTCATAATTCATGTAATTAGTGTAGATATGCTTGTTCTCGACACATTGGTCACACGGATTGGTATTCATGGATCCCGACATGAGATGTTATTTCTCGTTATTTGGTATATCTTGTGCAAGCCCCTTGTAGTTCTTGTGCAGTATATGGACACCGATTCTCGAGGAGACTTGCTCCCTTCTCGTAGAATCCCGTGTCATAACATGTCTTGCTTGGATCCACTCTACCAGTCGGGGACGGGGAGTACTAGTGTAGATGTGTGGTCATTACCCGCCTTATTTATTCTTGTAGACCTTGAATGCTACCAATCCTACACTCCACGCAGGATTGGCTGATCAGTAGACCTTGTGCAGACCCAAGCCGGCCACATATTGTAGCTAGTACTCACACACCTAGAGATATGATTCTTGAGTCTTGTACATGCCATGATCAGTTTACTTGCCTTGTTCTAGCTCTAGATTTACAGCTTACCTTGCCATGATATTCATATGTACATTCCATGATTTCCTTGTATATACTATCTATTTACAGTCTTGTAGCTTTTATCATATCTTGTGAACTGCTGTTAGTAGATTGTACTCGTTCCATCCTGACAGGATATCTTGAAAATATTACAGATGCAGATGAGGAAGACTACAGTACCTACTACGGTCCGGATGACGTAGTGGGCTTAGACTTGGAGACTTTGGTCCAGCAGGGGTTAGCCCCGCATGATGAGACCCTACCTATTGCTTAGTTAGAGTAGGTCTTTTATACTGGACATTATCTCCAGCTACTTTTGAGACTGTTATTATTATGAACTGTATTAGAGACTTGGACTTGTATATATTCTTGTGTTGGACTTGACAGGTTATTATTTTATTATCGTCGTGTTGTCTTTATCTTTAAGTCTTTACTTTGTTATCTTAGAGTCGTGATTGAGTACTCATATATATATATTCATTGCTTGTCCTCCGTTCGGAGTTGACCATATTCTCGACAGGTTTTTGTTATATATATAAACTGTTTAGAGTAGAAAAATCTACAGCGTTCCACGCCGATTTTTCGGTGAGGGCTAGGCGTTGTCGCGTCATGTGCCCTTTTAGCGGGTGCGGGTTGTGACATTAGTCATGGGCTAGCCCAATTTAAAGGAACTTTTACTTGGGACAGCCCATTTTCTACTGTAGGCCGTCCACCCCCCAATTAAGGGTGAGCATTATTCAGTATTAGACCGAAAACCGAACCGAATAAGAGATTCAGTTCGATTTTTAAAAAAATTCGGTACGGTTTCGATTTTGAAAATACTAAAAAAAATATTTGATTTTGGGTTTCGGTCCAAACCCATTTTCTACTACGTGTCACGCTCCGATTTCACAGTCATTTGTCATCGCTTTAATCTTTGGGAACCGAACGTCCTCGCTTGGACGTGATGTCGTACAAGTCTGAATTGCACTTGTACAAGACAGACGGTATAGAAACCAGTACTAGATCTTTATTCACGTGGCTCTGATACCAAAATATTACAGCGGAAGAAAAATAAAGAAAAAAAGTTGCACACAAAGCTCACAAGAAGAAAATATTACAAGCACACTTCAACTCCGTTGTCCCTTACTACACAAGCACTCCCTTATTTATAGGGGGCGGTAGTACTACCAAGATAGTCGGTTAAGGCTTACAGAATCAATTTCTCTTTTAGTAAAGTAGCTTTAAGTAAAGTTACTTTATTAAAGATATTCCTTTGTTAGGTGCGGGTTCATATCAACTTTTGTCGACACCTAACCAAATGGTACACCTCACTCTTTTCGTATAATTGCATATAGGAACTAATCTTCCATGTAACCCTCAATTATTGAGAAGGTGGAGTCGTGTCTCTTCTTGGTGGGGTAGCATACACCATTTCCCCCACCAATTCCACCTGCCCACATCTTCATCTGTTGGTGGAATCATGGCCCATTCTCGAATCCTTCTTTCTTCGTCATGTATCCTCTTGTCTGCCTCTCCTTCTGACTCTATGCTCATGTTCTCCCAAGGAGGGGTTGGGTAGTTACTTTCCTCCTCGTCTTCTTCTGAAGAGAATGGTTGTGCTAGCATTTTTGATGTAGGTATTTGTTGTAGGGGACGTACGAACTTTGGTCTCTTCTTCATTCTTCTGGCCAGTCATCATTCGATTCTTCGTCGGTAGCATCTCAGAATGTCTTTTTGTGTAATCTTCCTCTTCATGTGGAAATTGGAATCCCACAATGCTTTACAGCTGTAGTTGAGACATGATGGCATCAGCCTGCTGAACGTCCTCTTTAGCCTGTTGGCCCACCGGTCCTAGGCGCTTGCTTGCAATAAACTCTTCGAGGAAGGCAATTCCCGAATTGTCTTCTTCTCCTGGCCTACCTGTTTGATTGTCAGCCATGATGATGTTGTCGGAGCTAGATAGGATAGCGTGACTTCCTATCCCTGCAATCTTTGGCGCTTCTTCAAAGAATTCTCTGGCCACGTCGTACCGCTCCTTTTCTTTATAAAAGTTTCCCTTCTTGAAAATAGAAAACTTTAGATTTGAGTCGTCACTGAGACGATACAACTCCCAGATATGGTTGGAAGGAAAACATTTGATGAACATTTTCTCCTCCCAAATGCTCCAAATCCTGAATCTAAACATCGTCTGGAACCTGGTAGTATGAGAAAGAGCAGCTTTCTAGCAAATTTCTAGGATTGTTTTCTCATATAATTTAATATCTGAAGTGTTGATCACAAACACTTCATGAACTAATCCTTTTCTAATTTGATTAGTTAATTTAAGAATATCATGTAAACAAGATACCAGGCAAATATATCCATTCTTATTGTATATAATCTTTTATCCCTTGAAGAGCTTAGTGATGTCAGTTTCATCTAAGCGCTTAAAGAAGAGTAAGAAACGCGACTCATCAATGTGTTGATGTTGGTACATAGTAAGCATCCTCTGTACCATAGCCTCTGCCTCAATGTTCTGGAGTTTTTCACTCTTGAGTTCTATGGCATAGTAGAAATACAGTATGTCTGGCATTCTGAAATTTACCAGATCATGGCTGTCAATTTGTTTCATAACCACTTTCAATTCTTTGTGTTATGTGGAGCTTCCCTGGAAGAGATCCTTTTCTTTGGAAACTAAGGCAGAGGATCTAGAAGTAGCACTATATGCCATCAACTGAGATGCCTTATGTCTTAGTTCAAATAACTTTCCGTTTAACTAGGCCGATTTTTTTTTTCGGCAATGTTATTCTTTTCAATATGAGAAAGCCAATAACTGGCTCCCTTGATGTCGTTAGACTGAATGGCTCTGTAGCAGCCATTGAACAGATCCCAAGACCCCTTGTCATTCTTCTCCAGGTCTTGATTGTACCAGTTTTTTACTATAGTACTGGCGAAGGTCTTCTGAAAGGGTACCAATCTCCTTGGTCCTTCAAAAGCTTTTCCTTTCAGAATGTTTTGGGTGCTCTGTGTAACCTGAGAGACAGTGGTCCCTTGTGGGCTGGTTGCACCTTGAGTTTAGTTGTTTGCCTGAATATTTTGGCTGTTCGCCTGACTTTGAGGACCATTAGACCTTAGAGCTGGGTTGTTCACCCTAGTCACTCCCGAAGTGGAGGCTGCAGTGTTGATAGCGTCTCTTGGTGGCCTTTTTGGGGCCAATGACTGGAGACAGGGCCTTCTGCCTTTTTATTTCTTCGTAGACCTTCTTCAACCGATTAAACTCATCGTCATCCACAGTATCATAACCTGGTAAGAGTATCAGCAAGAAAGTTAGTATATCCTGGAATATAAACAACTTCATAATTAAAAATTTCTAAATACATAGCAATTCTAATCCGTCTGAGATTCTCTTCAGGATTATTGATGGTTTCCTTTTTAAGAAATTGAGCAACATTTATTATTTGTTTCAATGATAAAATTTCTATAAAGAATATATATTCTCAGGCTTTTAATGGCCAATTTAACTGCTAATAATTCTTTATCATAAGTCGTATATTTGATCTATATTTTCGTAAATTTGTCGGATGTGTAAGCCACAATCTCCTTTTGTTTGGCGATTAATACTCCTGCCCAAAAGTTGTCAGAAGCATCAGTCTGTAAAACAAGTTTTTCATCATCGAGGGGAAAATAAATAATTTTTTTATCTTTCACTGTAACCACCACTTTTTCGGAACATGGGTATTTTTGACCTTTTCCTAATTATTGTTATTTGTGTGATTTCACGTTATATCTTGAGTAAAAAATTAGTTTTCAAAACTAGAATTTATATTTTGATTAATTATCTAAATAATTAATAGTGCATATGTGTTATTATTGAATATGACTAATGGTTAGCCTTTGACTAGAATATTGGTTAGCGATCCTAGAGGACCTAAACTAACTTATCATGACCATCCAACTAGATGATTAGGAGTAGCCTAAATGACCTTTAGTTAGTCTCTGGCTAGATTAGAAGATTTAGTTAGAAAACTTGACTAAACATCTAATTAGGAAGGGAGGTTCAATCCCTAACTTGTCATAACTAAAGGGAGGGGTATTATATACCTTTCCTAATTAACTAAACCTTAAATTTAACACCATATGGCAGGCCAACTTCCTATTAAAGTCCTACTTCATCTTCTTCCTCTTTCTATTTTCATTCCAAGTCCTAATTTAGGAGTTTTTTTTTCCTAAATTGCTCATACACCCAAATTTCCTCTAAATTAAGCCAAATTCGTTTCATTCTCTTCCCCTTGGAGAGGAAAAGCCTCTATTGGCTAGCTAAGAAGGGATTGGAAGGATTTGGAGCTTTGAAGCTTGGTGGAGATCTAGATCTAGGAATTTTACATTGGGAATCTATCTCCCTTTTGGTATGAGCTCTCTAAACCCTTCCATTTTATTTCATTAGTGTAACTACATTCATTTAGGATCCCATTTGCATTAGGGTACCATTAGAGAGGAGTAGATGCTCTCCTCTTCCTATTTGAAGGTTTTTTTCCATTTTATTTTGATATAAATTGGGGAAAATTGAATTTATGACCACCAAGTGTTCGATACGTGTCCCCAAAAGAACTTTATGTCCTTTTTGAGTAAAGATTGGGTGTATGTGTCCTAAATAGGATACATGGTGTTGTGTCATGGTATCTCATGATATATATGGTTAGATTTGGGTAAATACATGTGTTTCTTTTGTCAAAAAATAATCCAAATTCGTCATAATATTCATCCACGTTTTAGTAACCATAGCAACTTAGAAATGTCATAACTCCTAGCTCAAGACTCCGGTTAATCTTCCATTTTTTTTAAAAAACATTTCGAAGTTAGATTTCCATATATATATATATATATATATATATATATATATATATATATATATATATATATAGACCAAATTCGTTCTAAAACTTTCTGTAAAACTGTTTGAGTGTCAGCTGTCCGAAAGACAAACGCATTTCAGTGATTCGCGATCTCGGGAGCTTTCGGACACGAAAATGCGATCCGTTTGAAGTTTCGGAAAGCTAATACGAAGGGCTACGATGTAATTTAATCCTAAAATGAATAGTTCTAATAGGTGCAGTATTGATTTTAAGTAGAAAACTGACTATACGACATAGGCATTTTGTGTATCCTATGAGCCTATGTAGTATGGATATCAAGTGAATATAGGTATCATAGGTTGTCAAAATATGTATGATATAGTACATATATATATATATTATTGTTAGATAATATGTGTATGTTAGTGTGTGTTAATGTTGATACAAACGGTTATCAAGTAAGCCAAATATAGATAAGTTATATATCAATGTATTAAAGTTGTGGAAAAATTACTAGTGTAATACTTGGGTACCATGAGAATATTAGTATCGTGACACTCAAGTATCATGAGTAAGGATAAGTGAGTATTGGAACTTTAGTAAGGTATCATATTTGGTATCAAGTATTAGTATTAGAGTTAGTTGGATAAGTATATGGGAGGATAAGGTATTGGTCAAGATACTAAGATATTGGGTATTAGAACTAGGTAATAGATAATATCAAGATGTCAAGTGCTAAGATAATAGTTCTCTTTATTGATATCTGAAACTGAGATTACAATGGCTTTCAATAGCCTAACAATATATGCCAGATTGGCTACAACACTCAGGTTCTCTCTTGCCCACAAAGGATTTCACCGTTCCATACATCATGCCTTCTATATCTCGGCCGCATCAATCCAGCTGCGTAGTCCGAGCGTCAATACGATAGCACGCTTCAATGCGCTTCGGCATTCCAAGCCTTAACACGTTCAAGCAATGCCTCGCCGCGAGCAATCCATTCCCTGCACCCTGCATGAAGCTGGTGGGGGATCAGTACGTTCGTCCTCGCATGTACTGAAGCAAAGATCATCTTTTCAAACCGATATTTTAATCTTTATGTTGAATCATGCAACTTAGCTTATGATCTTGCTATGTTCTCCTTAGGGTCAATTTCATGGCATATTCGAAAGCGTAAAGCATGTTATCATAGCAGCATGTTATCGAATTGAATAGACAAACAAACAAGCAATCTCGTGTTTGATTCGTGGCGCGACTTACCAAGTCGACGCACTCGCCCTTGCACCGACGCAAGGTGAATACGCCGTAATCCTTCCCTGTCATGTTATTATGCATCTCTAAGCAGGATCTCTATGCGGGACGCATATGCGCCTACACTTTCAATCCATCGTTCTTTAACTATATGAGGGCCGTTGGCGTATCCGCGCCGGAATGGACTAAAGGAGTTCCTTTCTTTTCTCTCCTTCTTTTCTCTCTATTTGGTTGGGCTGCCCGGCGTTTCACGGGTTGGGTCACCTCCCAAACAACCGAAATGTTCCTGCTACATGCCATCATTTGCGGCTTCTCCCATCTTGTTTAAGGATGTGCGCCTACAAAGATTATCCATCCCTCCGCGGCCAAATCGGTTCCGGGGACCTCCGGCATTTAACCGTTTGGAGGGGGATACTCGTGCACGAGTTATTATCACATTAATCTCGAGCCCATTCCAATCGACCATGCAACGCCCTATCATTCAACAGTTAAATTCAAACAACCAAACATAGTCTTGAGTCCGAGACTCAGACTTATCGTCTCGCATTTCTTCCATTTAGCTTTCTATGTTCTTTCGTTTCGCACTTCGTTTCGATGATTCAATGACATCGTGCCTCAACTCAATGCTCGTCAACCGAACGATCCGAAGGTCTCGAACACCTTTCGAGGCAATATGTTATATCCGACAGTTCCGCCACATTCATACCGCAACTGTATTCTCTCGCAACGAAGCTATCTTTTATTATCCCGTGCACGTAGGCACGTTTCGACCATATTTCCATGTTCTATAACTTAGCATTCAATGTTCGGGGCTTGCGCGCTAGGGCGCTCGCCTATTATCTTTCAATGTTCTAGCCGTCTAACTCGTGCAGCAAAGGCACGGTATGGTTCGTGCACTAAGGCACTCGCCGATTACAGTTATCCCATATTCTTACGTCTTGCGCACCGAGGCGCTCGCCTTAGCGATATCCAATGTCCCATAGCGACTCGTGCATATTGATGCACGTTTCATTTCAATTGTTCTAACTTAGTGTTCGACTCACACTATGATTTTATCTCCGATCGGCCACGCCCGTGGCGTCGATAGGTTAACTTAGCATACAATGATATATTTGACTTATTGAATGAAGGAGTAAAAAGAAGTCAATCCTCCCACCTTGAGTCGATAGGCCTTCGTCGTTTCGCCGAGCCGATGCGGCTCGATTCCCTAACTTTGTTTCACGGCCACTCTCCTGACTTAGCCATTCGAGCACTTCGTGCTTCATTGAGTTATACGTCCGATTTGCCTTAGCGTGCCCAAGTCTCGATCCGTCGCAAGGCAACGATTTGATTTCGCAGACCCCTTACTAAATATTGCAAAAGATCGACCTCTAATATTTTCCCGTCAAAGTATAACCTGCACACGAAACCAACTAAAATCAATACTTGCAACGATTCGGACTTGCGCCTTGGTCGATTCGATTTCTTAGAATCTTCGAGCCGATTCAACGCACTCATCCTTCGGGGCAACGCGGCGCTTCGCATCGATTCAACTCGATGCATTCTTTCGGGACAAGGCAACTCTTCGCATCAACTTAGTTTGATGCATTGCTCGGGACAACTTAACTCTCGCATCGTTTTGCATCGATACATTCCCTTGCATCAACGTGACTCGTTGAGTCAACGCTTCAGCGTAATGCGCCGTGCGGAGCGGGGCATTACAGAATATACCACTCAAAACAAGGTTCGTCCTCGAACCAAAACCAACACTCCGACTAAGTGTTTTATAGATCGTATTACGATCTCGTCCCACCAACATTGTTCAATCTCACACTATCTCGCAAGCTTTTCACTAACATTTCAAGTCTTCCCTGCAGCTCGATTTGAATTTTGTATACAACTCGATTTGGATCCATACCTATATTCAAGGCGTCCCGAAGATATATGTATTTTGACCAATTCCAGTGGTAGCAAATTGGAACAAAGCTGACAGGTAAATTTCAATCCTATGCTTGCCGTCTCGTACTCTCAATCGGACTTATCCATAGTACTTGTTCTCGCAATTTCATTGCATAACGTTACACGATTCAAAATCGCCTTTCTCATTTCGTATGTTTCATGTGGACTACCAATTCTACGCATTACGTCAAGCCGTCGCGCATCCAATCACAACGAGTCTCCGCAATGCCTTGCGTTCGAAGTCGCTACCCAACTATCTTCGAAGTCTGGCTATGCACTTATCTCGATACGTTTTCCTTTGTTGACTTGTAAACGCATCAACATTCAGGACTACGCCCGCTAGGTTACTTACATAGTCCCCGTGCTTAGATTCTTCCGACGCAAGTTTAAATTGACATTGCACAAAGGCCACAATCTATTCGACATGAAAGTTTACAACAAGGCGACAGTGCTCAAGGCAACGATCGCCTTAGCACGAAGGTCTTTACGACGCATCTTACGTTCAATTTCCTAACGAGTAGGAATTCACTAGCCAAATTCCCAACTTATCCGTCTCGCAACATCGAATACCAGTTCGATTCACGCAAGCTCAATTACAAGGTAAATCCGAATCTAACGACATGACTTACAGGTCATTCCCTTATCGTTCCCTCTCGTGCTTAGCACGTTCCTCGCACTCGTCTATCCGAATCACCAAGTCCGTTGGTGAATTTCAAGTCCTATCGTCGACCAACATAACCATTCAAGCATTCATCCGACGAATACTCAAAATCCATCTATATCATTCTCAATCGAAAGTTGTTCCAACAATTCTCGATTGCCTAGACTTACCGTCAACATGCACCGTATTATATTTGTTATCGGTGCAATCTCATATGCGATATCGCATGGGTCATCTTACGGTCTGCAGCATTCAATTTGATTTGGCGGTCAAGTCCTCTAGGGTCAGCTGCCCCGAAGCTACGCTCGATAATTGTGGATCATCACCGAAGGACAGTTTAATACGAACCATGCTATATCTTATTTCGGAGCCAAATCACGTTCCGACGATTCTATGCGACTACCCAATTTCGGACAAAACCATTTCTATCGGCGCAATTGATGCGCAACTATCCTCCGAGTCAAGTCATGCACTGCCGTCGATGATTCTGCAATTTACGAAACATCTATTCGCATCAAGTTCGAGTCTATCTTATTCACGGGTCGACACACGAGATGCTATACGCATCGAGCAATCGTCGATGACTTATAGTCTCGTCTTGATCAATCACAAAATTTACGATCAACCAAGTTCGTTCATTCTCGTATCGTTACTTACAAAATTTTGATAGCGCAAGGCGCACTACATTTTGCATTCTCACATCGTGCTTACGTTCCTTGCGTATCGATCTCGATACGCCGTATCCATTTCGATAACGTAAGGATCAACTTTGAATCCGTTTCGACGTCAACTTAACTCGCATTGCATACATCCAAGTTCGCAACAAACTTTTCCATACGCATCCACTCGTTCTCCGATTCGTCGCATTCTGCTATACTTTGATCGCGTAACCGAGTTACCGATTATCCAACATCGAACCCTCGAGTTATACGATCACGCCCTCTAAGTTCTGCGTGTTCTTCAGTCGTACTCAAATGAGTGTTGCCGTAACTTAACCAACTATTTCATAGGCACGGTTTCTCGCATCAACCAACTTTCTTACCGAAGTCGCACATCGTGCGATTCGATTACAACTTGCATCGCCCAACATTTCTATCAAAATTGCAAGTCGTGCGATTCAATTCGCCTAGACGAACACTCCTATCGAGATCGCAAGTCGTGCGATTCGATTCGCCTCGTCCAACATTTCTATCGAGATCGCAATTCGTGCGACTCATTCGTAAGCTCGAATAATCCTTTCCCGTCGATCCGATTATTGCGTCAAGGCATAATCGTTTCGCTAGTCTCGGTCGTCCGACCAACTTATAACTTTCGTCCGACGTATCATTCATTGATACGAGTTTCGCCTTATCGTCCCAACCAATTTTCGAAGAACACTTGCATCACATATCGCCATACAAATTTCCAATCGAGTCTCGGTACTCCCCCGTCCGTTGCGGACAAACTTTCCGTAATTCTCACAAAGCATCGATGCAATTTATCGCACAAGTGCTGTACCATATACCACTCGAAATCGAGTCATTCATCGCCTACGTGGTATGGAATATACCACTCGGAGTTCAAGCCATTTCCCTCGCGTTATACTTAGTATAGGCCAACGTTCTCTTCCGACTCACGATTTTCGCAGTGATCGTGCTTGATCACAACCGTAACTTCGATTCTATCAAAATTCAACACGATTCGGTCAATATTCTCGCTTGCCAACATAAGTTTGGTATGCAACCGAACGATTCGTTCTATCGATTTACGATTTCAATTCTTTCCTTATGTTGCATCTCGTGCAACAATTTATTTGATATGCGTTACACCCCGTGCAACAAATTTCACTTCCGATACGCGTTGCACATCATACTACGATTTATTTCCGACATTTTCATTTCACTTTGTACAACGATTTATTTCCAACTTCCTTTGTACTTCGTGCAACGATTAATTTGATATGCGTTGCACCACGTGCAATAATTTTTACTTTCAATATGCGTTGCACATCGTACAACGACCATTTCCGACATTTATCGCACCACGTACAACGAATTACCCTCGACTTTCCAAGTCAATGCACAATCCGTTTTAACACATTCGGTATTGGCCTATCACTTCTCACTTTCTTTTTAACGCATAATCACCATTACTCGTTGTACTTCGTGCATTATTTTATTTCTCATTCAACATGTTACATTGCGACAACATCTCAAATCGTATTTCATAATTTGTTGCGCTTGCAGCAACTAACATTTTTACGGCTCGTTTGCATTCAATGCAATATACCCTTCGCGACATTCTTAGCAAACATCATAAAATTTCCAAAACACAAGCGGCAAAATTTCATGATTTGTATTAGACTTATTGTATGGAACATCCAGTGCGGCATCGAGTAGAATCAAGAGTGATATCAAGTGGTGGTGGGCAACTTTTCGAATTGTAATGAAGCGAGCGTCCAGAGAAAATTGAGCCTAGAGCTCTGATACCAATTTGTCACACCCCGACCCGGAATCACCCGAATCATCGTCCTCGCAGGGGGCATGATGCCGCACGAGCCTGGAGTTGCGCTCGTGCAAGGCAAGATGACAAGTTCTCAAATGGTTATCTTTTAATTCGATATTAACAACGAAAGGAAACAGAGTATACGAAACAATTCTCTTTATTGATATCTGAAACTGAGATTACAATAGCTTTCAATAGCCTAACAATATATGCCAGATTGGCTACAACACTCAGGTTCTCTCTTGCCCACAAAGGATTTCACCGTTCCATACATCATGCCTTCTATATCTCGGCCGCATCAATCCAGCTGCGTAGTCCGAGCGTCAATACGATAGCACGCTTCAATGCGCTTCGGCATTCCAAGCCTTAACGCGTTCAAGCAACGCCTCGCCACGAGCAATCCATTCCCTGCACCCTGTATAAAGCTGGTGGGAGATCAGTACGTTCATCCTCGCATGTACTGAAGCAAAGATCATCTTTCCAAACCGACATTTTAATCTTTATGTTGAATCATGCAACTTAGTTTATGATCTTGCTATGTTCTCCTTAGGGTCAATTTCATGGCATATTCGAAAGCGTAAAGCATGTTATCATAGCAGCATGTTATCGAATTGAATAGGCAAACAAACAAGCAATCTCGTGTTTGATTCGTGGTGCGACTTACCAAGTTGACGCACTCGCCCTTGCACCGACGCAAGGTGAATACGCCGTAATCCTTCCCTGTCATGTTATTGTGCATCTCTAAGCAGGATCTCTATGTGGGACGCATATGCGCCTACACTTTCAATCCATCGTTCCTTAACTATATGAGGGCCGTTGGCGTATCTGTGCCGGAATGGACTAAAGGAGTTCCTTTCTTTTCTCTCCTTCTTTTCTCTCTATTTGGTTGGGCTGCCCGGCGTTTCACGGGTTGGGTCACCTCCCAAACAACCGAAATATTCCTGCTACATGCCATTATTTGCGGCTTCTGCCATCTTGTTTAAGGATGTGCGCCTACAAAGATTATCCATCCCTCCACGGCCAAATCGGTTCCGGGGACCTCCGGCATTTAACCGTTTGGGGGGGATACTCGTGCACGAGTTATTATCACATTAATCTCGAGCCCATTTCAATCGACCATGCAACGCCCTATCATTCAACAGTTAAATTCAAACAACCAAACATAGTCTTGAGTCCGAGACTCAGACTTATCGTCTCGTATTTCTTCCATTTAGCTTTCTATGTTCTTTCGTTTCGCACTTCGTTTCGATGATTCAATGACATCGTGCCTCAACTCAATGCTCGTCAACCGAACGACCCGAAGGTCTCGAACACCTTTCGAGGCAACATGTCATATCCGACAGTTCTGCCACATTCATACCGCAACTGTATTCTCTTACAACGAAGCTATCTTTTATTATCCCGTGCACGTAGGCACGTTTCGACCATATTCCCATGTTATATAACTTAGCATTCAATGTTCGGGACTTGCGCGCTAGGGCGCTCGCCTATTGTCTTTCAATGTTCTAGCCGTCTAACTCGTTCAGCAAAGGCACGGTATGGTTCGTGCACTAAGGCACTCGCCGATTACAATTATCCCATGTTCTTACGGCTTGCGCACCGAGGCGCTCGCCTTAGCGATATCCAATGTCCCATAGCGACTCGTGCATATTGATGCACGTTTCATTTCAATTGTTCTAACTTAGTGTTCGACTCACACTATGATTTTATCTCCGATCGGCCACGCCCGTGGCGTCAATAGGTTAACTTAGCATACAATGATATATTTGACTTATCGAATGAAGGAGTAAAAAGAAGTCAATCCTCCCATCTTGAGTCGATAGGCCTTCGTCGTTTCGCCGAGCCGATGCGGCTCGATTCCCTAACTTTGTTGCACGGCCACTCTCCTGACTTAGCCATTCGAGCACTTCGTGCTTCATTGAATTATACGTCCGATTTGCCTTAGCGTGCCCAAGTCTCGACCCGTCGTAAGGCGACGATTTAATTTCGCGGACCCCTTACTAAATATTGCAAAAGATCGACCTCTAATATTTTCCCGTCAAAGTATAACCTGCACACGAAACCAACTAAAATCAATACTTGCAACGATTCAGACTTACGCATTGGTCGATTCGATTTCTTAGAATCTTCGAGCCGATTCAACGCACTCATCCTTCGGGGCAACGCGGCGCTTCGCATCGATTCAACTCGATGCATTCTTTCGGGACAAGGCAACTCTTCGCATCAACTTAGTTTGATGCATTGCTCGGGACAACTTAACTCTCGCATCGTTTTGCATCGATACATTCCCTTGCATCAACGTGACTCGTTGAGTCAATGCTTCAGCATAATGCACCGTGCGGAGCGGGGCATTACAGGATCTGTCTAGTACCACGCAAGGGCTAAGTCCTGCATCTGACTGCCCGCCGCCTCGATATGGAGTCGACCTGGTATCTCTGCCAGCCTGAATATCTTCTCGATATGCTCTATCCAGTCGTCTGCATAATGAATGCCCTCTGTGCCCAAGAACTCTCTGGGGTGCATCTTCTGGAAGTCCTGTATATCCTTCTCCTTCCGACGAGGCTGCTGCTGCTCCCCCAGAGCAGTCACCATCTCTACTGTAGTACGAACCAGCTGGTGGGCCTCATCAATCCCCTGATGATAATCGGCAGTCTGCCGCTGCTGCTGCTGCTGGTGAGATGCCATAATCCTCTCCACGAAAGAGAATATATGAGCAGTATCTACCATCCCCGCAGGTGGAGGCTGCTGTGGTGGAAGGATCTCGGGAAGCACCGGACTCTGCCTCCCAGCTGATGGAACACCCACCCCAGCTGATGGATCTCCGAAAGCTGCTGAAACACCCACCCCAGCTGGCATGACTGGGGATGCGGTACCAGGGGCTGGCTGCTGAAGGTGAGAGGTGGCAGACCCCTCTGCAGCGGCTACTATACCAGAGCGATGTGATCGTGTCTCCACTATCTTGAAGACAGATCGAAAAGGAAGTCAATACTGAGCAGGAATCGATAAAATCAAAGGAGGATAGTTTATCTCAAAGAAGACAATCAGTAAGATATGTAGATGGCATGAATTGGAGCAGAATTTTTTTCCTAACTGTGATTGAGTACCTTTCCGTTAAAGCCTATCTCTCAATCCTATCGCAGGCTCGCGGCAGTACAACTAAGTCGCCGTACTACCACGATATCGCACTAATGCGACTATCGACCTGCATGGGCCACCACTAAAAACGTGTCACGACCCGCACCCACTGTGACGGTACGAGCACGTAACAACGCCCAGCCTACGCCGCAGTGTCGACGGTAGAACGCTGTTCTAGGTCACTATATAACCAACCAATCACGCAGTTATATAATGTACTTGTCAAAATTCAACTCCGAACGGAGGACAAGTATAGATATAATGAATCTCAATCACAGTCTAAGAACGATAAGATATCACAGAAGATATATCTAAAGGCTAAATAACAGAATAAAATCCAACAACTAAAAATATAATCTCAAACAATCTCAACTACAATCTCAACTATAAATCTCAACTATATACAACTCCAGTTCTAAACATGAAAGCTAAACAACAACTTGCTAATCTCCCTATCACTCCCGAGTGTCGGGGCCAAAGGTAGCTAAGCCTTCTCCACAGTAATATGTAGGGCATGTGTCCTCAGGGCAATCATCTGTAAAATTTACAACAGGTCCAGTCAGGACAGGAACGAGTACAACTCATCAAGAAAACCCAAGTAAATGACAGAGAATATAAAGCCGTTATAGACAGTTTTATTGATGAATATGACAGTTTATATACAGGTGATGGTATAGAGAAACAGTAAGATACAAGGAAAGTAAAGTAACTAAACAAGAGAAGAATGATGGCAATGAAGACTGTATAAATAAATCTAGCTGAACTAAGGTGACATAAAGAGTCCAGGCAGTAATGTAAAACAAGTGTAAGCTACTATAAATCCAGTACGGGATGAATCTAATACAAGATGAATCAAGTACAAGATGATTCTAGGTAGTGATCAAGAATCCAGGTGAGTCCAGCTATTCTAATAGTGTGTTTTAAAATACCGAGATCGACATGTAAACGGCTATGGGTAATCAGACACACCTCTCACTGATCAGGCGAGAGATGGCTATGCTTCCAGTAGATTCCAGTTGGAGATTCTAGATTTGGGGTATGTCTATATGTCTTACTCAATATTTTTCCGCCCCGCAATACAAATAAATCCAGAATTCGACACGAGAATCGAGATGAGTCCAGCCAAAATATGATGATTCCAGAAATAGATTCCGGAATGATTCCAGTGATTCCAGTAATAGAGGCCATATAATATGGTGAGTGTGTCGCATACATGAATCCAGAAATATCCATACGTGTGGTATCAAAAAATCACATAAAACTAAATAGAACTGAAATACAGTAACTGGCAAATAAATGAGAGAACTATCAGATAATGTACTCGCCTGATACTCTGAAAAGAGTAGTGTAATGTCAGATGTCTGCACCGGAGTCACAATGTCCTAAATAGAACAGTACAGGTTATAATATGTCTAAAACAAGGCAAATGATGGTTATGATGCAATCTACATGATTTCTAAGCCAAACTAGGTCAAAGTCAACTCTAAGTCAAACCTGGTCAACTATCTAGGTCAAACTAGGTCCAAGTCAAACTTGGTCAACTCTGAGTCAACCCAAGTCAATACTCTGGTCAAACTAGGTCAATTGGTCACATCCGGACTAATGTTGACCTTTGGTCAACTCCAGTCAACCTGGACTAGTCAAACTAAGTCAACTAGGTCAAGCCTAAGCCAAACAAGTCTCACTAAGCCTAGCCAAGCCTAGGCTGGCAAGCACACATCAATACAAGTCACACTTAGCCTAAAATAACCCAACACTCTTATGAATATTCCATATACCATAGGCTATCCTACCTAGGCTATAAGCCAAAATCACATATAGGCAATACACACATTAATTACTATATATCTATATACATAATATTTATATAAACAATACGCAATATCTATATTACATCACCACACAAGATTATATATATAAATTAATATAAATGTCATACATATACAATTATACATATTATACAAGAATGTAGTTGTACATATATATATATACATTTAGAGGGATAGGCATGTGTGTGTCAAATAGTGTAATAGGAAAACAGTGTGGTAGTGTACCAAAGTGTGTCTTAATGTGAAGTGAAGTGTCATGTGTGTGTAGACTATGTGTAGGAATTCTGGAATCAGTGACAGTGTCATGGACATTGGGTGTGTGTGTGTATAACATGTGTGGAGGGTGTGGTGTAAGGGTGAGTGACAGGACAGTAAATCATTCAACAACTTATACCACAACCACTAATCAAGTTTTCTACCAAACTCTCATCCTTATACATATATACATGTCCTTAATTTCAGAACTAATTAAACACTCAATCTCAGGAAATTATATAGGAAATAAATGCAAGAGATGAAGTGTACTGTGTAGTGAAGATGCAGGAATTCTCTGGAATTTCAGTGAACACATTACAGTTCCCACATGCAACCACCTAACACATGTGTATAAACTCTCTTGCATTTGAATCATGGAAATGGGTTTAAAATTACAGGAATTTTCAGAAATCAGTAAGCAGTGTTCATGTGTCAGTGTGCACAGGGTTCATTGATTTTCAGTAATCCATAAGTAAATACAACTCCAGACAAAATGAAATAACTATGAACAAAATCCTAGCTATCTATACAACCTCTACTGTGTCTCCTCTAGGCTAGCAGACAACCTCCAGGCTATCTGTAAAATTTATCAACAGGTCCAGTCAGGACAGGAGCGAGCACAATACATCTTGTCACGCCCCGATTCGTAGAGTCATTTCTTCACATATTTTATCTCTTGGAATCGATCGTCCTCGCTTGGGCGTGATGCCGTACAAGTCTGGTATTGCACTTGTACTAGGCAAAGATGGTACATAATCGATTATCTTCAAATAGAAACACATCGCAGCGGCAGAAGCAGACAAATTGAAGTTAGTGAGGACAATCTTTCTCATTGAATAGAAGTACATCACTTCTTTATAGCAGCGGAGAAAAAGAGTAACTTGAAGCCACACAGAGATATATAGAACTTTATTCTCTTTATTGATAATTAAAGAAGAGTACAAGACTTGTATTGAAGTACAATGATTACAGTACATCTCTCTTTACATTGGAACCCAACTGAACAATGCTATACAGCTTACATTTGATATTTGGATACAATGGATTACAACTCGATATACCGACTTGGCTTACAATCTCACTGGTACAACTGATTACATGTTCCATACATTATGCCCTTTATAAACAGAAGACATCATCTTGTACAAGGAGAGCTTCTGTATGCCCAACAAATCTTCGATGCCGCGGAACCAATCAAGCCAATCTTCGTGTGTAGAATATTCCAAGCAAGAGCACCTGCCCACAAAACGTGGGTCAGCACATCATCTATGCACTGGCGAGTAGAATCCAACTCACTCGCATAAACCAACATTAAAGTGATCATTTAAGCAAACATTTATTAGAATGGTCTTTCTACTTGGGACCTAGCATCAGTTTACAGTTCATGGGCAATAATCAGAGTGAAGCATGTAAACATATTCTTTGTAGCATTCATGTGGACATATCTTTTAGCATTCTTGGTGTTATCATGCAAAGGCATCATTGAGGCATACTAGGTGTTATCAAGAAAAGGTATCATTGAGGCATCGTTAACATTAACATCTTAAACATGTTATAACAGTTCTCACTTCAAGCATCACTTAGCATGTATGTTGTGTTTGAGCAATGATTAAAGCATGGCATCTTTCTAGCATACTGAATTTAACATGTTAAGCAGGATCTCATTCTGAAAGGCTACATACAGCATCATCAAACTTATTTGGAACGTAAGCATGCAAGTTAAACCAACACATATATTAAATTATCACATTTAAGTGATTTCTTACCGATAGCCGACTCCCACATACCTGCATCAATTACAGGTTAGCAGATATACTTACTCTGCCTGCATAAGACATTCATTAGCATGCATCCTGACTACATGGTCACTGGTGTTTAACCATACGGACATTGCCATATAGGTCTTCATTGGTAATGAGATGACTCCAGAGAAGGTAGCTAGCCCCAAAGGATGCCTCACAAAACCCGTGCCCCTACTGGCACGCCAATGTTTTCTCCTAGGCCGGATCGGTCGCCCTAACGTCCCGGGGTACCGTCCGAGAAAACATATCCCCATCACTTATGCATAAGTTGTCCTATGACCATGCGAATGCGTGTCCATCTCAATCGTGAACATAAAATGCATGGCAAAATATTGAAGTAAAGACAACAGTGCATCATCATTTATCTCATTCAAGTCATGTTCAATGACTTATTCATTCCCAACATTACCATCATTTCATTTGGTGATCTCAACGATCCCAAGCCTCATCAATTCTCATTCATTGCTTTATTGCAACATTTCTCATTTGTTCCTTCTAAGGAGGAACAACAGTATTCATTCATTTGAAAGGGACCTGTAGCATTTCATTCATTTCATAGGGACAATAGCATATTCAATTCTTTTCTCATGTATTATTTATGCAGCATCTCATTATTCAAGTGATTCATTCATTTCATCGATCTTAAGCATAAGGGATATTATCAATTCAATCTCAGGCATCATGTTACATTAGCAGTTCGAGTGTGATTCGTTCAGCAATTCAAAGTTCATGTATTGTTCATTCAATGATTTCCAGCATATGAATCTCTATCAATTTAGCAACTAAAGCATCGCATCACAATTATTCAACATTCAAGGTAAGAGATATTAGGGACATATTCATAGCATCACATTATTCCATTTATTAAGCATGCAGGAATAAGGAGGAAGGAGGACAGTTCCACTTGCCTTATATAACGGTCTTCCTGCTCCAATCCCACTAAGCGTAGCTCCACCAGCGAGCCACATTCCAATACCCATTCCGTCTAACTAGCTAAGAAAGACTACATCAGTCTCAATTTTCCTGATCTCCAATATAAGTCACGGTCCAACATTCTGATCCCATCCAACAAGCCAACCAAATGCCTCGTGCAGAGCGGGGCATTACATAATATACCACTCAGAAAAAGTTTCGTCCTCGAAACTTAAGAAAACAACTCATCTACTAGATTCACTTAATCACAATGAGTTACTCATTCAGCTTCAATTCAATATTCAATTCAGCCCACTCGGTCATTTCAAAATAGTTGTCCAACAGTATCATTTTAATCAATCAACGATTCAATCCATCTATCTCTTTTTCCAAATACTTGCAACTTCTCATTGATTCACCAACATTTTTCTTACATTCTATCTTGGTCGCAACACATCACTTCATTTGGATCCATACACATATTTCAGGCGTCCCCAAAATATATGCATTTCAGCCAAAGTCTGCGCTAGTGCGATAAATTCTTCCAACAATATTATCTCAGTCGCAACCTATCACTTCGGCTGTATCCATACATATATTTTAGGCGTCCCCAAAACATATGTACTTCAACCAACTTCCATGATAGTATAATTCGATCAGCCACGATATAACTCTCTTTTCCAATCAGACTTAGTATCCTTTCAATTGACTTATCACTTTATTCCCCTTGCCACAATCATTATTTTCCAGGCCACCACTTAACATCAGGGACAATCTCCATCCAAGCATAACATTTCTAACATTCGATCAAGGGTCTAACTTAGAGCCAATCATATCAAGGTTTCACAACAACAATCATTTTCCTTCCCAAATCCAACAATATTTTTCACCGGGGCAATTCATCTTTTCTAAAAGATACAATCCAACATCACCAACTATCGATTATCCGAGTCAGGGTATAATTCTATGCAACAGTCAAGGTTAACCCAGCTACCCGACTATAGATACTTATCCAACATTTCCGTCATGAGCAGTCAATTCCATCTCATATAATAATTCACTATTCGATATATACAAATCAAGTCTCATCCCACGATTCCATTTTCCGCTATAGGCCGACACATAATTCTCAAGGGTCGAACATCTCTAAGGTTCATATTGGAGCATATACTTACAACTTATCATTCTTAGATCATACTCATCACCATCTCTCGTTCAATGCCACAAGGTCATTCTATGGGTCGCCAACGGCCATCTATTATTCGGTCCAGTCTCAATGGTTAGCTATACCAACAGCTATACCTAATCATTCAGGTGACTCCCCTAGAGTGGATGGCTACTAGGGTTATACTAGTTTCTATTTCTTAGGGCCAACAAGCAACCGACAGTTCTAAGGAACTCTACCCAAACCTATGGGTATCAATTCAGTCTGAATAATGAATCGCCAATTGGGCTAAGCCAGCAATTGGTAAATCAACAACTGGTCGCTAGGGTCAAGTCTATCTATTCAGGGTCTTCCTCAAGGAAATAATTCCCACAGAGGCTCATTCTAGACTTACCCAACAATCGACTAAAATCGATCTATCAACATTACGGTCAATTCCAAATCCGACATACGATCTTCATCGTTCTAATAATCCATCAAGTAAATTTCCAATGATTCAATTTCTGGTCCGATTCCTTCGTACCCACATAAACCCATAACCAAGGTTAACTATTCAAGGGTCAACGATTCCGATAGTTTTAATATAACTATAGAATCATACTATTCGGTCTGTATGACAAGGTTGCACCACTAAGTCATAAGCCAACAATCTATATCCCAACTAACAATCACCTATACCGACATTATCCAACACATTTGAAATTTCTTGTTCCCATTCGTTTCTCAATCATCAAACTCTCTTACGGCATTCTTAAAATTCTCTACCTCAAAGGTCGAGTAGTTCATTCCATTCAATCTGATAATTCATGTATCAATTAACCATCCTCTATGCCACATAATATTCAGGGTTGCTACTTGTTACTTTTCTAATCCCATTAAATTTCTCAGCATACTTGCACATAGGCAACAACTATCCTTTGGTGATCTAGATGGGTTAACATCTATTACACCTTAGGGTCAAGGCACAAATCTCTAATATTCCTTTGGTCACCGACAACTTTTTCCAAAACTTTTATCTTAGCAATCAACATTGTATTAGCCATAAATAATTTGCATCCAACCAATCGAAATCGACATTCAGATATTCTAAGCCACAACATTCTCTAGCCAAATCCATTTACTCATAGCATACTAACGGTCTTACTAGTCTGAGTCAGCACTCGACTAAACAATTTATAACCATGCCACTGATTACAATTTCCGACAATCTCGCTATCCAACATAACATCACCGTCAAGGGACACTCAAGTCATTTAGCCACAATACATGACTCCCAGCTAAGTCTCGACACTACCCAGTACTCACAGATAGTCTCACTGCTATCCCATGGAAAGGGTCAACATACATCTCGTTCTGAGGTGGTAGAGGCAATATACCACTCAGAAATGAAGCCATCCTTAAACAATACCAACTCAATTCTATTCCAGACATTCGTGATCTATGATGATCACAACACTTAGCCAACATCTCGGGGTCTCAATAGTATAAGCCAACATTCTTAGCGTCTCTAAAGCACTTAGCAACACACATGAGTCAATTCACCAGTTCTGTCAAACTCATCCATCAATTATTTCATTCACAATTCTTTTCCAACATCACATGCAATTCTAAACTTGTTGCAGCATACATAGCCATTTCCTTTATTCCCAAAATTCCAAACAGCATTCACAATATAACATACTATGGCATCGAGTCATTGTTGGGTTATTTGTGTCCAAACCAACAACAATTATTCATTTATGGGCATCACAATGTATATAGACTTATTGTATGGAACATCCAGTGAGCAGCCAAGAGGGTCAACGAACTTTCAAATATGAACAATATAAGGATGATTACAGAACGACAACAGCATAATCGCGGAAGCAATCTTTGATTTAATTTCGGAAGCAACGTTGAGTGATCGCGGAAGCAACTTTGGTTAATCATCGATACAACTTTGATTTGAAACGAATCAAAGAAGAGACCAAGGACGTAAAGCCGTGCTCTGATACCAATTTGTCACGCCCCGATTCGTAGAGTCATTTCTTCACATATTTTATCTCTTGGAATCGATCGTCCTCGCTTGGGCGTGATGCCGTACAAGTCTGGTATTGCACTTGTACTAGGCAAAGATGGTACATAATCGATTATCTTCAAATAGAAACACATCGCAGCGGCAGAAGCAGACAAATTGAAGTTAGTGAGGACAATCTTTCTCATTGAATAGAAGTACATCACTTCTTTATAGCAGCGGAGAAAAAGAGTAACTTGAAGCCACACAGAGATATATAGAACTTTATTCTCTTTATTGATAATTAAAGAAGAGTACAAGACTTGTATTGAAGTACAATGATTACAGTACATCTCTCTTTACATTGGAACCCAACTGAACAATGCTATACAGCTTACATTTGATATTTGGATACAATGGATTACAACTCGATATACCGACTTGGCTTACAATCTCACTGGTACAACTGATTACATGTTCCATACATTATGCCCTTTATAAACAGAAGACATCATCTTGTACAAGGAGAGCTTCTGTATGCCCAACAAATCTTCGATGCCGCGGAACCAATCAAGCCAATCTTCGTGTGTAGAATATTCCAAGCAAGAGCACCTGCCCACAAAACGTGGGTCAGCACATCATCTATGCACTGGCGAGTAGAATCCAACTCACTCGCATAAACCAACATTAAAGTGATCATTTAAGCAAACATTTATTAGAATGGTCTTTCTACTTGGGACCTAGCATCAGTTTACAGTTCATGGGCAATAATCAGAGTGAAGCATGTAAACATATTCTTTGTAGCATTCATGTGGACATATCTTTTAGCATTCTTGGTGTTATCATGCAAAGGCATCATTGAGGCATACTAGGTGTTATCAAGAAAAGGTATCATTGAGGCATCGTTAACATTAACATCTTAAACATGTTATAACAGTTCTCACTTCAAGCATCACTTAGCATGTATGTTGTGTTTGAGCAATGATTAAAGCATGGCATCTTTCTAGCATACTGAATTTAACATGTTAAGCAGGATCTCATTCTGAAAGGCTACATACAGCATCATCAAACTTATTTGGAACGTAAGCATGCAAGTTAAACCAACACATATATTAAATTATCACATTTAAGTGATTTCTTACCGATAGCCGACTCCCACATACCTGCATCAATTACAGGTTAGCAGATATACTTACTTTGCCTGCATAAGACATTCATTAGCATGCATCCTGACTACATGGTCACTGGTGTTTAACCATACGGACATTGCCATATAGGTCTTCATTGGTAATGAGATGACTCCAGAGAAGGTAGCTAGCCCCAAAGGATGCCTCACAAAACCCGTGCCCCTACTGGCACGCCAATGTTTTCTCCTAGGCCGGATCGGTCGCCCTAACGTCCCGGGGTACCGTCCGAGAAAACATATCCCCATCACTTATGCATAAGTTGTCCTATGACCATGCGAATGCGTGTCCATCTCAATCGTGAACATAAAATGCATGGCAAAATATTGAAGTAAAGACAACAGTGCATCATCATTTATCTCATTCAAGTCATGTTCAATGACTTATTCATTCCCAACATTACCATCATTTCATTTGGTGATCTCAACGATCCCAAGCCTCATCAATTCTCATTCATTGCTTTATTGCAACATTTCTCATTTGTTCCTTCTAAGGAGGAACAACAGTATTCATTCATTTGAAAGGGACCTGTAGCATTTCATTCATTTCATAGGGACAATAGCATATTCAATTCTTTTCTCATGTATTATTTATGCAGCATCTCATTATTCAAGTGATTCATTCATTTCATCGATCTTAAGCATAAGGGATATTATCAATTCAATCTCAGGCATCATGTTACATTAGCAGTTCGAGTGTGATTCGTTCAGCAATTCAAAGTTCATGTATTGTTCATTCAATGATTTCCAGCATATGAATCTCTATCAATTTAGCAACTAAAGCATCGCATCACAATTATTCAACATTCAAGGTAAGAGATATTAGGGACATATTCATAGCATCACATTATTCCATTTATTAAGCATGCAGGAATAAGGAGGAAGGAGGACAGTTCCACTTGCCTTATATAACGGTCTTCCTGCTCCAATCCCACTAAGCGTAGCTCCACCAGCGAGCCACATTCCAATACCCATTCCGTCTAACTAGCTAAGAAAGACTACATCAGTCTCAATTTTCCTGATCTCCAATATAAGTCACGGTCCAACATTCTGATCCCATCCAACAAGCCAACCAAATGCCTCGTGCAGAGCGGGGCATTACACATCTCACGCAGATCATAACAGGTTAGGGAATATAAACATGCAAGAGAGTACGATACATGAAACTGAAAGAAAGTACATGATGTAAACAGAGAGAGAACTGTAATAGAAATATCTACTATAAGTAGAGAGCTACCAGTGACTAGTGATTTAGAGTACAAAGTCGACATGTGAACGGCTGCATTTGTACATGACTATACTAAAGAGGCGCACATGGCTATACTACTTTATAATTGTTCACATGGCTATTTATACTCCCCCATACCCCAATCAATACACAAGGATCCAAACAAGTTATGTTACGTACATGGTTTTCACATGAAGCCCATAAATGGGTGCACATGAAGTATACATGAGAGCTCATACATGAGTGCACATGAAGTTCACATGGGGGGCCCAAAAATGGGTTCACATGAAATTCACATAAAGGCTCATAAATGAGTGCACATGCAATATAGGTTATACATGAGATACATGGGAAACATGACCGATTCATGAGAGCACATGAAAGTACACGAGCATGCATGAACGAGTATGAAGCACATGAGAAACATGAATAAGATGAGAGCGAGGAATACATGATGTACACGAAACACATGATATAATATATCCGATGCTCCCGAGGGGGATAACATCTCAAGGTAGGGATCCATATAGTACCAATCCGTGATAATATCATGACAGCATCAAATAAGGTAAACTAGAGCAGGAATATAATTCTAAGCAAGTTATGAAATGATCAGAGAATGTACTCGCCTGATATCTGAATGTCCAAGGTAAAGGTACTGTCCGAGGAGAGGTGTCTGGCTCCTAATTAGAACAGCACAAGTCACAACATATCCAGAAGGGTAATATAAAGCACTACAATGCATTCTACATGAATCTAGGTCAAACTAGGCCAAAGTCAACCCTTGGTCAACTCTGGTCAACTGCACTAGTCAAACTAGGTCAAACTAGGTCATGTCCTAACCCAATAAGTCTTACTAGGCCTAACCAAGACTATCCTAGTAAGCACACATCAATACAAGGCTATACAAGCCAACATACACCCAACTCTATATAGCATGTAATTATTCAATACTCAAATAGGCAAGAATTCACATTGGATATACACTAGGTAATCTATTACTTTAAACTATATATGTCTACACATATATATACATGCATATATTGGTATTCAACATTAGGTCTATAATCATGGCATTTCAAATGGTTATATAAACTTATATATTACAACACAATATGCTAACATATATATAATATACATACATAGCTAAGTTAACTGTATTCATAAATACTTATTTAAGAGGCTATGTGTGTGTACGTGAACATGGCAAAGGGGCAAATGAGGGCTAAATGGGCATACATAGTGTATACATATCAAAGAGTGTCAAAGTGTAAGTGAACAAAGTGTCAAGTGTGATAGTGTCTACATAGTGTAAGGGGTACATGAGGTAATATAGGATTTGTGTTAACATAGAACATTACATCTCATTAACTTGTATATTGCATACATTACATCTATTATTACATTACATTCATGCTTGCATTCATTCATCATTCATTTATTCTCTTGCACTACTATATGCACCATACATTACATACTATGGAACCTACATATTCATTACAAGCCATACTTATACATGCTTACATTAGATAGGATACTTACACCTCATACATCATTTATTTAAACATTTACTTATGCTTACATTCTCTATTTAATTACATAATGTATATACATTAACATAGGTTAAAATTAAATAGAACATTATATTACACACAAGGGTACACAAAATGCATATGCCGAATAGTAACTCCTACTAATAATCAATACTGTACCATCTCAGCATGAATTAAAATCTAGGATTAAAGTATGTTATAGATCTATGTGTTAACTTTCCGAAACTTCAAACGGATCGCGTTTTCGTTTCCGAAAACTCCCGGAATCGCGAAAACACCGAGAATGCGTTTGTCTTTCATACAGCTGACACTCAAATAATTCTCCAGAAAGTTACAGAAAGAATTAGGCCTATTAATATATGTTTTTGGAAAGCTAACTTCAATACGCTTCTTTTAAAAAAAATGGAAGATTAAACCGAGCTTTGAGCTAGAAGTTATGATATTTCTAAGTTAGGGCTGAAATTAAAAACGTGGATAAAAATCATGACGGAATTGCGTAGTTTGAGACAAAAGAACACAAGTATATAACATAATATATCAAGAACTCACACTCTACACTAATATATATATATGAGACACTATAGAACACATCTCCAATACAAAAATATGAGATTAAACATGTAATAATTCATTTATACATAACAACAACACATAGTGTGTCCCAATTTGGGGTTTTCCCACATGGACACAACCACAACACAAAGGACACTCCTATGACCTCCAAATGGACACGAAATGGACACAAATGGAGATACAACCATAGGGGTCATTCCTATGGGTTCAAAATAGACCTATATGTATGAGGAAATAAAAAGGAGAAGGAATTTATACCTCCCGGTAGATCGAATCGAAGAAAAGCCTTCCCTGAGCGACATCGACACGTAGAGATTCCAAAAGGACACGAACGAGCTCCGAATCCTCCCAAACTTGGGTAGCTTACTCCTTGGCTAGAATGGAGAAGGAAAGAAGAAGATTTGGTGGCAAAATGGAAGGATTTGGTGGAGAAATTGCTAGGGATTGCTCTCTAGGAATTTGGGGAAGAACAAGAGAGAGAGAGTGTGGATGAGAATAATAAAATGAACTTGAGCCTATCCTCTCCCAAAGTGGCTGGCCATATGGGGCTATTTGTCCTATTATGGTAAGGTCCAAAATACCCCCACTAACCTATTCTATGAGTATTAGGAAATGGCTAATTGGTTGGGGCTAAATTAGTCATTCTAAAGTCTCTAATCACACTAACCTTATCCATAATAATTAGTCTAACCTCTAACTAAAATATTTCTATCATGTGGACTAAAATTAATATCATGTGGGCCATGCCTAACTAGTGTGTAGGTCCCACTAGAGTCAAACTACCCCCGGGTCCCCGTTTCAAGTCGGATTGAGTTGAAATTCGAACCCGACTCAAATAACCCCAAAACAATATCATAAATAATGAAATAAATTTCAACCCCAAAATAATATCATAAATAATAAAATAAAATTTAAAAATATTCAAAAATATAAAATGACAAAAATACTCCTGTTTCTGAAAACTGGGGGTGGCAAATCTATCCACCTTAAAAAATTTCGTCCTCGAAATTAAAACAAAGCAATCACAGGAAACACATGCAGAAAACAATCTCATTCAAATACTTTTCAAAAAAAAATCAGCAATAAAAAAAATCTCTTTGAGGCACATCAAACATTTATAATTAAAAACTGATACGTATCCGATACGGACACAAACCATCACAAAATCACACCTATCAAAGGTCAAAATCAACAATCACCAACGCAATAAATATGAAAATAATTCAAAGAGGTCAAATGCAAAATATCCTTAGGCCAGAAATGACATTAAAATATCCTAGTCACATGGTTAGGCTCTAGGTCAAACAGTCTCTAGGGTTTCACTAGCAAAACATCAAAATCACAAGTCATAATTTTAAATAGTTTTAAAATGATTTAAAAATTACCAAAAATCATATCATAATTTAAATGTCAAATCAATAAATGATTAAAATTACAAAATTTCAAAATTACCCTCATTTTAGAGAACTGGGTGTTACAAGTCTACCCACCTTAGAAAAATTTTATCCTCAAAATTAAAATATTCATACTCCTTCTAGGTCAAACCCCCCACAATCAAAGTCTCAGAACTTAAACAATCATACGATTTAAAAGGATGACATACAGGGTCATGGCATACGGTGGTAGTGAAAGTCTCATCTAGGTATACTAGTCATGTTAAACCAAAATGGTCATATGGTATCAAAACACACAAGCAATCTAGGGTGCTAAACTAGAAAAGATACAGAAATAACAATCATCAAGACTGTAAGGCAGTCTACCATCCTATATAAAAACTGGTACTTATCAAAATAAAAAAAAGTTAACTACCATTTATCTAATAAGGGGTACTATTCAAGAAAATCAAAATCAAAAGTTAAAGAATGAAAGCCAATTGCATGGAAATCCAATCACAATATATTTATATATATAGCGTTAGAGAGGGAAAAACTAGCATTATGTACAAGTTATGTAGTTCGTGTGTGTATGGGTGTATGTGGACATGTTCATATGGTTAGATAATAGGCGTGTGTGTATGTGAAATATACATGAAAGTGCATAGGAGGATTTGGGGTTTCAAACAATAACTATCAAGTTACACTAATCATGGCATATTGGTTAAACAATCTACAATACACAACTCATTTGCTCATAACATGCATGGCTAACCATGTATATATGTATATATAAAGAGGTAAAGATTTAGTTATGTATATATATACATTATAACATGTATGCCTAAGCTCTATATATATCTATATAGATATGTAATCATGACATAGAGAGGAAGAGTTAGGTTACATGACAGGGTATACTAAGTTAGGGTGTGTGTGTCCTTGTACAGGGTTATAGCTTAGTATTGAAAGGTTAAACCCAATTTTAGTTCAGCATTTACATACAAAATCTGAAAATAAGCTAACATTTAAACCAGTGCAATATTAACATAATGCAATTTCAAAATTTAGGAGTTTGAAACATCACAACTAATCTCAATGCTCCCAATACATCATAACATGATAGAAATAAAACCCTAATATACTATCAATATATTTATCTACGCATACAGTTCAATATTACATGTTAAATCTGAAATTGAACTAAACATGAAAATTAATGTAAAAATGTTAACATGTATTCAGTTTTCAGGATTTTGGAGAATTTGCACATCAAAACCAACTCAATGTTTATCACAACCTAACATGTAAGAATATGAAACCTAAATTTATATCCCTACAACAACAATGTACATAGTTCTAAATATTACATTTAAAACAATCAATTTGAACTAACATTTAAAATTCCGTATTAAGGGTTAATATGCACACAGTCTCAGATTTGACAAATTTAAACACAAAACTCAACCAAATTTTTTTTTCGAATTGAAACCCTACGTATAACATACATGTGCAGTGATATAAATAAAACTACTATCATGAAATTTTATATTTAAATTACGAGTTAAGCTAGGAAAAGCAGAGAATCAAAAATATTGGAGTTTTGAAAATTTAAACATTATCGACATATTAATATGTATTCAGATAGGTGGAAATCAAGTATAGCATGCATAAGTGTCAGAAAAGTGTCCACTATATATATTCATATATATTCTCATGTCCCAATATAAAATTTTAATTCTACGTTAAGACCAACAATTAGATTCCTACCAAGGTTGCAAGCAGGTGATTGACGTAATCAAGACAGTCATATTATTATTTAATACAAGAATAATAGCAAGAAAGAAATAACGATAAAATCTGTTTTTGCTTATCTGTTTAAAAGAAAAACCCATTTTGAAACCCAGAGCTAAATTTTCAAATCCAAGATAAAGTCTAGCAAAATCATCGATTCATTGTATTAAGAAGAATTTCATAGTAAGAAGTTACACAAAGTTTATAAAAACAGCTAAAGCTACTCCTAAGTTAAATAAATGAGAAACAAAACAAAACAAACAAATAACAATTCTCTTTTTTTTTTTTTGAAGGACTGAAACAAAAGTAGAGAAAACATGTTCAAAAATATTTAAGGTACAATCTGATAATCATATGCGTCTTCTTGAAATTATGTTGTCAGAATTCTGCCACGCCAATAAGCATAGCTGCAATAAACGATAGAGTCCATAAAAAGACATACACCCTATAATCATGTTATCTAGAATTCTTACCACACCACCCGGTATGGCTGCAAGAAAATCTAGATTTCATAACTAAGATAAGTAGCGATATCAGGCTCTACGTCCTTGTCATGCTAGCAAATATGACTGCAATAAATTCTAAATTCCATAATAAAGTAGACTTTTACCTTTCTCACTGTCCTTATCAAGTATGTTATCAGGTTATACCTTAATTCCAAAAAAATATACATATACATATAAATATAAACTCAAATTCAACAACTAACATCAAGATTCAAAATTCAACAATAATCCATCAAAAATCATAAAAATACAGACTCAAATTCAACCACTATCATCAAGATTCAAAATTCAACAATAATCCATCAAAAATCATAAAAATACAGACTCAAATTCAACCACTAACATCAAGATTCGAAATTCAACAATAATCCATCAAAAATCAAGTTCAATAACAGGAAGTAAAGGTAAATCAAATCAGGGAAAAATAGATTTCAAATCGAAGTTAAAATAAGATTCTCAAGGGTCGTCCCAGGAATCTCTCAAGGAATCCTAACCGTGATTGAGTACCTTCAAAATATATCCTATTTCTACTGCAGGATGTAGTGGTACTCTAGTTCGAATACCACTACATAAACTCGACCTGCATGGGCCACCACTAAAAATGTGTCACGACCCGCACCCACCGTGAGGGTACGAGTACATAACAACGCCCAGCCTACACCGCAGTATCGGCAGTAGAACGCTGTTCTAGGTCATGAACTATAACTAACATAATATGAATACTCTCCATAAGGAGGCCAACACAGAGGTACAACTCAATCACAATCTAAGATAGAATGATAAAGATAGATAAACATGAAATCCAAAAGAGATATAGGAGATAGAAGTCTAAGTGTCTAAGATACATAATCCCAGAAATACATCTAAAAACTCAAATACAGTAATCCACAAGTAAATACAACTCCAGACAAAATGAAATAACTATGAACAAAATCCTAGCTATCTATACAACCTCTACTGTGTCTCCTCTAGGCTAGCAGACAACCTCCAGGCTATCTGTAAAATTTATCAACAGTTCCAGTCAGGACAGGAGCGAGCACAATACATCTCACGCAGATCATAACAGGTTAGAGAATATAAACATGCAAGAGAGTACGATACATAAAACTGAAAGAAAGTACATGATGTAAACAGAGAGAGAACTGTAATAGAAATATCTACTATAAGTAGAGAGCTACCAGTGACTAGTGATTTAGAGTACAAAGTCGACATATGAACGGCTGGATTTGCACATGACTATACTAAAGAGGCGCACATGGCTATACTACTTTGGAATTGTTCACATGGCTATTTATACTCCCCCATACCCCAATCAATACACAAGGATCCAAACAAGTTATGTTACGTACATGATTTTCACATGAAGCCCATAAATGGGTACACATGAAGTATACATGAGAGCTCATACATGAGTGCACATGAAGTTCATATGGGGGCCCAAAAATGGGTGCACATAAAATTCACATGAAGGCTCATAAATGAGTGCACATGTAATATAGGTTATACATGAGATACATGGGAAACATGACCGATTCATGAGAGCACATGAGAGTACACGAGCATGTATGAACGAGCATGAAGCACATGAGAAACATGAATAACATGAGAGCGAAGAATACATGATGTACACGAAACACATGACATAATGTATCCGATGTTCCCGAGGGGGATAACATCTCAATGTAGGGATCCATATAGTACCAATCCGTGATAATATCGTGACAGCATCAAATAAGGTAAACTAGAGCAGGAATATAATTCTAAGCAAGTTATGAAATGATCAGAGAATGTACTCGCCTGATATCTGAATGTCCAAGGTAAAGGTACTGTCCGAGGAGAGGTGTCTGGCTCCTAATTAGAACAGCACAAGTCACAACATATCCAGAAGGGTAATATAAAGCACTACAATGCATTCTACATGAATCTAGGTCAAACTAGGTCATGTCCTAACCCAGCAAGTCTTACTAGGCCTAACCAAGACTATTCTAGCAAGCACACATCAATACAAGGCTATACAAGCCAACATACACCCAACTCTATATAGCATGCAATTATTCAATACTCAAATAGGCAAGAATTCACATTGGATATACACTAGGTAATCTATTACTTTAAACTATATATGTCTACACATATATACACATGCATATATTGGTATTCAACATTAGGTCTATAATCATGGCATTTCAAATGGTTATATAAACTTATATATTACAACACAATATGCTAACATATATATATAATATACATACATAGCTAAGTTAACTGTATTCATAAATACTTATTTAAGAGGCTACGTGTGTGTATGTGAACATGGCAAAGGGGCAAGTGAGGGTTAAATGGGCATACATAGTGTATACATATCAAAGAGTGTCAAAGTGTAAGTGAACAAAGTGTCAAGTATGATAGTGTCTACATGGTGTAAGGGGTACATGAGGTAATATAGGATTTGTGTTAACATAGAACATTACATCTCATTAATTTGTATATTGCATATATTACATCTATTATTACATTACATTCATACTTGCATTCATTCATCATTCATTTATTCTCTTGCACTACTATATGCACCATACATTACATACTATGGAACCTATATATTCATTACAAGCCATACTTATACATGCTTACATTAGATATGATACTTACACCTCATACATCATTTATTTAAACATTTACTCATGCTTGCATTCTCTATTTAATTATATAATGTATATACATTAACATGGGTTAAAATCAAATAGAACATTATATTACACACAAGGGTGCACAAAATGCATATGCCGAATAGTAACTCCTACTAATAATTAATACTGTACCATCTCAGCATGAATTAAAATCTAGGATTAAAGTATGTTATAGATCTATGTGTTCCGAAACTTCAAACGGATCGCGTTTTCGTTTCCGAAAACTCCCGGAATCGCAAAAAACACCGAGAACGCGTTTGTCTTTCGTACAGCTGACACTCAAATAATTCTCCAGAAAGTTACAGAAAGAATTAGGCCTATTAATATATGTTTTTGGAAAGCTAACTTCAATACGCTTCTTTTAAAAAAAATGGAAGATTAAACTGAGTTTTGAGCTAGAAGTTATGACATTTCTAAGTTAGGGCTGAAATTAAAAATATGGATAAAAATCATGACGGATTTGGGTAGTTTGAGACAAAAGAACACAAGTATATAACATAATATATCAAGAACTCACTCTCTACACTAATATATATATATGAGACACTATAGAACACATCTCCAATACAAAAATATGAGATTAAACATGTAATAATTCATTCATACATAACAACAACACATAGTGTGTCCAAATTTGGGGTTTTCCCACATGGACACAACCACAACACAAAGGACACTCCTATGACCTCCAAATGGACACAAAATGGACACAAATGGAGATACAACCATGGGGGTCATTCCTATGGGTTCAAAATAGACCTATATGCATGAGGAAATGAAAAGGAGAAGGAATTTTTACCTCCCGGTAGATCGAATCGAAGAAAAGCCTTCCCGGAGCGACACCGACACGTAGAGATTCCAAAAGGATACGAACGAGCTCCGAATCCTCCCAAACTTGGGTAGCTTCCTCCTTGGCTAGAATGGAGAAGGAAAGAAGAAGATTTGGTAGCAAAATGGAAGGATTTGGTGGAGAAATTGCTAGGGATTGCTCTCTAGGAATTTGGGAAAGAACAAGAGAGGGAGTATGGATGAGAATAATGAAATGAACTTGAGCCTATCCTCTCCCAAAGTGGCTGGCCAAATGGGGCTATTTGTCCTATTATGGTAAGGTCCAAAATACCCCCACTAACCTATTCTATGAGTATTAGGAAAGGGCTAATTGGTTGGGGCTAAATTGGTCATTCTAAAGTCTCTAATCACACTAACCTTATCCATAATAATTAGTCTAACCTCTAACTAAAATATTTCTATCATGTGGACTAAAATTAATATCATGTGGGCCATGCCTAACTAGTGTGTGGGTCCCACTAGAGTCCAACTACCCCCGGGTTCCCGTTTCAAGTCGGATTGAGTTGAAATTCGAACCCGACTCAAATAACCCCAAAACAATATCATAAATAATAAAATAAATTTTAACCCCAAAATAATATCATAAATAATAAAATAAATTTTAAAAATATTCAAAAATGTAAAATGATAAAAATACCCCTATTTCTGAAAACTGGGGGTGACACAAAGCCGTATCAGTGGCTTGAAATCGCGTGTGTGCGTGTCAGAGAATTTTGATGCGAGCTCGAGAACTTCCTCGACTCGCAACCAAGTGCCACGAAACTTGGTGAGGGTCGAGTCAGACATGGGACCCATCACCTCGCCAAATTCCACGTGTCCTAGTAAAGTGTCGTGTCCTGTGTCAGCCCCGAAATGAAGGAGACGCGCACAGCGTGCACGAGCAGGCACGAGACAGTGCAGCCTCGTTTCCTTTATGCACAGACAACAAGGACCCACGAAATTTTGTGGGGGTCCTGCCAGTCAGTGCCCGCACCCACACACCAAATTTCAGGTGTCGGGGTGCTGTGTCGTGTCCGCTAGGACACTCGTGCAGCAGGACAGCCGTACGAGGCCAGTGCACAGTGTCGTGCACGAGTTGCGTGTCTATTTTGGACACAAAAACCAATCCGATTCGTGCTCAGACATATAAATATATAATCTACATATTAAGAGCTATCCAAATATATAATTTGTTTTGAAAAACATTAACATTCAATCCATTGAGGCATTTCAACAAACACCTACACAACACTACGACACGTGTCCGATACGGACACCAAACGGACACGAAATTCACCCAAATTTCAGGGACACCTAGGGGACTCCTAGATCTAGCCCTACATGCAAAGAAAACCGAAATTTAAATTAATTTAAAAGGTTTTACCTATAGGTGCAAATTGCATGAAAAAGCTCCAAATGGGGGGGTGTCCTTCTTGATGGCCAAATGCTCCAAATTGACCCCAAACTGAAATATCCCTCCACCAACAGTCCATAAACTCAATTTAGAACCCAATGCAAAAGACTAGGATGAAAAAGGAGATCAAATGAATAAAATAAGAATTTTTGGAAAGGGGAAACTTACATTTCTTTTCTCCAAGTGTTGGAATGATAAAAAGAGGCAAGCCCTAATGAACAAGTATTTAAATAGGGTGGGGATCCCTATGTGGCTGTTCATAGGTTCAATAATTAGGGTTAGGGTTCACTAAATGGCCCATGGGCGTAAGTCATGATCAATTAAATAGTTAAGCCATAAGTCATTTCATGAAATCACAAGCCATGACTTAAATTCACTAAACCAAATCCCCTCATTCTAAAACTATTCTCTAACGACTAAAATAGGTTAACTCAAGTTAGACTAGGGTCACCATGGCTAGGGTTAGATTCTAAGCTAGTCTACTAGGTCTCAACAAGTCAAAGTCAACTAGAATTCACCAATTCAACAAATCACCAAATAATTCAAATAAGTCGAAATAACCAATTTACCCCTAGGCTAAAAATGATAATTAAACATCCTAACGACATGGTTAGGCTCTAGGTCATGCAGTCTCTCAGGTTTTACTAGCAGCACATCAAAATCACAAGTCATGACTTAAACCAATTCTTAAATAGTTTAAAAATTATTAAAAAATTACTAAAAATCATAATGTGAATCAAATATCAATAAATAATAATTATAATTACAAAATTTTGAAATTACCCTCATCTGGAAAACTGGGTGTTACAATACTACCCACCTTAGAAAAATTTCGTCCTCGAAATTAAGATGATCGTATCCCTACTAGGTCAAACCCCCAGCAATCAAAGTCGAAGCAATACAATCCTACTGGTCATGATTTCACAGTCTCGAACAGGGTAGCTACACTATCTAGAAATCAAAACAATATCCTGGCAGGTACTATTGGAATCACACAAGAAAGTGGGAAAGAAGAATGAAAAGGACAAACCTGCTAACCCATCACCTACAGCGTCGGTCTCCTCGACCGCCATCGCAAAATCTCCACCCCTCTGGTGCTGAGCTACATGTGGCCTAGCTCCCTCAAAAGGAGGTGCAAAGGGACAGTCTATCTTCTGGTGGGCTTCCGAACCACAGGAATAGCAAACCTTCAGCCTCTTCCTACACTGCTCCCTGGTGTGTCCCAACTTCCTGCAGTAGGAACAACTGACCGTCTTCGGGTCCTGACCCCGATACTGATGCTGTACCTGCTGAACCATCACTGGTGCCCGGGTCTGCTGAATCTGAACGTGAGGCCTCTTGGCCTGGCCTCCGCTGCTGTTACTACTCTGGAAGTCACGACCCTTCTTCAACTTCAACCCTAGGTCGTCCTCCGCTGCCATAGCCCCAGAAAATATCTCTGCAAAGGTAGCGTTCCGGTCGCTCTTAGTCAGCGACCGAACCTCCCTAATCAAGCCTTGACGGAACTTCCTCGCCTTCGTCTTCTCAGTCAAGTCATCTATGAACCGGGCCAATCGACAAAACTTCTCGGCGTACTCAGCTACCGTCTGGGTTCCCTGAACCAGACCATCAAACTGTGCCTCTATGCCTCCCAAGGCCACATTAGGAAAGAACTGCTCCTTGAACAGTTCCTTGAACTGGGCCCAAGTCTGGCCCTCAACTTCTACCGTAGGATCTGTCTGGTACCATGCACGGGCTAAGTCCTACATCTGACTGCCCGCCGCCTCGATATGGAGTCGACCTGGTATCTCTGTCAGCCTGAATATCTCCTCGATATGCTCTATCCAGTCGTCTGCATAATGAATGCCCTCTGTGTCCAGGAACTCTCTGAGGTACATCTTCTGGAAGTCCTGTATATCCTTCTCCTTCCGACGAGGCTGCTGCTGCTCCCCCTGAGCAGTCACCATCTCTACTGTAGTACGAACCAGCTGGTGGGCCTCGTCAATCCCCTGATGATAATCGACAGTCTGTCGCTGCTGCTGCTGCTGGTGAGATGCCAGAATCCTCCCCACGAAAGAGAATAGATGAACAACATCTACCATCCCTGCAGGTGGAGGCTGCTGCGGTAGAAGGATCTCGGGAAGCACCGGACTCTGCCTCCCAGCTGATGGAACACCCACCCCAGCTGATGGATCTCTGAAAGCTGCTGAAACACCCACCCTAGCTGGCATGACTGGGGCTGGGGTACCAGGGGCTGGCTGCTGAAGGTGAGAGGTGGCAGACCCCTCTGCAGCGGCTACTGTATCAGAGCGATGTGATCGTGTCTCCACTATCTTGAAGACAGATCGAAAAGGAAGTCAATACTGAGCAAGAATCGATAAAATCAAAGGAGGACAGTTTATCTCAAAGAAGACAATCAGTAAGATAGGTAGATGGCATAAATTAGAGCAGAATTTTTTTCCTAACTATGATTGAGTACCTCTCCGTTAAAGCCTATCTCTCAATCCTATCGCAGGCTCGCGACAGTACAACTAAGTTGCCGTACTACCACGATATCGCACTAATACGACTCTCGACCTGCATGGGCCACCACTAAAAATGTGTCACGACCCGCACCGACTGTGAGGGTACGAGCACGTAACAACGCCCAGCCTACGCCGTAGTGTCGGCGGTAGAACGCTGTTCTAGGTCACTATCTAACCAACCAATCACGCAGTTATATAATGTACTTGTCAAAACTCAACTCCGAACGGAGGACAAGTATAGATATAATGAATCTCAATCACAGTCTAAGAACGATAAGATATCACAGAAGATATATCTAAAGGCTAAATAACAGAATAAAATCCAACAACTAAAAATATAATCTCAAACAATCTCAACTATAAATCTCAACTATATACAACTCCAGTTCTAAACATGAAAGCTAAACAACAACTAGCTAATCTTCCTGTCACTCCCGAGTGTCGGGGCCAAAGGTAGCTAAGCCATCTCCACAGTACTATGTAGGGCATGTGTCCTCAGGCCAATCATCTGTAAAATTTACAACAGGTCCAGTCAGGACAGGAACGAGTACAACTCATCAAAAAAACCCAAGTAAATGACAGGGAACTATAAAGCAGTTACAGACAGTTTTATTGATGAATATGGCAGTTTATATACAGCTGATGGTATAGAGAAACAGTAAGATACAAGAAAAGTAAAGTAACTAAACAAGAGAAGAATGATGGCAATGAAGACTGTATAAATAAATCTAGCTGAACTAAGGTGACATAAAGAGTCCAGGCAGTAATGTAAAACAAGTGTAAGCTACTATAAATCCAATACGGGATGAATCTAATACAAGATGAATCCGGTACAAGATGATTCTAGATAGTGATCAAGAATCCAGGTGAGTCCAGCTATTCTAATAGTGTGTTTTAAAATACCGAGATCGACATGTAAACGGCTGTGGGTAATCAGACACACCTCTCACTGATCAGGCAAGAGATGGCTATGCTTCCAGTAGATTCCAGTTGGAGATTCCAGATTTGGGGTATGTCTACATGTCTTACTCAATATTTTCCCGCCCCGCAATACAAATAAATGCAGAATTCGACACGAGAATCAAGATGAGTCCAGCCAAAATATGATGATTCCAGAAATAGATTCCGGAATGATTCCAGTGATTCCAGTAATAGAGGCTATATAATATGGTGAGTGTGTCGCATACATGAATCCAGAAATATCCATACGTGTGGTATCAGAGAATCACATAAAACTAAATAGAACTGAAATACAGTAACTGGCAAATAAATGAGAGAACTATCAGAGAATGTACTCGCCTGATACTCTGAAAAGAGTAGTGTAATGTCAGATGTCTGCACCAGAGTCACAATGTCCTAAATAGAATAGTACAGGTTATAATATGTCTAAAACAAGGCAACTGATAGTTATGATGCAATCTATATGATTTCTAAGCCAAACTAGGTCAAAGTCAACTCTAAGTCAAACCTGGTCAACTATCTAGGTCAAACTAGGTCCAAGTCAAACTTGGTCAACTCTGAGTCAATCCAAGTCAATACTCTAGTCAAACTAGGTCAATTGGTCACATCCAGACTAATGTTGACCTTTGGTCAACTCCAGTCAACCTGGACTAGTCAAACTAAGTCAACTAGGTCAAGCCTAAGCCAAACAAGTCTTACTAAGCCTAGCCAAGCCTAGGCTGGCAAGCACACATCAATACAAGTCACACTTTGCCTAAAATAACCCAACACTCTTATGAATATTCCATATACCATAGGCTATCCTACCTAGGCTATAAGCCAAAATCACATATAGGCAATACACACATTAATTACTATATATCTATATACACAATATTTATATAAACAATACGCAATATCTATATTACATCACCACACAAGATTATATATATAAATTAATATAAATGTCATACATATACAATTATACATATTATACAAGAATGTAGTTGTACATATATATATATATACATTTGGAGGGATAGGCATGTGTGTGTCAAATAGTGTAATAAGAAAACAGTGTGGTAGTGTACCAAAGTGTGTCTTAATGTGAAGTGAAGTGTCATATGTGTGTAGACTGTGTGTAGGAATTCTGGAATCAGTGACAGTGTTATGGACATTGGGTGTGTGTGTGTGTATAACATGTGTGGAGGGTATGGTACAAGGGTGAGTGACAGGACAGTAAATCATTCAACAACTTATACCACAACCACTAATCAAGTTTTCTACCAAAATCTCATCCTTATACATATATACATGTCCTTAATTTCATAACTAATTAAACACTCAATCTCAGGAAATTATATAGGAAATGAATGCAAGAGATGAAGTGTACTGTATAGTGAAGATGCAGGAATTCTCAGGAATTTCAGTGAACACATTACAGTTCCCACATGCAACCACCTAACACATGTGTATGAACTCTCTTGCATTTGAATCATGGAAATGGGTTTAAAATTACAGGAATTTTTAGAAATCAGTAAGCAGTGTTCATGTGTCAGTGTGCACAGGGTTCATTGATTTTTAGTTTGTGTGTGTTTGTCTAGAAAGTTAAAACAATGTGTGGCAGCGGGTGAAAATGTGTCAAGTGATAGTAACTGAATAATATACAGGAAACTGAGATTAATTCTTATGCATTGTGTTGTATGGCATTGACAGTTCACTCAACACCATTCCAATCAAAAACCCATTAATCAATTGTTCTAACTCAATTACAAATCGATTTCGAAAACCAAATCCTAACACCAAATCATAATCATACATTACAATTATAGAAGGATACCAATGTCAGGTAGTGGGAGATTAACATGGTATTGTGTCAATGACAGGGAAAAACTAGTGTGTTCTCAGAGGTAACTGTTTAAACAGTGTATCAAAAATCAGTTTTCATGCAATCCCCATACCAATTTCAATTTTCCAAACTTCAACACAACTCTTAAACCAACATCTAGGTAATCTAATACACATGTGTAAGGAATCTAACTTAGCAATTAACAACAACATTCATAAATCTCAGGAAATTATGAATCAAAAACCCAATCCTCACGAAACCTGAGAACTGTTAGTGACCACAGTTCGAAACCAATTTCAAGGTTAAAATCAAAATAAATTTGGAAAACTAGGTGTACATAGATTAGGGACATGTCCATGTGTCCAATGGGACACCCCCGAGTCCAAGAATCAGGATACGGGGTGTCCAAAACAAATTTGATACTGTGTCTGAAAACAGGATTTCCTAATCCTCGTGCACGCGTGCACGTGGTTCTATCACACGACACAGGCCACGTGGAGACACGTGGCCGTGCACACATGTCCACCTAGACTAGGGGGACGTGTCCAAGTGTCTGCACGAACCCTAAGATGTGTCATGTCCTAGTTTCAAAGCCGTATCAGTGGCTTGAAATCGCGTGTGTGCGTGTCAGGGAATTTCGATGCGAGCTCGAGAACTTCCTCGACTCGCAACCAAGTGCCACGAAACTTGGTGAGGGTCGAGTCAGACATGGGATCCATCACTTTGCCAAATTCTATGTGTCCTAGTGAAGTGTCGTGTCCTGTGTCAGCCCCGAAATGAAGGGATGCGCACAGCGTGCACGAGCAAGCACGAGACAGTGCAGCCTCGTTTCCTTCGTGCACAGACAACGAGGACCCACGAAATTTTGTGGGGGTCCTGTCAGTAAGTGCCCGCACCCACACACCAAATTTCAGGTGTCAGGGTGCTGTGTCGTGTCCGCTAGGACACTCGTACAGCAGGACAGCCGCACGAGGCCAGTGCGCAGTGTCGTGCACGAGTTGTGTGTCCATTTTGGACACAAAAACTAGCCCGATTCGTGCTCTGACATATAAATATATAATCTACATATTAAGAGCTATCCAAATATATAATTTGTTTTGAAAAACATTAACATTCAATCCATTGAGGCATTTCAACAAACACCTACACAACACTACGACACGTGTCCGATACGGACACCAAACGGACACGAAATTCACCCAAATTTTAGGGACACCTAGGGGACTCCTAGATCTAGCCCTACATGCAAAGAAAACTAAAATTTAAATCAATTTAAAAGGTTTTACCTATAGGTGCAAATTGTATGGAAAAGCTCCACATGGGGGGTGTCCTTCTTGATGGCTAAATGCTCCAAATTGATCCCAAATTGAAATATCCCTCCACCAACAGTCTATAAACTCAATTTAGAACCCAATGCAAAAGACTAGGATGAAAAAGGAGATCAAATGAATAAAATGGAAATTTTTGGAAGGGGAAAACTTACCTTTCTTTTCTTCAAGTGTTGGAATGATAAAAAGAGGCAAGCCCTAATGAACAAGTGTTTAAATAGGGTGGGAATCCCTATGTGGCTGTTCATAGGTTCAATAATTAGGGTTAGGGTTCACTAAATGGCCCATGGGCTTAAGTCATGATCAATTAAATAGTTAAACCATAAGTCATTTCATGAAATCACAAGCCATGACTTAAATTTACTAAACCAAATCCCCTCATTCTAAAACTATTCTCTAACGACTAAAATAGGTTAACTCAATTTAGACTAGGGTCACCATGGCTAGGGTTAGCTTCTAGGCTAGTCCACTAGGTCTCAACAAGTCAAAGTCAACTAGAATTCACCAATTCAACAAATCACCAAATAATTCAAATAAGTCAAAATGACCAATTTACCCCTAGGCTAAAAATGATAATTAAACATCCTAATGACATGGTTAAGCTCTAGGTCATGCAGTCTCTCAGGTTTCACTAGCAGCACATCAAAATCACAAGTCATGACTTAAACCAATTCTTAAATAGTTTAAAAATTATTAAAAAATCACTAAAAATCATAATGTGAATCAAATATCAATAATTACTAATTATAATTACAAAATTTCGAAATTACCCTCATCTGGAAAACTGGGTGTTACAATCCTACCCACCTTAGAAAAATTTCGTCCTCGAAATTAAGATGATCGTATCCCTATAGGTCAAACCCCTAGCAATCAAAGTCGAAGCAACACAATCCTACTGGTCGTGATTTCACAGTCGCGAACAGGGTAGCTACACTATCTAGCAATCAAAACAATATCCTGGTAGGTACTAATGGAATCACACAAAAAAGTGGGAAAGAAGAATGAGAAGGATAAACCTGCTAACCCATCACCTGCAGCGTCGGTCTCCTCGACCGCCATCGCAAAAGCTCCACCCCTCTGGTGCTGAGCTACAGGTGGCCTAGCTCCCTCAAAAGGACGTACAAAGGGACAGTCTATCTTCTGGTGGACTTTCGACCCACAGGAATAGCAAACCTTCAGCCTCTTCCTACACTGCTCCCTGGTGTGTCCCAACTTCCTGTAGTAGGAACAACTGATCGCCTTCGGGTCCTGACCTCGATACTGATGCTGCACCTGCTGAACCATCACTGGTGCCCAGGTCTGCTGAATCTGAACGTGAGGCCTCTTGGCCTGGCCTCCGCTGCTGCTACCACTCTGGAAGTCACGACCCTTCTTCAACTTCAACCCTAGGTCGTCCTCCGCTGCCAAAGCCCCAGAAAATATCTCTGCAAAGGTAGCATTCCGGTCGCTCTTAGTCAGCGACCGAACCTCCCTAATCAAGCCTCGGCGGAACTTTCCCGCCTTCGTCTTCTAAGTCAAGTCATCTATGAACCGGGCCAATCAACAAAACTCCCCGGCGTACTTAGCTACCATCTGGGTTCCCTGAACCAGACCCTCAAACTGTGCCTCTATGTCTCCCAAGGCCACATCAGGAAAGAACTGCTCCTTGAACAGTTCTTTGAACTGGGCCCAAGTCTGGCCCTCAACTCCCATCCTGGGATCTGTCTGGTACCACGCACGGGCTAAGTCCTGCATCTGACTGCTCGTCGCCTCGATATGGAGTCGACCTGGTATCTCTGCCAGCCTGAATATCTCCTCGATATGCTCTATCCAGTCGTCTGCATAATGAATGCCCTCTGTGCCCAAGAACTCTCTAGGGTGCATCTTCTGGAAGTCCTGTATATCCTTCTCCTTCCGACGAGGCTGCTGCTGCTCCCTCTGAGCAGTCACCATCTCTACTGTAGTACGAACCAGTTGGTGGGCCTCGTCAATCCCCTGACGATAATCGGTAGTCTGCCGCTGCTGCTGCTGCTGCTGCTGGTGAGATGCCAGAATCCTCTCCACAAAAGAGAATAGATGAGCAGTATCTACCATTCCCGCAGGTGGAGGCTGCTGCGATAGAAGGATCTCGGGAAGCACCGGACTCTGTCTCCCAGCTGATGGAACACCCACCCCAGCTGATGGATCTCCGAAAGCTGCTGAAACACCCACCCTAGCTAGCATGACTGGGGCTGCGATACCAGGGGCTGGCTGCTGATGGTGAAAGGAAGCAGACCCCTCTGCAGCGGCTACTGTACCAGAGCGATGTGATCGTGTCTCCACCATCCTGAAGACAGATCGAAAAGGAAGTCAATACTGAGCAGGAATCGATAAAATCAAAGGAGGACAGTTTATCTCAAAGAAGACAATCAGTAAGATATGTAGATGGCATGAATTGAAGCAGAATTTTTTTCCTAACTGTGATTGAGTACCTCTCCGTTAAAGCCTATCTCTCAATCATATCGCAGGCTCGCGGCAGTACAACTAAGTCGCCGTACTACCGCGATATCGCACTAATGTGACTCTCGACCTGTATGGGCCACCACTAAAAATATGTCACGACCCGCACCCACTGTGAGGGTACGAGCACGTAAATGCCCAGCCTACGTCGCAGTGTCGGTGGTAGAACGCTGTTCTAGGTCACTATCTAACCAACCAATCACGCAGTTATATAATGTACTTGTCAAAACTCAACTCCGAACGGAGGACAAGTATAGATATAATGAATCTCAATCACAGTCTAAGAATGATAAGATATCACAGAAGATATATCTAAAGGCTAAATAACAGAATAAAATCCAACAACTAAAAATATAATCTCAAACAATCTCAACTATAAATCTCAACTATATACAACTCCAGTTCTAAACATGAAAGCTAAACAACAACTAGCTAATCTTCCTATCACTCCCGAGTGTCGGGGCCAAAGGTAGCTAAGCCATCTCCACAGTACTATGTAGGGCATGTGTCCTCAGGCCAATCATCTATAAAATTTACAATAGGTCCAGTCAGGACAGGAACGAGTACAACTCATCAAGAAAATCCAAGTAAATGACAGGGAACTATAAAGCAGTTATAGACAGTTTTATTGATGAATATGGCAGTTTATATACAGGTGATGGTATAGAAAAACAGTAAGATACAAGGAAAGTAAAGTAACTAAACAAGAGAAGAATGATGGCAATAAAGACTGTAAAAATAAATCTAGCTGAACTAAGGTGACATAAAGAGTCCAGGCAGTAATGTAAAACAAGTGTAAGCTACTATAAATCCAATACGGGATGAATCTAATACAAGATGAATCCGGTACAAGATGATTCTAGATAGTGATCAAGAATCCAGGTGAGTCCAACTATTCTAATAGTGTGTTTTAAAATACCGAGATCGACATGTAAACGGCTGTGGGTAATCAGGCACACCTCTCACTGATCAGGCGAGAGATGGCTATGCTTCCAGTAGATTCCAGTTGGAGATTCCAGATTTGGGGTATGTCTACATGTCTTACTCAATATTTTCCTGCCCCGTAATACAAATGAATCCAGAATTCGACACGAGAATCGAGATGAGTCCAGCCAAAATATGATGATTCCCGAAATAGATTCCGGAATGATTCCAGTGATTCCAGTAATAGAGGCCAGATAATATGGTGAGTGTGTCGCATACATGAATCCAAAAATATCCATACGTGTGGTATCAGAGAATCACATAAAACTAAATAGAACTGAAATACAGTAACTGGCAAATAAATGAGAGAACTATCAGAGAATGTACTCGCCTGATACTCTGAAAAGAGTAGTGTAATGTCAGATGTCTGCACCGGAGTCACAATGTCCTAAATAGAACAGTATAGGTTATAATATGTCTAAAATAAGGCAAATGATGGTTATGATGCAATCTACATGATTTTTAAGCCAAACTAGGTCAAAGTCAACTCTAAGTCAAACCTGGTCAACTATCTAGGTCAAACTAGGTCCAAGTCAAACTTGGTCAACTCTAAGTCAACCCAAGTCAATATTCTAGTCAAACTAGGTTAATTGGTCACATCCAGACTAATATTGACCTTTGGTCAACTCCAGTCAACCTAGACTAGTCAAACTAAGTCAACTAGGTCAAGCATAAGCCAAACAAGTCTCACTAAGCCTAGCCAAGCCTAGGCTGGCAAGCACACATCAATACAAGTCACACTTAGCCTAAAATAACCCAACACTCTTATGAATATTCCATATACCATAGGCTATCCTACCTAGGCTATAAGCCAAAATCACATATAGGCAATACACACATTAATTACTATATATCTATATACACAATATTTTATAAACAATACGCAATATCTATATTACATCACCACACAAGATTATATATATAAATTAATATAAATGTCATACATATACAATTATACATATTATACAAGAATGTAGTTGTACATATATATATATATACATTTAGAGGGATAGGCATGTGTGTGTCAAATAGTGTAATAGGAAAACAGTGTGGTAGTGTAGCAAAGTGTGTCTTAATGTGAAGTGAAGTGTCATGTGTGTGTAGACTATGTATAGGAATTCTGGAATCAGTGACAGTGTCATGGACATTGGGTGTGTGTGTGTGTGTATAACATGTGTGGAGGGTGTGGTGCAAGGGTGAGTGCCAGGACAGTAAATCATTCAACAACTTATACCACAACCACTAATCAAGTTTTCTACCAAACTCTCATCCTTATACATATATACATGTCCTTAATTTCAGAACTAATTAAACACTCAATCTCAGGAAATTATATAGGAAATGAATGCAAAAGATGAAGTGTACTGTGTAGTGAAGATGCAGGAATTCTCAGGAATTTCAGTGAACACATTACAGTTCCCACATGCAACCACCTAACACATGTGTATGAACTCTCTTGCATTTGAATCATGGAAATGGGTTTAAAATTACAGGAATTTTCAGAAATCAGTAAGCAGTGTTCATGTGTCAGTGTGCACAGGGTTCATTGATTTTCAGTTTGTGTGTGTTTGTCTAGAAAGTTAAAACAATGTGTGGCAGTGGGTGAAAATGTGTCAAGTGGAATTTTTACGCAGCATGTCGACAAGAATTCAATCGAGTCATCGCAACGAATATTCCAACAATAAAACATCTTTTGAAAATCCGAGGAAACATGATTGGGCTCTGATACCAATACATAGTACCCCGCTTTCGATAGACGATGGACTTCATAATATGCTTGTGCCGAGTCAAATCGGTCGGGAACTTAGATGGCGATCTGACTCGATCGTTGAGCTTGGTAAACGATAATACCTTACGGCATCGATCAAATCGATTTGGACGGATGTTACGAGAATCGATCCAACTAATGGAACGACTTCTGTTGGAATAAGTCCTAGATGCAGCGGGCTACATCTCGACGAGTGAGCTCTATATAAGAGTCCTTCGACGGGACCGGACCGCTGTATGGTTTTCTTGTAGCTTTTGTCGCTGGAGTTTGATGAAGTACTTTCGCGTCATTTTCTGGATGCAATTTATAAATTTTGAAGCGAGGGAATAAAGAAGGAATCCTAATTATGTTTGGTGCCATTGCAGGAGCTCGCGTAACTAAAGCTTGAACGTTGCGAAGTGCTTCGACGGTCGACACGATCAAGAACTTGGTGGATGATTCGGCCCCTTCTTTTGTACTGTCCCGCGAACGAAATTCCTTGCCTCGAATTCATTCAAATCGACGATTCCAAGTTAAATGCATGCCAATCCACTAAGGTCAAGAACTCGGGAAAAACGTATCGATTTAGAGTAATCTACTCTGAAAAATACAAGTTTCTCACATAAACAAGAAAGGTTAAGGTTCTAATAAAAAGATAGACTATTTTATGTGCTGTAAAATAATATGAAACGTCAATCGCGAGTTATGATGCCTTGGACAATTTGGTGCCCACGGGACGCTAAATCGAGAGTATGGCTTTGGGGAAAATGAATCGTTGCATGAGTTGGGAGAAATAATAATGTCGTTCAATACTGTCCGTGCTATACAAAACTGTTGCATATATTAAACGGTTCACGTATTGCAATGGTCATGGACAGCTTGTGCACAAGTTTATTTTTCCTCGAATCGGTATCCAGGGCATCGGAATCGAATCGACGTAGGGGGAATGAATAATCGTGCTTCGATACTGATGCATTGCGGGACCGTCAGTTAGGCTTGCAACCTAGACTGAATGGGCCAAAATGTCGTTGAGATAGTCCCACGTGGTGTGTAACACCAATGATCGCGCATATAAGATAGTAGCATGCTCATCTATTATCTTATACAGGTAGTAAATATTATCTCTATTTTTATGCAGGGACGAGCACGGCCGTGGTAAAAAATGTGATAAATCGCTATATTTTACTGTATGCTTTATTACTCAAAGATAGCTACCGATATGAACTTAATTCATTTATTTCTAAATAGAAAGACAACTCTAAAGCATGCCTACCTTAACAATCAGAGTCGGTTTAGACGAGTGGGTTCATCTTGTCCACTTAGCAAGTGTGCTAATCCCCTTCCCCAATTCCCCAGGTACGGCAGGTGCTCTAAACTGAAGCTGAAGTACGGAGAGGCGTTTTGAAGCTCTTCCTATGCTGAAGTATTTTGAAGCCAATTCAATCGAAGGCTTATGTATAAAGGGACGAATGTATGGAACGGCAAGTGTTAGTTCAGGCAGCTTGTCGAGTATGTTTTCTTTTGTTTTCAATCAATGTAGTCGCAACGGTATCCAATGTAATTACGACTTGCACTTCGTTGCAAGCTATGAATGAAAAGCATATTTCTATCTTCCTATATTGCGTCTAAATTTGATGTGATTTATGAAGTTTCAATTTGGCGTATTAATATAAAAATCAACGTAATTTTCTTGTCTTATACAAGTGTAATTCCAGACTCGTACGGTATCACGCCTTAGCGAGGACGATCAAATCGGCAAAATAACACCGGAGACGAACGGTCAGGTCCCATGATCGAAACCTGGCTCTGATACCAATTTGTGGGATACTGTCACGCCCCAGAACCAGAATACTGGAGAGGGGGGGGCAGACATAGCCAGCTACGTATATGAAATGGAATCCATCTCGCTATACGGTCACGGCTGTCTAGATACATGAGGGTTTAACTAGAAGCCATCAGTCTCTTAAGGTCATGAACAAGCCTATTGTCTCAATCACAAGCAAGTAAGTAAAAGTTACAAGATGTATGATCATTAAATATACAATAGTAAGGCGTCCCAAACATTACATATTCAGCTGATCATGAAGCTAGTCGTTACAAAATGTTAGGACTAGCAAGAGTTTAGTCATACATGATCAACCCTAGGATCTGTTAATCATGTTACAGCCCGTAGGCAGACAGTAAGTAAGTGCAATCGAGCTAAACAGGTGCTCGTCGGCTAAACGCCTCAAAAGAATATTTTTACAATAGAGTGGGAGAGCCAAAAATAATCCACTCGTTGCCAGGGTTCCGTCTAGTGGCCACCATCTGGCTGGAAGGTCGATAGATCCTCTGGAGCTGCTCCGAATTCTGGCCACACAAAACTAGCTAGGTCAGACGCCAGAAAGAGCAAGTGCCACAAAGGAGGCTTCACTTTGGAACTAAAACCAGCAATCAGCACAAAATATAAAATAAAAATAAGAACTGGAAATAAGAAAATACATCAGGATGATATACGACGAGATAACCATGGAGCTATTCAGATAACCAGGTTACAACCCGTAAACCAAACAAGGACCGGGGTTGTGACCCTTCGTCTGAACAGAACTTGGATTCTCACAATTTATCGGTAAAATAAACACAGACATTTCGGTCATGCAGTAATCAGGATCAGGGCAAGACCAGACTGGTTAGACTCCATCCAATCATTTCATGGCCAGCAAGAATTACGGCTTGATACTTTAACTAACTAGGGTTATTACAGGCCTAGTTACTAGCAAGATGCAGTGAGATTATTCCACAGCCACAAGCCCTGCAGTCTATCCAGGTTATCCGGGTTAAAGATTTAGAGTTAAATTCAGGTGGGTACATCGTCCAGGAAACGCATGTACCCTTAGGTAGCTTGAAGGGTGCAACACATGACAGTGTGCTGGAAATATGCCATACTCGACGGCAGGCTACAGATCCCAAGGCGTGCCCAGGTAACGGGATTGCCTGTAGCTGGGAAATCTTTTTATGACTAATGTATTAATCTAGTTATTTAGCCTTAGTCCATTTTAGTAGGTACTCCTGACCGTGGTACTCAGGAGTCCCCTCCTAGACATGATGCAAGACAGGACTGGATTATTTTGTACAAGCACAATCGCCCACGGTGTCCAGATTAATTATACAGGTCATGTCATGTCAGTAGCCGTCGTAACAGCTTATCAGATATATCATGTCAGGTTATCATGTCCAGTTTACTGGTCAGGAGTGCGCCGTGACAGGCCACTATCAGGTCATGTCAGGTTAGTCATGTCAGGAGTGCACCACTACGGGTCACTGTCATGTCAGGCTCAATTATCAAGTCCAAACATATCAAGTAAATTCGTGATTATCAAGTTCAGGACAAAAGGCGTAAGGATATAAAATGGGCATAAAAATATACAATAAGGAGTTACAAAACATGGGTAATTAATGATAAATAATAATATACCGGGTTATTAGAAAGTCATGCGGCCAGGGGAGGATAAGACACATGCGGCTCAATTAGGTGAGCGCATGCGGCCAGGGTCACTGGAACCCATACGGCCAAGACAAGAGGGGCGCATGCGGCTCAGGGGGACGAGGGCGCATGCGGTTCAGTAGAAGCCCATGCGGCTCAAGAAATAAATGATGCATATGCGGCTGGGATTAATCAGGGTCATGCGGCCCGGACTAGGAAGTCCATGCGGCTGGGTCTGGGGGTTCTCATGCGGCTCGAGGATCTGGGCCTATGCGGCTCAGGGATCCAGACAGTCATACGGCTGAGAGGACTCGAGTCCTCATACGGCTAGCGAGTAACTGGTCTATGCGGCTCGCGAAAAAAGTTCATGCGGCTGAGAGAGAACTTGCCGCACGAAATGTTCATAGGGTCAAGTCAAGCCCATGCGGCCAGGACTGTCGTATTGAAGGCTCATGCGGCTCGGAATCACTTGCCGCATAAAAATACGGTCAAGTCTAGCACTGTTCTTCTTCTCCAAGCTTCCGAGAAGAAGAACACCAAGAATCTATGCTTCCATGCTCCATGAAACCTTCATCCGAAGTCCAAATTCGAACTTCCATAGGTCAAGATGGGGTAGAACGAGATTCTCTACAACATAGAACCCTCAAAACTCAGAAATAACAGGATTAAGTAGATCAAAACCCAAGAAATCCGAAAATAAAGTAAACTTAGATCTAGAAGAATCTAGCCATGGAAAGTGAAAATGTCAAGTTCTAAAGTAAGTTAAAATGCTGTAAGGAAGAGAATGGAGCAATAAAATTAGAGTTCCTCCATGAAGCAAGTTGCACTTGCCTAGACCCCTCTCTCCCTCTCTCTGGTAGGTAAGGAAGTAATGGAAGAAGAAGAGGAGTAATGAAGAGAGAGAAAGAAGAATGGTAATAAATACTAATGGTGGTGGTAGGTAGGGGGTTCACCCTTGGTTCATAATGAACCAAGGCAACCGAGCCAAGCCGAACCAACCCAAGAAATAAACGAAGCCATGAAGAAAAGCCAAGAAAGAAATCATGCAATGCAAGATAAAATACGTACACGTATTCCAAATACGTAATACGAACCATAAGCATTACAACTCTACACACCTTAAAAGAATTCTGTCCTCGGAATTAAATCAAGAGGCTAGAGGAGCAATGACAAGCTATACTAATCACATGCAAGCTATAACTAGGCAAGCAATCACTCATTCAAGCAAGAAATCGAAGGCATGAGGCATAAGAAAGATATTATTTTTAGTCTTGATATTTTATCTTGTATTCCATTATAATTATCTCTTATAGAATTTGTCAATTCACATGGAACTGCTGTTAGCATTTGTACTTGCTCGTATCCTGACAGGATAATCCCGTTGATGTTTACAGAGGATTTAGATGCTGACTGCTCGACCTTCTATGGGTTTGGCACAAATGAAGACTTTGACCAGGATCTACCTTTGGTGACAGTGCCCGTAGAGGATGTAACTTCTGTAGTGACCTAGTCTAGTAGGTTGACTGGACTGCATTCCAGCTGGACATTTGAGACTTGTAGTATACTTTATATTCGGGATCTTGTGTTATGTCTTAATTTCTAAACTTCTGTCTGTGACTTGCATATATTTCAATTTATCTATTTCCATCATATCTTTATGATATTCGTGCTTATATTCCTTAGATCTCTTGTGATTGAGTTGAGTTTATATACCTCCGTGCGGAGATGACATGTTTATATACTTTGTGTCTAGATGTTATATTTCTAGTTGACCTATACAACATTCTGCCGCCGATACTGCGACGTAGGCTGGACGTACCCACATTCTCGTGCCCCTAAACAGGGTGCGGGTCATAACATTTATTAGGTCTTTAATTCTTCCAATCTCCTCTTTCTCTTTGGGTGAGAGATAAATGGAAATCTTACTTGTATCCCATTTATGAGGTTGCTTTCACGTTGATTGTTTATATCTTGCTTGTTCGTTAGCAAGCTTATTTTGTAATTTTTCAACTCGAGTAGAAAGACGAGGAATAAACTTTCTATCATAATTTAACAATCCCAAAAAAATCTGAAGTTCCTTTGAAGTTTTAAAGTCTTCAGGAAAATCTTTTATTTTTGTATAAATGTGTTGTTGTAGCTCAATCTGGCCATTTTTTATTCTGTTTCCTAACAAATCGATTTCAATTTTGAATAATTCGATTTTCTTCGGACTCGTGATGATTCCATTATCAAGTAATAATTTTACCACATGTATTAGGTGCTCTTTGTTGGCCTAATGATTACATCTTATTTTTGAATATGGCTAATCAATTAAGTTTAACATAAAAAATCACTAATATTCATATACTCACTATCATGTTGCTACTTAAACTTAGCATTGTCCTAATTGTCCTATATCATATTGCCATGCTTGTATCGTACTGCAATATATTTTGCTTGCCTAACATGTATTTGTAGACATGCAGTAAGCATGATCTAACATGATCAAACCAGGACATAGGTAATAAAGAATTAATGATGGACCAAAGACAACGTCATACAAAAAGATTTTTCCGAACCGCCTAGTGACCTATCCGGGGCCTCGCATCGGGGGTTCCACTGCCCGGTTAGTGGACATGGGTCGAAGGGGCAGTTCCCCCCATCGGGGGTTCGGAGCTGAAGCCCCTGAAAGGTATTCAGATTTCCAGATCTGCTTATCTTTGGACGACCGCTGTCAAGGAAAAAATGTCTTCAGGTCTGCTCAAATATCAGAAGAAAGGCGTCATCAAAGGCCTCTTGGTTTTTCTATTTGTTCCAAGTCTGTAATCTTCAATGTTTTGAGTCTAGAAGAATGTGTACGTTGAGTCGCACTGTGCCATCTCAACCCTTAGACATATCTCTCCAAGCTCTACCATACAAACAGACCAATTCCTGAACCAAGCCCAAGCTCCACCAAGCCAAACAAAGCCCAAAGGCCATTCTGCCACAAGGAGACAGAGTTCGGGCCGAACTCTACCCCCATACAGAGTTCGGGCCGAACACTGTCCCATGATTTCTAGGAATTGATTTTTAGGGCCTGTTTGGTACAAGCTGTCCAACGTTCAAAATTTTGAATTCTTGGGGCAGAATTCGGGCCGAACTCTGCCTCCCCAGAGTAGTATAAATAGAGCTTGAATTCTCTCATTTCATATCATCTCTCACCTTCAAATATTCAAGTCTTCTAAGCTCTACTACTCTAAGCCTTATTCTTCCATATCTCCTAAGCCACAACTTTCCTTAGCCCAAGGTGCTCAGTGCGATATCAGCTAGAAGTTGTGTGCAAGAGTGAAAGAAAAGGCACTTGGACAATTTCAAGTTTCGCCACCTACGAATCTGTAAGAAGTTGGCATGCTCTTCTGAGTAAAGGTACGTGGTTGTACACTATTTCACAAATAGTGGATTTCAATCCTGAGCTAGAGTTCGTAGGCCTGGACTAGTCCTCCACGAGGGAAACCAAGTTAAAATTGTTGTGTCTGCGAATGCTCTTATGATCTTTATTTACTTTTGTATTTCTCTATGATTTATTTACTATCTTGATAGTTGTTTTGTGAAGGTGATATAGAGTTATTTTTTATTTGGTGATTATCGACACAAAATCTATTCACCCCCCTCTAGAGTTGCCATCACGTTATTTTACTCTTTATGTTCTTCAGTAGTTTGGAGAACACAAGAATATCATCAATATAGACTACCACATAGTCTAAGTGTCCAAATATTGAATTCATCCATTTTTGACATATTTGTGGTGCATTTTTTAATCCAAATGGCATAACTAACCATTCAAAGTGTCCTTGGGGATAGCTGAAGGCAGTTAGCTCAATGGACGATTTATCAACAAGTTTAATCTGCCAGACACCCGATTTGGCATCAAACTTACTGTAAAACTTTGCTCCTTGTTTATGTTTTATCAAATTTTTAGCAGAAAGAATAAAATATCCATCGAATTTAGTATAGCTATTAAGCTTTCTATAGTATATAACCATTCTAGCTTTTCCTCGTTTAATATCTGCATGATATTTAACTTGAAAGTTGGAGATGAATGAGTACAATGACTCTTCTGTATTAATTTTAAACAAAGTAGTTCTTCAATCTGTTTAGCAAATTCTACTTTATCAGAAAGAGAAACCATAATATTATTTACTCTTACTTTGGATTCTTTATGTATGTCTAATAACTCAATTTTGCAGTACCTAGGTGCTTTATCAAACCATTTTAATGGATTGTCAGAATATAATGTTTCTAACATTCCATGTACAATATTTTGAAGGTTATTTTTTGTTGGAATATTATAAGTATTTCACTTAACAAAATGCCTAAAAATTGGCTTTTGAAAGAAAACGAGAAAAAGTACAAAAGTACAAGTTGTTCTGGAAAGTATTGCTATGGAAGTCTGATCTGAGAGCATCACTTTGTTCCTTGGACCATATGATAATGATAAAGAAAACTGCTTGAAGAAGATGGACAATCGGAAGAACTAAGTCACCGGAAAGGTATCGAGCAACGGCACTGATGGCACAGTCGAATGCTTTCTTGCTTTGCTTCACCTTGTTTTTAAGAAAAAGTCGAAGAAATGCTTCTGGGAATATCACTCTGAAAGTATGAGTTTTCTCAGAATCTTCTCTCCTGTATCTCTGTTGATCTCTTGATGTTGTCTATGTGAAAATAAGTCTATTTATAGACTTGACCCTTTGTGCGTAAAAAGCAACAAAATTGGGTCTCTACACGAGTAACTGTCATCCACGATGTAAATCATCCTCTACGCATGTTGACACGTATCCCATATAGAGTTTTGATCTCTACGCATGGTGACACATGTCCCACTACTTCAACAAAATGGAGAGAGCACGTACACACGTTCCTCGATAAGTGTGGCATGAAAGCCACGTAAGCAAACCACGTTCTCTTGTAGTCAGGAAAGCTCGGGCGTAAAAATGACCCAAAATACACTTCCTGCGTAAAGTAGCAGACTGGGCATAAAATAGCTCAAATTCGACTTCTCGCGTAAAGTGGCTAAAAAATAGCCTTGAGCATAAAATTAGCTCAAATAAACTTTACGCCCACAATAACCTTGAGCGTAAAAGCTCGAATAGCTATCGTGCGTAAAAGAAGCAGTTTATTGAGCGTAAAGTAGCCCATCTGTACACTAAACGACAGTATTGGGTTTAGTATAAATCTAATTCTCTCGACTTCTGTGCAATCCTGCTGTTAGAAAATCATTCTGTCAGATCAAATCACTCGCATTAAATGCGGCCTGACAGTCTGTCACCCATACGTAAAAGTGGAGTATAACTCTCGCGTAAAAGTTTTTCGCGTAGAGAATAGCATGCGTAGAGAGTAGCTCGCGTAGAGTCTAAGTTTGACTCAGTTTGAATTGTGTAAATTTCTCAACTTCTTTTACTTGGTCTTTGAAGTACTTTTTACGCTCCTACAAGACCCCCTTCAAAGTTTTTAAATTATTTTCAAAATTTGAAATACTTTGAACAGAAGTGTATTCGGGATTTCAACAGTCAGCGTAGAATTCGGGATATCCAACGGTCATCCACGTAAAAGTTGGGATATTCAACAGTTAGCGTAAAAATCGAGAATTTGAACCTATTCAAAATACTCTATAAATAGGGCTGTTCGAATAGAGATAGAACTTTACTTGTCTTTCGTAATCCCAATCTCTCTTTACTCTTCTTCCTCCTTCATACTCTCGTTTCGATCCGATGGCCCCCAAGAAGTCCACCGTCGGCAGCAAGGGCAAGAAGCCCGTCGCCGATTCATCGTCGGCCGACCGCGCGAAAACCCCCGTCCCATCATCAACGACGCCCCAACGGAGCAACCCCGCCGTGGCTCCGGCAATGAAGGGTAAAGAACTGAACTTCGGCCGCGAGTTCATCGGAGAAGAAAATCCGAGTTTATCTCATTATGCCCACGTTATACGTGACAGCGTAGAAATTGAGATAATTAAATACGTCCACGTTATACGTGTCAGCGTAAAATTAAGAACATACGTCCACGTTTATACGTGGCAGCGTAATATTAAAAAAATACGCCCACGTCTATACGTGCCAGCGTAAATTTTAAAATACGCTCACATCAACATGTGCCAGCATAAAAATTAGAATACGCTCACATCAACACGTGCCAGCGTAAAAATTAAAATACGCTCATGTCAACACATGCCAGCGTAAAATTCAAATTACGCTCACGTCTATACGTGTCGGCGTAAAATCTAAAATACGCTCATGTCAATACATGCCAGCGTAAAATTCAAATTATGCTCACATCAACATGTGCCAGCATAAAATTTAAAATACGCTCATGTCAACACATGCCAGCGTAAAATTTAAATTACGCTCACATTAACATGTGCCAGCGTAAAGTTTAACCAGTAAAAGACTTTGCGTAAAAACACAGAACTAGTACACTTTAAAAGTTTTTATCAACTTTAATAAGCGTAAAGTTTGTATATTCAGAGTCTTTAATCTTTATGCGTAAAACTCAGACCAAATTATCAGCATAAAAATTTCAAATTAGATTTTCACTAACTTGATTTCTTTTTCTTTTGACAGTGGATTTGTAAATTCACCCACTTACAGAAGTATTTGGCTCATCAGCTGGTATGGTGGACTCGAATTATATGGAAAACCTGTCCTATGTGCAGTTTCTCCAGTCGAACCCAGAATATCCTGCAGAGAGACGACAGCTGCTATCTGCTCAAGAGGACAGAATGCTACTGTCCATGATAAATGGAGAACTGTTGACCTCGCTGGATGGCCAACAATTTGCAAAGCCAACTTTTTTATTCGGGGACGCGATAGACTTTAAGTCACAAACACACCCCAAGAAGGAGGCTTGGGTGTTAAAGTTTGGAGATAAAGCAATGTATCTCCCCAACATGGATATAGATTATCTCCTGTCTGCATTTATCCGTGCAACCCATCCCAGACAAATGCTGTGAAATTTGACTCCCAGCAGTCATGGAAGGCCAGGTAGAATCATCTTCAAGAGGGATAGTGCCAACGATATAGGGTATCACGTCAGTGTTCCTAATGGCGGTGTCGTCCCTTTCTCCGGTCTTTTGTCTGGATTCACTCCGAGTGAAGATTCGGCTTTAATCCAACCGGTACAGACCTAAATGTTTATCAATAAGTTCATAAGGGCTACAGTATTATATCCTCAGGCCAACCCCAGGCTACCAGGGTGGCTAACTCCTTACAATCAGAACTGGATCCAAATTAGTGTTTGGATCATGAAGAACTTCAAGACAGATTTGGAAGCCATCGGTCTGTATGAAGCAGTGGCCTCCACTAGTCAGGGTATACCACCAAACAGTAACTTGTTCATGGCTCTGATGGAGATATATATCAGTTCAAAAAAACTTTTGCGACCCCAAAAGGTGAATGGGTCTCGCACTCCACGAGATGCAATTCATCTCAAAGCTGCCAAAAGGGGAAGCCCCGTATAAAGAATATGTTCCCTCCAATCGGGAACTTACTAAAATCAGGGAGAAAAACCCTCAATTAGTTGAGGTATATGAAGAGTTGATGTGCCATTACATGATTTGCACTACTATGCATGAAAGTGGATCTCATCTGGCATACATCAACAAGTGGATAACATATCTCTTTTACCATAAAGATAAGATATCCAAAGATGATAAAGAAAGATTTCAGGAGAACAAGGCTCCAACCATCAACACTGGTTCAACAATCCCTGCGAATAAAATACGGAATATGATGGTTGGCTACAAATTTCCAGACAAATATTTGTCCACCAAGACTGGGGAGTTCTCTGCCGGAACCGAAGCCTTGAGCTTCCTCAGATATGACAGCCAGAAGATCTCCAAGAAAGCCTTGCTGGCAGGCTTTCTTTCTCTATGGTTGAGGAGATGGGTTGTACCGGGGACCGGTACAGTTGATAGAATCCACTGACACGTGCTATGGCCAGCGGTACGTTTGGTGTTTAAAATCAGAATCAACCTACTATCGGCAATAGTGTGCCGAATAAACGCAGGTCTGAGAACTTTTGGTGAGGAGCTAATCAACAATGCTCCTCACCGAAACATATTTCCTAGGGTATAAATGCCCTACGCTTACTTGATGGGCTGGCTGTTGCAAAACAACTGTAATTTGTTGCCACCAGGCCCGGGAGATGATGCAGAGGTCTTCCTCCAAAAGTTCAGCAAAGCTACATAGACTGCCACGACAGTGGCAGATACCCGAGCAGTATTGAATTATTCTTATGGTTGGAACTTTTTCTGTACCCGGCCACCAGTTCCAGCCGACTTCTTCGGCGTTCAATTTGAAGATAAATTGAAGGAAGAACTTTATTGTCAGTGCCAGTCTTCAGATGGCTACAGTGCATCAGACCCTCCCATCTGATGTAAAGAAATGAAGACAGCTGTGCGTTCGAACCATATCTACCAAGTAGGTTCGCTCGCCAGTTTGGATATGACCAACTTCATGTTGGTAATCCGTCTACCAGTTTCCGTCATTATGGAAAGCTGATTGATGGTGCAAGAGGCTGGAGATATTTTAGCACTGCCTGTACCGGTGCCAAGTTCAAAGTATCAACTGCTACCAGCACTACCGAGCTACGTATACTTCATACGTATGCTCACTTTTATGCTTCCATCCGCTCCTTCGCCCATGGCTACAACCTGAGAGGTAGTCTAAGATGGCCCAAGGAAGGGAATGTTGAGGAGCCAGTCAGGGTACCATCAGACATACCCGATGACACAGCTGTTCCAGATCAGTATCTGGAAGTTATCCCTACGGGAGTTGGGAAAAAAGCTGCGAAACCTATCATTATTGGCAAGTTCCGAAAACGGAAACAAGGTGCAGCTGTTACTCTTCCAGAGAAGACCCCAGGAAAGAAGAAGAAGGCTACCACTAAAGGGCCTTCTAGACCAAGGGCCGCTACCCCAGAGAGTAACACTCAGGTGGATGAGCCGTAACATGTTGTATCTTCTTCAGTTCACCCTGGAGAAGGATCTTCAGCATCTCAACCAGCAGCACCAACAGAAGCTGCGATAGTTCTATCTCCGGGATGTCTCAGCTCAGCACTACATTTGACTTTGCCACAAAAGGCACAAGTTGTTGAAGACGTCGCTCCCAGCACATACTGTTGACTCAGAGCTCATCCATCGGATGAACCAGCTATTACTTTTGACGATGAGGACTGGGATAGGGATTATGACTGCATACTTGGCACGTCCTACACCTACTCCAGGTAAATATAATTTATACAAAATCCATACAAAATTATGATTTTTGTATATTAACTTATTTTGTTTAATTTTTTTGTAGATGTCATCATTACATCCAAGCTTGTGGCTCCTCCTCCTCATCAAGAAGATATTTATGAGGAAAATACGGAGTCTGAGGAGGAGGCTTCTTCTTCTGAAGAAGAAGATGCTCAAGAAGAATGTCCTCTATCTATGGAGGTACAACAAGAGCTAGAAGTACAGGCTCAGCCAGAATTGTCCCCTCCTGCTGAGGGCAAGGATAAAGAACATACTGCAGTAGAACCTACTGTAGATGATGAAGAGGCTACTGAGGAAGAGTTAGACTTCAACGAAGAATCAGTTGTAGAAGGACTCACTACAACTGATATACTTGAAGATCCTGCAGAGCCAGTAGGTGAAGAAGGTGATGAAGGCATAATCAAGTCATCAACTAAAGCTGGGAACGTTGTAATAGCATCCTCTGCTATTGTTACTGATCTAGTACAAGTTCCTGAAGAGACAATACCCGAATCGGAGTCAACTGCCATAACTACCATTTCACCTGCACCAATCACCGCTACCGAAACTCAAGTAGTTTCGACTTCAGAACCGGCTGGAGTAACAAATGCTGAAGATACTATCCCTGAAGCTCCTGGGGATCAGTTGTCCATAGTAGCAACGACAACAACAGCTTTATCTCAGTCTGCTACTAAGGCAACAACCTCTGCTCCTAGTCTTCAGAGAAGAGATCTGGTAGACATTGCCGCCACACCGAGCTCAAATGCAGAAATGAATCTCTTAGTTGAGATTCATACTGAGACTTTTTTCAAGACTCTAGCGGCTTTGATCAAGATGGTCCTGAATAAGGGCCTCAATTATGAAAGCTTGAAGGCGTCTATTTCTCTTACGATCAGAAATGTTGCCATGTTTAATGATGCAGCGAGAGCAGCGACATTAGAGAAAGTCGTGAAGGGACTTGAACAGCCGATCAAAGAATATCTGAAGCTGTCAAGTGAAACCACTGAAAGTCTCATCCAAGAGGAGTATGACGCTTTATCAGCTGAATACCTCGCTCGGGAGACGACTTTCAATGTAGACCTCCATGAGTACAGCATAAAGGTCGCCAAAGAAAAAGCTTTTTTGGCAGGAGCAAAGCCCCAGCTGGATAGCCAGAGAGAAGCCTATGAAACCTCGAATATGAGAATTCATCAACAAAATGATAAAATTTGAAAAGTTGAGGCTGAGTTGGCTCGCTTGAAGGCGGAGAGGGATTAGCTGATCATGGCTCGAGACCAGCAGCTTACACAGAGATCGATTTTGGAAGAACAAGTCTTTGGAGCTGAGTCTACCATCAAAATCCTTGACGAAGCCAAGGATAAGATGATAGTCACTTTTGCTGGACTTTCTCATATCTGCACTCCCGAAGCTCAACGCTCCTTAGCTAATAAGAATGTATTGAGCTCTCGTGAAAAGCGTCTAACAGAGCTGCAGAAACTGCTAAAAGACTTATCTGCTCCGCCTTAGGCAAATAAAGAGCTTTTGTAATCTTTTATCTTTTTTCATTCTGTAATGTTTACAAGAAATGAATAAAATATTTGTTTTATGATCCTATCATTTATTTTGAATTTAAACAATAGGTATGAGATAGAAAACACTTATCAGAGGTAATATGGACATGACAAGTCTTCTAAACTCAATAAATTATATCTATCCAGAGGAATATGGACATGATAGATAATGAATCTCTTTTTCTGTTTAGAGTACATGATACTATCAGCGGTAATATGAACATGACAGATCGTAATAACTCAAAAAAAAGATTAATATCTATTCAGAGGCCAAAAGGACATGATAGATAGAATAAGTAGACTTAATATTTATTCAGAGGTCATGAGAACATGATAAATAATAAATCTTTTTCTATCAGTTGGTAAGACAGAAGATCAAATTTTTTTAGGAAGACAAATGATCAGCTTAACCAAACATTGGTAGCTGGGAAAATAAAGAAGAAATTCAAACATAATATTTCTTCAAGAATTTGCCATTGATCGACATCATAAGCAAATCTCCATTAGGTTTAGACAACCTATAGGCACCGTTAGAGAATACCGTCTCGACGACATAAGGACCTTTCCATTTTGCTTGGAATTTTCCTTTGCTTTTATGAGTCATCCCCATTTCGGCCTTCGGACAGCTAGAACTAGCTCACCGACTTTAAATACCCTCTTTTTAACTTTACGATTGAAAGTTCGAGATTTACGGGCTTGATACAGCTCAATGTATTGTTGCGCTTGAAGACGCTTTTCGTCCAATCCTTCAAGTTCTTGGAGTCGTAAGCGATCATTGTTCTCTGTAGTTAGCTCATTAGCAATGACTATTCTAAGAGGTGGAATCTGGATTCACTACACCAAAATAGGTGATTGCCAACGGTTATTACCGTGACAAATAATTTTCGTCACGGTAATAACCGTGACAAATTGGGCGTGACCAATTTTTGTAACGGATATTGTAATGGTAATAACCGTTACGAAATTTATTTTCGTCACGGTATTCGTCACGGTTATTACCGTGGCAAAATTTATTTTCGTAACAGCTATAACCGTCATAAGGTGTGCTTTTCCGTTAATAATTTTACACTTTTGTAACGGATATAACCGTTACAGACAACTATATTTTAAAAAAAATATATATAATTTCAATAATATTTGCTATGAATCTATATTCAACCAACTTCCCAGTGACAAGTAAATAACACTAGACAATTCATTATAAACAAAACAATTTATTATGATAATACAATTTACATAAGACAATTCTTACATACACATTATGCTGCTATAAAACAAGTGCAGCTTACATGAATCAAGTATGAAGTTGTTAAACAAAATGGAAAGGAAAGAAGAACACAAAGTTTTTTTTTTATGTCAAGTGCATGACAAGTATTGACCTGTAACTTTTAAGGTCAGTAAAATGCAGACACATAATCATCAACAACTTCCAAGTATTTATTTTTCTGTACAATTGTTGATGAGAGGCAGCTTGTTTATATCCATCTCTTCAAATTCAGCTCCGCTTTCTTTTGCCAAGTTATAGCAGGAGTACTGTTTGCAAAAATTACTTGACCCCGCAAATCATAAATCCTTCATGTTTTTAAAAACTCTCGTTGGAAACTATAAGCAAAGAGAGGTATAGGACACATAATCACAGACCAAGTGAAGTGCCCAACAGGAGAAAATAAGGAAGGTAATGATGATTATGAAGAGGGCACCTTAGTGGTGGATGATGATTCTGATAAACATAGAAAAATGTCTCTCATACATCAATCAATTTCTTCTGAAAGTTTATTTGGATCCTGCCAAGGGTTCTTCAATATCAAATTCTTCTTCATATCCATCGCATCAGACTCTTGATGAGAATCAACTATTTCATTTTCTTCTTTACTTTTACTGTAGGGTCCTGCTATCTGTACCAAAAACAATTCGGCCAACTCATAAGTGGGGTTATGCATTTTGAGAATATTTGCATATAGAGCTAGATATTCTATATAGCATGCCTCTATAACCGTCCTTATTAAAGAGAATAAGGATGAAATAGACCTTTGCTGTGGTGAACTTCTGCGTCAGCCTATCAACTTTCGACGATTGTGAATGTCTAGATGCTAAGTCTAACCGTGATGAGGGAGATATTTGATGTCCCGTAAATTTCACAGCTCTCAACGAGGATATATGCTGGAAAAAAATACACAAGCAAGAATCAATCATCTATTAATTTTACCGCCAAAAAGGAATGGAAAATCAATATAAATAATGATATACCTCTTCCCACATAAAACCAGAGTTAGAAGATGGTGGTTCCAATGCTAGTGGTGGTGTATGTTGTATTTGAGTTTCAGTAAGGAGACACTGATTCCTTTCTTGGCTAAGCCGAAAATGCAAGGCATCCAGTTCTTTTTCAAGATTTGTAACTGCGAGCTCCAGTATAGCTATGTTACCGAGGAGATCCTGATCAACCACCCTTTATATCAACAAGCTTCACTAGACTATCTTGTTGGAAACTATAACTGATAAGCAAAGAGAGGTATAAGACCTACATTCGTATAAGAGTAATCGGACCCAAAAAAAGTTTGGGACAAAGTCACACAGGCTTTGTTGTTGTTCTGAATCTTCTGATTGTCATGTATCTAATACATTTATAGTGTAAACTGGTTTTGGACCCAGGTCTCTTGCACAAGTGGAATGTGACCTCTACTATTTGCACTAAATGTAACCCATGTTCTTTTCTTTTAAAAACTGAGGCCTACATGTTGTATGGACACGGATATGACACTACGAGGGAAGGACACGGGGACACGGACACAACATCTATTTTGGCGTGTCCGTAGAGTATCTTGGAGTGTTCCGATTGTCTCCAATATGTATCCAATACATATCGTCCCTCAAATTTGAAATTAGTCTGCTTAATGTGCGGAGATATATAACATGAAGATGTTTGCAACAAAAATAAAAAATTGAACATGAACAATTGACATTTGAGGAAATGCTCGACACGTGCAGTAAAAGTTCAAATGTTGTAGAACTTACCAGGTGAAATGGTTTCTGAAGGTGAGACTGTGTGACAATGGAGGTAAGTAGTGGAAAAGAATTCCTCAAATTAGACCACATCTGTACACATGAAAAAAAAATTCTAAAATCTGTAAGACACATCAAATTATGAAAGGAAATCACACAACATTAACCACAACAAATATGCACCTGGCAACCAAAATTTGACACGTCCTGTCATTCTTCTGCGCTTTATTTTGCATAATATCCTGAACCAGATTTAGATAAAGTACTCCCTATGCCTATAATATATATCATCTTCGGAAGGAACTATAACTGTTCCACGTCAAATTATGAAACAATTAACGGATGCATATATTTCCAAACTTCATTATCGTGAACACAAGATAAAATTGCAACATGTTTGTTTGCAGTATGTGCAAACAGTACCTCCTCTCCTCATGTTTGCGTACAAGCAGTCATTTTAACATCCAAAAATGTTCTCTACTTTGTATAGTAACAAACTGACATTCACAGTCAACTTCACTCAGTACAGAATAATTAATGTCAATGAATATGCAGTAGCTACAATCACTTGCATAGAAAATAAATATAAGCATGGACTCTGAACGTAATCTGTATAAATTGTAGAGTAAAGCTAAAGTGCAACCTTTTCTAGGTGGAAATTAAGACATCCCATACTATCCAATAGATAGAACGATGGAATGGATGTGTTGGCGCCTGAACTGATGCAAAAGTTCTTCACTGAACTGCCAGGCATTGGAGATGATCAAGGAATACCTGGAAGCTGACATCATTTGTGAATATGACATCTCCACCAGGAGGGGGAGGATTGTCTGAGTTGTATGTAGCCGAAGGATTCAACTTTGCCAATAGGAAACGAGCCTGCACCATTGAAACAAAATTCACATATCAGCCTCTAAAAGTTGAATATCATAATACATCTTTCACTTCACATGCTAGCACAAAACATGTTGTTGTCAAAGTTAAAGTAGAGTCAAAATTTGTTGCATAGTTCATGTAATTTAGCCCGATACAGGAGTAGTGCGTGGTTGATATATAAGAAGCTGGACTCGATATCAACTACCAACTTCAGGGCATCACAAACCCATCTAATATGTCATCTATCTCCCTGAGCTGGTGGTGGGGTCGGAACTCATGAGTAGTTTGCAATGCCTTTCAAAGATGATAAGTGCCAAGTATCTGGTTAAAAATGTGCATAATAAGAGGATAATTCAGTATTCTCTATCATGAATAAAGCCCAGCTCAAATTCCGACATGTTATCTATAAAGTGCATTCAAACAACAAATCATAGTGAAGCAAAGTTATATATGGTTGAAGTTGCTACCTTCTCCATTTTACAACTAGCCATATAAAGGCCTATTAGCAAAGAAATTTTTTTACCTTTGGTTGTAAGTAGTGGAAAAGAATTCCTCAAATTAGACCTCATCTGTACACATGAATTTTTTTAAATCTGTAAGACACATCAAATTATGAAAGGAAAGCACACAATATTAACCACAACAAACATGCACCTGGCAACCAAACTTTGACACGTCATGTCATTCTTTTGTGCTCTATTCTGCATAATATCCTGAACCAGATTTAGATAAAAATACTCCCCATGTCTATAATATATATCATCTTCGGAAGGAACTAGAACTGTTCCACCTCAAACATCTGCCCATTTTCAACACCAGCATCCTCATCATCAAAATTCACCCTCATGTAGCTCACAAAGGAGTACCTGAACACATTTTCCACAAAAAGCATAGTACCACGGTCGGAATGCTGTAAATCAACTGATGGAATAAAGGTATCACACTCGATATCAATCTAAATGTCAATGGAATGTATGGCTAAGCATCCTATTGAATTGAGAGACTCCCTAAGAATCAACAACTAAAATCAGACGAATAAAAAAGAGAGAATATGTTAGACACGTATATGACACTACATGATAAGGATACAAATACCATACTACAATATATGGTCCATATGGACACAACAACATGACATTCATTCCGGTGTGTCCTTGTGTATTTTGAGTGTTTAGGTCATGTACGTGTTCAACGCAACAATACAACACTACACACACCTATACGGCCACAAGGCGTTAGTATCCGCATGCCTTACTATTTTTTCATGGTGAGGGTCATGTCCAATACTGTGTCTGACACACAAGAATCCCACACTACAGATACCGACACAACAACAGGACCTCGATAATTGCATGTCCTATGTATTTCCATAACGCCTAGTTCATCATGTTCGAGACATGTCCAAACCTAAGATAAGTGCAGACCTAAGTTCTGGCCACTGCCGATAACGAAAAGCTTCTCGGTCGAGAAGAAATACGAATAGTCCTTTGAATTTGCTGATTAAAATCTAGATTTTTGGATCAATTTCAACATAAAAATAAAAAAACCCTAAATCGAGACAAAACCCTAACTTCAATGTAATCACAAGATCAGACCTGCATGGTAGATCGACGTTGGCGCGGAGATCGGTGTCAGCGATTCAAAGCCCTTTCCTCTTCCGATCTAAGCGATTCACAAGATTAGACCGGCACGATAGATCGATGCTCTCTCCATTGGTGCGGTTTCCTACTTTAGTATCCATGGAGGAGTAGGAGGAGAGGGAAAGCTTGAAAGAGGTTGGGAGCTAGAGGAAAGTTCGATCGAGAGAGAGAGAGAGAGAGAGAGAGAGGGAGCGGAATGATAAAAAAGAGTGCGGAAAGGGAATTTCATTTGTAACCCTTCCTTCCACTGAATGGATAAAAAATAAGGTCGGAATGAGTTTTTAATTTGTAACAGATTTTCTTATTACAAAGAGTATAAAATAAAAAAATATATAAAATTAGGATTTTAGTAACGATTTTTAATCAATGTAACGGTTATTACCGTTACAAGACTGTCACGGTAATAAGCGTTACTAATTGTAAAAACAATGTGTTACAAAATGTATGTTTTGGTGTAGTAATTTCCAGTGGAAGAACGGCCTCACATCCGTAAACCAGTAAAAATGGTGTAAAACCAGTAGGAGTTCGGACTGTCGTTCGGTAAGCCTATAAACATTCTCCAAGTTTCTCATTCCAGTCGCGTTTATTAGAAGAGACGAACTTTTTGAGAAGTTTGATGATTGTCTTGTTGAAAGCTTCGACCAAACCATTAGCAGCTGGATTATAAGCCGTAGAAGCCAGATTTTGGATTCGATTCTTATCACAGAACCGATAAAATGCCTGACTGGCAAATTGTGGTCCATTGTCATGAATTATCTGTCGGGGAATCCCAAAACGATAAATAATATAATGTTTAATAAAGCTAACCACATTAGATGTTTTCACTTCAACAAGGGGAACCGCTTCCGACCATTTAGAAAAATAATCGGTTATAGCCAGTATAAACCGATGTCTTTTGACAAAAGGAGGGTTAATCGGACCAATAATATCCATGTCCCAAGCTTCGAAGGGCCAAGAAGCTGTTATAGGATGTAAGAACTCAGATGGTTGATGAATAAAATCAGCATAAATTTGACACGCTTTACATCGTCTAGCATAATCCACAGCATCTGCTATCATAGAAGGCCAATAATATCCCATTCTTCTAATGCGGTCCTGTAATTTTGGACCTGGTTGATGAGTACCGCAGACACCATCATGAGCTTCACAGAGTGTTTGCTTAGCTTCGCTTTCAGAGAGACAACGTAGCAAAAGTCCATCATAAGAACGACGATATAACATATATAAAGAAGAATCATAATAAAATCGAAATGATCGTCTCTTGATTGATGCAACTTCTTTTGGATCTTCAAGTAAAATCCCATGAACTGTATAATCAATGAATGGACTTCTCTAATCCCTCTGCTGGGAACTTGATTCTGTAGTATAACTATGTTCAATATGCAAGTTATTCTTAACACAGAATAAGTCTCGATCCAACAAAGTGATGGTATTTTGTCTTCTAATTGGAACAGCTAAATCTGCAGCTAAATTAGCAAGAGCATCAGCTTCCAAATTCTGAGAACGTGGTATGAATTCGATAAAGAATCATTTGAATGAAAGGACCAATTTGATTACCACTTGATGATAAGGGATGGGGTCAGGATTTCCGACTTCATATGTCTCTCTGACTTGATTAACAATCAGTTGAGAGTCTCCATAAGCTTCCAAGAACTCAATGTCCAATTCTTTTGCTACTTGGAGACCAATTAGCAGAGCATTATATTCTGCCACATTGTTAGAGCATGGCTCATTAAGAGAATAAGCACGGTATATGACCATTTGGTCAGGAGAGACTATGACGATGCCTACTCCAGAGACAATATTGCCTTTAGGTCCAACTCGTGATGCTCTATCAAAATATAGTTGCCAAATGTCATCCTTCAGAGTCATGTTGCAATCCATGACTTCATCTGGAATGTCCTCATATAGCTTCGATGTTTCAGGTATAGGGTGAGCTGCTAAGAAATCAGCTAATGCTTGGCCCTTCACTGATTTTTGAGGTACATAGACCATATCATAAGGAGTGAGCAACATCGCCCAGGTGGCTAAACTGGAGTTAAGAATGCTCGGTTTTCTCATCAATACCCGAATAGAATTTATTATGGAGATGACATGAATAGTCTGTCCTGACACATAATGTCGTATCTTTTGAACAGCAAAAACCAAGGCCAGACATTCCTTCTCCACAGGAGTGTAGGAGCGTAAAAAGTGCTTCAGAGAAAGAGTCAAAGAGATGAATCATTTCATTCATAAGTGATTGGTTTTACGCCAAACAAAGCGGTTAATCTCTTTACGCCCAAGACAAGGCTAATCACTTTACGCCTAAAGCAGGCTAATCACTTTACGCTCGGATCTACACCCATGGTTTTACGCCAAGGACGGATCAGCCACTCTTACGCTGGACAAAACTGTCAAATCTCGCATTTAATGCGAACTCTGACATGGAGATCTTAATGATGGCATATATCACAAAGGGATTTGTTTTATACAGAGACCAATGTTGTCGTCTAGTATGTGGATTGAGCTGCTTTACGCTCACACTACAGCTTTTTTTACGTACGAAGACTATACGAGCTTTTACGCTCAACAGCTGACGTGTGCGTAAAGTCTATTTGAGCTACGTTTACGCTCAAGGTTATTTAACAACCACTTTACGCGGGAAGTCTATGTCAAGGCTATTTTACGCCTAATCTACTGCTTTACGCTCAGAGTACATTGAGGCTATTTTTATGCCCTATTCTCCTCCACCAGCTTGGAACGTGGTCTGCCTACGTGGCTTTCATGCCATTCTTCTCGAAGAACGTGTGTACATGCATCATATTCTTACTGAAATGATGGGACACATGTCAACATATGCAGAGGTTAGCTTCGATCGTGGATGGCAGTTGTTAGCGTAAAGATGGAACTTTTGCTAAGTTTTTACGCACAAGAGCCCAAGTCTATAAATAGACTTATTTTTCTCATAACACAGGACACAGAGACAGGAGAGGATACAGAGATCAGAACTTAGAGATTTTGATTCTCCAGAGCATTCTTCTTCAACCTTTCTTTCAGAACAGAGTGAAGCAAAGCAGAAAAGCATTCGGCCTCGCCATCAGTGCCCAAGTGTGTCGATACCTTTCTGTTGACTTATTTCTTCCAGTTATTCTACTTCAAGCAGTGATCTTCATCATCATCATATGGTCCAAGGAACAAAGTGATCATTTACGAATCAGACTTCTACAGCAATACTTTTCTAGAATCAAATTTGTACTTCTTGTACTTTTTCTCGTTTTATTTTCAAAAGCCAATTCCTCAAGACATTTTTTTAAGTGAAACAAAAATGGCGACTCTGCTGGGGATGACCTTCTCCTCTGATGAGGAGGTAATTGCTCAATATGATGATGTTTCGGTCGGTTCGACCAAGAAGACTCTGGTTGTACACTTCGACCAGACTGCCTACGAAGAAATGCTCCGAACTGGGGGTGGTTCTCGCTGCTCCAATGTTCAAAAATCTCGTAAAGCACGAAAAGTTTGGATTCCTAAATCCAAAATAGCTACTGATCTCTCTGTTGCTTCTGATAGCAAGGGAATTCTTCCCACTCCTATTGTAGGAGCTTCCGTTCGTAACGAGGTAGTCCTTACTTCGGCGTCGCTCTCTAAGTGTGATAATTTGTCTCCCGTCTGTGACGGTGTAGATGATTAGGTTCTACGTCCACTGCATAAGAACCAAGTTTTACGCTCAGTGGATAAAAACTAAGTTTTACGCTCAAGGCATAAGAATGAGTCTCCCATTTGTAATGTGGCAGATTCTAATGCTTCTGAGTGTAAAAATAAGTCTCCCGTCTGTGACGTGGTAGACACACACAAATTACGCTCTTCACGTAAAGGAAAATCTTCCGTCCGTGACGTGGTAGATAACCAATTTTTACGCTCTACGCGTGAAGGTAAGTCTCCTGTCCATGACAGTGTAGATAAAATTCACAAAGATGTTTACACATCTAATGTGAATGTACCTAAACGTATGCAGCGTAAAAATCATGTTGGTAATACTTCAGTTCTACACCAACAGCCTTCTTATACTGCTCTACGCAAAGTACCAAATCTACAAATTACACGCAATGAAAATGGAGTCCTTCGTGCTAAAAAACTCAAGATTTACGCACACAACTCCAAACGCGTAGAAATGTACAATTTGGTTCTGCGAATGCAGCCAGTAATCTTCTTTATACGCAGGGTACTAAACGTTTCTCCACCCCTAATGTAATAAAGAAGACTACTCTCTCCACTCCTTCTGACTTATGTGAATTGTTAATGCAAAAGCGTAAGAATAGACAATCTCCGGTGATATTTCCCCAAGAAAAACATTATTGTAATTATCACCAGGTTGTGATCAACTGTTGTTGTTCGGCTTCAAAACGGTCAATTTTTGATCGATTAAGTTTTAATCCTCCTCAACATCAAGCTGAAGACCAAGAACATGAGCTGTCATATTCATCAGTCAACATGGCATCTCATACTAACAGAGGACGACATCCAAGACGGAATATGTCCCAAACTCCAGATCAGCAACAGTTCAATAGACTTCTTGATTCTTTTGAGGGGGTATATCAAAATACTCGATCAAGAAGACAAAGACAAATGCAGACTTCTGATTCAGAAGCTGGGGGTACTCAATCTTTTGAGTCTGAGACTGACAGTATGGATTCATGCTTCTATACAAATCCCTCTGTATCTTCAAGAGAGGTTGAATCCTATGCTGTTGGAGATGAACCAGAGACTTAATCCGTTAATACATAATAGCGTCTCACTGCCGTTGAGCAATCACTAAAAGACATGCTTAACATGGTGCAAAGCATGCATCAGATAATTTTGAATCAGCAAACTGCTCAGCCGACGGTAATAACACCAGGACCAGTAGCAGCACAAACTCAAGATAGTCAAGGGGCTGAAACACCTTTGAATATTCAAGAGCCTGCTGTTAATCAAAATTCTACATCTCTAGATCCCATCATTCCTGAAGATGTACCACCTCCAGTCGGGGTTACGATACATCCAACAACCATTCAATCAAATGTGCTTCCTCAAACCAGTAAAGCCATTGAAGCAGTGCGTGAGCTCAAAGCACAGTTTGAAGTTCTGAGGCACAAAGATCAGCTCCAGAGGTTAGGGATCAAGCAACCTTATCCTCCTCATTGGAATGATATACCCTTTCCACCGAAATTCAAGCCACAATCTATGATTTTGTTCGATGGAAAAGCATCTCCCAGTCAATATATCAATTATTTTGATATTATGACTGTACACTTGCAGAAAGATGATGCTCTTCTCACTCGAGTGTTCATCGGGTGCCTGACGGGTTCGACTTATGATTGGTATCAAAGTTTACCCGACAATTGCATTTCGTCTTTTGACAAATTTAAGGCAATGTTTCTCTCCCGCTTCTATGAAGGAGGTATGGACATGAACATGTCCTCCTTGATAGAAATCAAACAAAAGGAGAAAGAAGATACTCGGATGTTCATCGAACGTTTCCGACAGGCTACTTTAAAGATGCCTCCTGGTATGCCAGATTCAGCATTGATTGATACATGCAAGATGAATCTACGACCATCCATCGCTATTTTCATGGGTTCCCAATTCTCAGATTAGGCTTCGTTCATCATAGTAGCGGTTTCTGTCGAGACCAATGGTAGGTTGGCTCGTGAACATGGGATGATTTTCGCCTCAGATGATAGAGAAAAGAAAAGTAATCCTGGTAATAACCCCGACAATCGTAATATGAAGAAGAAATATACCCTCATGGTTAATCTTTCCAAGAATAAAACGATGCCGAATAGTCAAGAATCTTCCAGGTCAAAGGAAGAATACTCTTTTGATGAGAGTGATATCCCAGGGATATTTCAGTGTCTGGTAAAGAGTGGCAAACTTCAGATTCCAGAGCCAAAGAGGCCTAATGAGGTGAATCTAACTGATAATCCCAAATATTGTATCTATCATAGATACATTAATCAGCCTACCAGTGCTTGCTATGTCCTGAAGAAGAAAATCCAGGAGCTGATAAATGGCGGTGCTATCGCTTTAACCAATGATGACCATACGGTTACAACCAATATGGTTTCTCTTCAGTTCGAAGATTTTCCTCCACAGCAAGTCCCAGATGGAATTATCCCAATTTCAAAGGCGACGATAAAGATCGTGAATATCCCGCCTGCCAGAGAAGAAAATGCAGGATTGCTGCCGCTCACACTAAAGGATGGTAAAATCATGTGGGTACATCCTGACTTAGTGCCTGAGTTGGAAAATGAAGATAAAACTTCAAAATCCAAGAAGAGTAAAAAAGTCAAAACCTGCAACATGATTTCTCATGTTATTCCAGATCCTAATGACTTGGATCATCTATAGGATGGCCTTCCTTTAGAAGATAGACTGAAAGGACTGAACATCTGTCCTCCAAGTCTAGCTCCTCCTACTAAGCTCAAGCTTACTTACCAGCAGTGGCTAGCCATGAATAATGTTCCTTTATACCGAGCGCAACAAGTCTTCGCTACTTATGAAAAAGCTCCGACAGGGATTCTTCCTCGTATCCCGAATCTTTCTCCTCCTGTGGCTACAACAACATCTATTCTCCATTCTCCTGAGGTTACAGAAGGTCTTGCTTCTTCCTCTTCCTCTATTGGAACACCTGTCAAAAGTCTGCTGCCCACTCACTTGTATAGTCAACAATCTGTCCATCTCATGAAGAAGATGGGTTATAACTTTCAAAAGGCAGAAGGTTTGAATTATGATAAAGGAATACGACTTCCTTTACAGATTCAAAGTCAAAATTTTACTATTGGATTGGGTTCTGAAGTTCCTCGTAACAATCTACACAAGAAAAAGGCTAAGAGAGGGAAGACAAAATCCTGTAATATGGTACTTCCTTCTCCTGAGTCTGAGGAAGAAACTTTTACTAGTACAAGATCCGGAAAAGAGTACTATAAAGACTACGAGGGATCCTCCAAAGAAGCTGAAGACGTAGTGGAGACACTACCAACTCAACCCTCTCATGTTCCTGCTAAATCTTCCGTGGTTGAAAAGGGGAAACAGAAAGCAGTACGCTTCGACGTCCCATTGAAGTCTGCTTCCAGTCAGGGGGTGGTGATGAAGCCTTACAAGTTTGATATTCTGGCTCAGTTGGCCAATACTTCAGCTAGACTATCTATATTTGAGTTGCTTCACCTTTCCAGAGAAAGCAGAGAGACTTTGAGTGAAGCTTTACTTCAAGCAAATTCATGCTTGGCTCAACTCAAGACTCCTGATAATATACCAGTGTCATGTCCACAATGTCATAGTGTGATGGAAGCAATTCCCAACATCACTTTTACACAAGAAGATATGCTGTTGAAGCATAACAAGCATGATAGGCCTTTGTGCTACACTGGGTATATTGGATCTACTGAAATTGACAGGATTTACATTGACCCCGGGTCCTCAATTAGCATAATTCTTTAGAGTATGCTAAGACCCCTGAGGATTCCTACTAGTGATTTGACTTACACTAGTACTACGATAGTCGGTTTCAACTCTGGCAAGAGCAAACCATTGGGGAAAATTCGTCTGCAGATTCAGATCGGTGATCTTCGAACCATGGCAACTTTTTATGTTATCAACTCAGATGTCTCCTATAATATCCTTTTAGGGAGACCGTAGATTTATGAGAACAATATTGTACTTCAACTCTCCACCAATGCTTTAAGTATGTGGATTCCCAAGGAGTCGTGAAGACTGAGTTCGCTGATATCAATCCCTTCAAGGGTGTCGAAGCCTATTTTTCCGGTTCAAGGCTTTATAAACAAGAGCATGTGAAAGAGATATCAGACATGGCAGAAGATCAATCACCCACTGAGGATCAGTCTATTAATGAAGATCTGCCAGAGGAGCAACCTTTGAAGATCATAGTCAAGGGACGAATCCAATTCCAATCTGTCAATGATCAACCTCTGATAATCAAGGTTAAAGGAAGAACTCAAACTTCATATGAGGAATCAACAAATATTCCTGTTAAAAGCCAAGTTCAACCTTTTATGATCAAGGTCAAAGGGCGTACTTCTTGTTCGAATGATCCATAACCACCATTGATTGTCAATCTTGGCAAAACTACGCAGAAGACAAATAATGGTCCACTGATGATTAATCCGAAGCGTAGCAGTCAAATTGTAAATGATGTAAATATTGATCATTCTATACTTTTTGATATCAATGAAGATTTCCTTTTCGAGTATATGGCTGTCAAGTTTATCGAAAGAATGACTTTATCTTCTGATAATCAAAGTCATCGATATAAAGACGACATTGAGCCAGAAGAAACTTTATACCTCGATCATAAGGAAAATTCTTTCCCTCCTCATATAGATGTTGGACCTTATGCTCAAAGGTTCCTAACATCTTCTCCTTATCTTCTACCTGTGGCCGCTTCATCACAAGCTTACGTAACTTTTAGACGTCACGAAGAATCTTATTTCATGGTTCCGTCTGATAAGAAAAATAAGCGCTAAATTGTGTTTGGCCTGGCTAGAAATATCCCTGTTGCTCAGGCAGATAAGCTGAAGGATAAAGACAAGGGAAGAATCCGAATTGACAAGCATAGTCCAAAATCTATCAAGATTATCCAGAACATGGGATATGATTTGAAGACTATGCAAGGTCTCAATCAAGGCAAGGGTAGACGACTACCATTATATGGTGATCCGTTTTACCAAAAGACTCGTCATGGATTGGGATATGATCCGTCCCACATGTTTTATGACGATATACAAGAAGAATTCTCTTCTAACTCTTCACAATCATCGGATTCAGAAGAAGTCCAATTTATTGAAACTAATATGTCTTGTTCCTCATATGATGAATCTGGACAAGTATTTTCAGTCAATATGGTTCAAACTGATGATGAATCTGAATTATTTGAGAATGATCCTTGGGCTCAACAGATGGATACTCAGTGGGAACTCCATTTTGAACAGCGACAGCCACCTACAGAGGATGAGGTTATCCAGATTGATGTTGGAGATGGAACTACGTCCAAACCAATATTCATCAGTAAGAATCTTTCTGAAGATGAAAAAGAACAGTTGATAAAACTTATCAAAGAATATATTAACATTTTTGCATGGAGTTATGAGAATATGCCAGGCCTAGATCCTAAAGTTGTTACTCATAAACTCAATATTTTACCTAACGTCAAGCCTGTAAAACAACAGCAACAGCGCTTTAGACCAGATATGATGGATGTAATAGAAGCAGAAGTCAAAAAGTTGATCACATGCAGATTTGTTCGTGAAGAGCAACACCCAGATTGGGTGGCTAATATTGTTCCTGTCATGAAGAAGAACGAAAAAGTCCGAGTTTGTATAGATTATCGAGATCTTAATGCAGCTTATCCAAAAGACGAATTTCCACTTCCAATTACTGATGTCATGATAGATAATACATGTGGTTTTGAACGCATGCCTTTCATGGACGGATTCTCAGGGTATAATCAGATTAAGATGCATCCAGAAGATGAGAAACATACCGCTTTTCGTACACCCCTTGGGGTCTACTATTATACGGTTATGTCGTTTGGTCTTAAAAATGCCGGTGCCACATATCAACGGACTATGAGCAACATCTTTCAAGAACATCTACGGAAGATAGCTGAAGGCTATGTAGATGACATTGCTGTTAAAAGTCGATCAAAGGATGATCACATTCAGGATTTGAGGACAGTATTTAAGTTGATGCACCAGCATCAATTGAAAATGAACCCTGCTAAGTCTTTCTTAGGAGTTTCCAGTGGCAAATTTTTAGGATTTGTCATTACTTCTCAGGGTATCCATGTCGATCCTGATAAGATTAAAGCAATTCTCGAAATGCATCCTCCTCGTAATCTGAAAGAACTCCGTGGCTTTCAAGGTCGTATTGCTTATATTAGAAGATTTATATCTAATCTTTCTGGGAGATGTCAACCTTTCTCCCGTCTATTAAAGAAAGGCATATCTTTTATTTGGGATGAAGCGTGTCAAAAAACCTTCAATGACATCAAGCAATACCTTACAAACCCACCTGTTCTGGTACCTCCGGTAGTAGGAAGGCCATTTTTGCTATATGTTCGAGCCTTAGATCACTCACTTGGCGCTCTTCTTGCACAGAAAAGTGATATGGGTCATGAGCAAGCAATATATTATCTGAACAGAATGATGGTCGGAGCTGAACACAGGTATACTCCTGTGGAAAAGGAATGTCTAGCTTTGGTTTTTGCCGTCCAAAAGATAAAACATTATGTGACAGGACAGACTATTCATGTCATTTCCAGAATAAATCTCATTCGTGTATTGATGAGAAAACCTAGCATTCTTAACTCCAGGTTGGCCACCTGGGCGATGTTGCTTACTCCTTATGACATGGTTTATGTACCTCAGAAATCAATAAAGGGTCAAGCATTAGCCGATTTCTTAGCTGCTCACCCTATATCTGAAACATCAAAATTATATGAGGACATTCCAGATGAAGTCGTGGATTGTAACCTGACTTTGAAGAATGACATATGGTAATTATATTTTGATGGGGCATCACGAGTAGGACCTAAAGGCAATATTGTCTCTGGAGTAGGAATCGTCTTGGTTTCTCCTGACAAAATGGTCATATACCGTGCCTATTCTCTCAATGAACCATGCTCTAACAATGTAGTAGAATATAATGCTCTATTGATCGGTCTCCAAGTTGCAAAATAATTGGGTATTAAGTTCTTAGAAGCTTATGGAGATTCTCAATTGATTGTTAATCAAGTTAGAGGGACTTATGAGGTCAGAAATCCTGATCTCATTTCTTATCATCAAGTGGTAGTTGAACTGGTCCTTTCATTCAAAGGATTCTTCATTGAGTTTGTACCATGCTCTCAAAATGTGGAAGCTGATGCTCTTGCCAGTTTAGCTGCAGACCTAGCTGTTCCAATCCGAAGGCAAAATATAATTACTTTGTTGGATCGAGACTTGTTCTGTGTCAAAAATAATTTGTACATTGAATAAAGTTATACTATAGAGTCAAATTCCCAGCATAGGGATTGGAGAACTCCATTCGTTGATTATGCAGTTCATGGGATTTTGCCTCAAGATCCAAAAGAAGCTGCATCAATCAAAAGACGATCGTTTCGGTTTTATTATGATTCGTCTTTACATATGCTATACCGTCGTTCCTATGATGGACTCTTGCTGCGTTGTCTCTCAGAAAGTGAAGCTAAACAAACACTACGAGAAGCTCATGATGGTATTTGTGGTGCTCATCAACCGGGTCCTAAATTACAAGACCGTATTCGAAGAATGGGGTATTATTGGCCTTCTATGATTGCAGATGCTGTAGACTATGCCAAAAGATGTAAAGCATGTCAGATTCATGCTGATTTTATTCATCAACCATCTGAATTTCTACATCCTACAACAGCCTCCTGGCCCTTCGAAGCTTGGGATATGGATGTCATTGGTCCAAGTAATCCTCCTTCTATTAAAGGACATCGGTTCATATTAGCTATAACAGATTACTTTTCTAAGTGGGCATAAGCAGTTCCCCTTGCAGAAGTAAAAACATCTAATGTGATCAGCTTCATCAAGCACCATGTCATTTATCGCTTCGGGATTCCTCGACGGATAATTCATGACAATGGTCCACAATTTGCCAGTCAAGCATTTTATCGATTCTGTGACAAGAATCGAATTCAGAATTTGGCTTCTACGGCTTATAATCCAGCTGCTAATGGTTTAGCCGAAGCTTTCAATAAGACGATCATTAAACTTCTCAAAAAGTTTGTCTCTTCTAATAAACGTGATTGGAATGAGAAACTTGGAGAGTGTTTATGGGCTTATCGAACAACAGTCCGGACTCCTACTGGTTTTACACCATTCTCATTGGTTTATGGATGTGAAGCTGTCCTCCCATTGGAAATCCAGATCCCATCTCTACGAATATCCATTGCTAATGAACTAACTACAGAGAATAATGATCGCTTACGACTCCAAGAACTTGAATGATTGGCTGAGAAACGTCTTCAAGCACAACAGCACATTGAACTATATCAAGCCCGCATATCTCGAACTTTCAATCGTAAAGTTAAAGTGAGGGTATTCAAAGTTGGCGAACTTGTATTAGCCGTTCGGAGACCGATGGTGATGACTCATAAAAGTAAAGGGAAATTCCAAGCAAAATGGAAAGGCCCTTATGTAATTGAGTCCGTATTTTCCAATGGCGCCTATCGATTATCAAAGCCTAATGGAGATCTGCTCATGATGCCAATAAATGGCAAATTTCTTAGGAAGTACTATGTATAAAAAAAGGGGAGGAAGACAGAATAAAAATAAAGTTTCTTTTATTACTATTTTTGTTCAAAACAAAAGGTCAAGGACGAGGACCACTGCCTCCCTTATTGAATACATAGTCAGTTAATGTCTCAAAGGCATTGTTTCCTGAGTTCATAAAAAACTTGCAGGCGGCCATCCTCAGTACTTCTTCTTCAGGAGTTTTTCCTGGCTCTACTAAGAACGCAAGGATATCTTGTGGTGGCTTGGGCGTAGAAGAGCTGTTGCCTACTTGAGTCGGACCTGCCACTGTTGGCTCAACGGGACACATCTCAGTGACGTCCTCAAATTTCCTGGAGACTTCATTCTTTTGCGGTACATCCTCGAAAGACATTTTCAATGGGGAAGTAGAAATAAGAATGAAATAATTACAGAAAGTTCTCGCCTATTTATAGAAGAGGACTGTTGATGAACCGGTCTTTGAGATTGAGAACAACTTTTCATTCTCGAAAAGATCTGTCCATTCGTTCTATCGGGTTCATTTATTTAATTACGAAATCGAATCAATGCTTTCTTTTTCCGAAAATTATGAGTCATTCATATATTAAGATGGACTTATATACTTATGACATCCGTCTCCTTAGTCCCCAGCTACCAAGGTTTGGTTAAGCTGATTTCTTGTCTCCTGGGAAAGGGATTCTATATCTTCTATCTTATCAATTGATTAGAAAATGGGATTTGCTATTTATCATGTTTCCATGACCTCTGGATAAATACTAAATCTACTTACTTTTCCTATCTATCAATTCTATTTGACCTCTGCATAGATATTAATCTAATTTTCTTTTGAGTTCATATGTACTATTATGTCCATATTACCTCTGATAGTATTATATACTCTAAAATAGAAGATAAGATTTTTATCTATCATGTCCATATTACATCCAGATAGATACAAATCATTGATCATAGAAGAATCATCATTCCCATATCATCAAAAAAGTCTATTACATTTCTTAGACTTTCTTACAAGTTATAATTGAAATCTAATACATTCTTGGATTTTCATTCTATACGTACAACGATAGCCTAATGAAGATCTATCTCTTCTTTGGATCTTCTTCGTCGGATTCGTTGTTGGTGTCAATTTCTTGCTGTCCAAGCCTTTGTGGCGACCAGAACAGAAGGAATCAAACTCTGGTCTTCTCTATCAGACGAGAGGAGAATCCCAGAGTATGGCAGCCCGAAGACGTGTTGCTGCCAATACAACTGGTGGATTAGGGGCAGCCTTCCAGAGGAGATAGGAACGCATCCAGCATTGGGATACGATTCCTAGTTCTGCCGTGAAAGGAACTCTACTACCCGATTTCTCGGGATAGAGTTGACTCCACCATCCAACTCTCCATGTATAAATGCTCTTCCTACCAACATAGGAAGACCCTTCTATCTCACGAAGAGTTCTGAGTTGTCTGATTTATGCATCAAAAGCGCATGAGCTCCCTGATGTTGATGTCAGAAGAACGTTTTTCACAAAGTCAAAGTCACCAATGTCGGTCCTGAAAAAACTGTTCAGCCAAACTTCTGCAGAGAACAACAAAAAAGAAGTATTTTAAACAGAAGTATCATCAGATGCGTATTAAATGCTAAACTAAAAATAGATGACAAGGCTTTTACGCCAGTAATTCAGCAAGGCTTTTTACGCCAGAGCTTCAGCAAGGCTTTTACGCCAGTGCTTCAGCAAGGCTTTTACGCCAGAGCTTCAGCAAGGCTTTTACGCCAGTGCTTCAGCAAGACTTTTACGCCAGAGCTTCAGCAAGGCTTTTACGCCAGTGCTTCAGCAAGGATTTTTTACGCTCGTCAAGAATTTACGCTCATGAATACCTGTTTCCAACAGAAAATTCGAAGACAGATATTTGCTTACGGTCGGACTTACCACTTAAGCCAAATGGTTTAGCTCTAATGATGGTTAAATCTACGTCTAATGACTGGGCGTACAAAGGAACACCGTTGGACAGCTTTGCCATTGTCACTTGTTGGAGAACGATATTGCAGAAAGTTATCTTCAGAGGAATGAGAGTGAGAATATATGAAACATTCTCGGCTATTTATAAAGGCTGAAGAAACTGATTGGTATGAGTCTATTTCAGAAGAAGATCCTATTTAAGGCTCTCGTAACCACAAGACAGATGCCACGTGTTGGTTTGTTTCTTGGGAATTAACAACCATAGAAGCAGTCAAAATAAATGCTGAATAGTTCTATATACCAACAGATAAGATTAACATCAGACTTTATTTATAGAAAAAGGGGGAAGTGGTCCCCTACAGATAAAAGATTCGCAAAAAACATCATTTTTTCTCTCCCTCGTCGGGCTGACGAAGGGAAGTACCTAGTTCGTGCATATTGCGAATCCCGGAGCGACGCACCATATTAAGAAATGCTTCTGCATCTCCTGGCCCTTCGTACGCAGTTGGGGGACCACCATTGATACGACTAAAGACTGCAGGAGTCAGTCCAAAGCACTCTAAAAGGTTGTATGCTCGCTCAAAATCAAGCCTGGAGCTCGAAGCCTCTTTGTTAGTAATCTCGTTCTTTGGCGCCATGTCACTATGAGGATGAATGATAAGAGTGAAGAATTTCTTCTTATTTATACAATTAAGCCAACTCTTTATATTCCTCTTTGGAAACTGCTCATTATTAATGTAAACTCGGGAAAACGAAAAGGCATTTGAAAGTCTCGAGAAAGAAATTTATTATGACGGTTGAGTGTTGACCGACACTATTAAAAATTGCACCGACTGTTGGACATTCTCGCTTTTATACGGATGACGGTTGCGTATCCCAATTTATACGCTGACTGATCAAATCTCAACTTTTACGCTTCTGTTCAAAGTATTTCAAATTTTGGAGATATTTGAAAATTTTGAAGGAGGTCTTGTAGGTGCGTAAAAAGTGCTTCAGAGAAAGAGTCAAAGAGATGAATCATTTCCTTCATAAGTGATTGGTTTTACGCCAAACAGAGCGGTTAATATCTTTACGCCCAAGACAAGGCTAATCACTTTACGCCTAAAGCAGGCTGATCACTTTAAGCTCGGATCTACACCCATGGTTTTACGCCAAGGACGGATCAGCCACTCTTACGCTGGACAAAACTGTCAAATCTTGCATTTAATGCGAACTCTGACATGGAGATCTTAATGATGGCATATATCACAAAGGGATTTGTTTTATACAGAGACCAATGTTGTCGTCTAGTATGTGGATTGAGCTACTTTACGCTCACACTACGGCTTCTTTTACGCACGAAGACTATACGAGCTTTTACGCTCAACAGCTGACGTGTGCGTAAAGTCTATTTGAGCTACTTTTACGCTCAAGGTTATTTAACAACCACTTTACGCGGGAAGTCTATGTCAAGGCTATTTTACACCTAATCTATTGCTTTACGCTCAGAGTACATTGAGGCTATTTTTACGCCCTATTCTCCTCCACCAGCTTGGAACGTGGTCTGCCTACGTGGCTTTCATGCCATTCTTCTCGAAGAACGTGTGTACATGCATCCTATTCCTACTGAAATAATGGGACACATGTCAACATATGCAGAGGTTGGCTTCGATCGTGGATGGCAGTTGTTAGCGTAAAGATGGAACTTTTGCTAAGTTTTTACGCACAAGAGCCCAAGTCTATAAATCGACTTATTTTTCTCATAACACAGGACACAGAGACAGGAGAGAATACAGAGATCAGAACTTATATATTTTGATTCTCCAGAGCATTCTTCTTCAACCTTTCTTTCAGAACAGAGTGAAGTAAAGCAGGAAAGCATTCGGCCTCGCCATCAGTGCCCAAGTGCATCGATACCTTTCTGGTGACTTAGTTCTTCCAGTTGTTCTACTTCAAGCAATGATATTCATCATCATCATATGGTCCAAGGAACAAAGTGATCATTTACGAATCAGACTTCTACAGTAATACTTTCCCAGAATCAAATTTGTACTTCTTGTACTTTTTCTCGTTTTATTTTCAAAAGCCAATTCCTCAAGGCATTTTGTTAAGTGAAACAAGGAGTATACCTGTGTTCTGCTTCGACCATCATTCGGCTAAGATAATAAATTGCCTGTTCATGACCTTTGTCACTTTTCTGTGCAAGAAGAGCACCAAGCGAATGATCTAAGGCTCGAACATATAACAAAAATGGTCTTCCTACCACTGGAGGTACCAAAATAGGTGGATTTGTAAGGTATTGCTTGATGTCATTGAAGGTTTTCTGACATGCTTCATCCCAGACAAATGATACACCTTTCTTTAATAGACGGGAGAAAGGTTGACATCTTCCAGAAAGATTGGATATAAATCTCCTGATATAAGTAATACGACCTTGGAAGCCGCAAAGTTCTTTTAAATTGCGTGGAGGACGCATTTCAAGAATTGTTTTAATTTTATCAGGATCAATATGGATACCTTACGAAGTAATGACAAATCCCAAAAAGTTGCCACTAGAAACCCCTAAGAAAGATTTAGTAGGGTTCATCTTCAGTTGATGTTGACGCATCAACTCAAATATCGTCTTTAAGTCTTGAATGTGATCATCTTTTAATCGACTTTTGACAGCAATGTCATCTACATAACATTCAACTATTTTTCGTAGATGTTCTTGAAAGATATTGCTCATAGTCCGTTGATATGTAGCACCGGCATTTTTTAGACCAAACGGCATAACCGTATAGTAGTAAACCCCAAGGGGTGTACGGAAAGCGGTATGCTTTTTATCTCCTGGATGCATCTTAATTTGATTGTATCCTAAAAATTCGTCCATAAAAGACATGCGTTCAAAACCACATGTATTGTCTATCATGACATCGGTAATCGAAAGTAGAAATTCGTCCTTTGGACAAGCTGCATTAAGATCCCGAAAATCTATGCAAACTTGGACTTTTTCGTTCTTCTTAATAACATGTACAATGTTGGCCACCCATTTTGGGTGTTGTTCTTCATGAACAAAGCCACATGTAGTCAGTTTTTTGACTTCTGCTTCAATTGCATCCATCATATCTGGTCAAAAATGCCGCTGTTGTTGTTTTACAGGCTTGGCATTAGGAAGAATATTGAGTTTATGAGTAGCAACTTTAGGATCTAGACCCGGCATATCCTCATAACTCCATGCAAAGATATCAATATATTCTTTAATCAGCTGTATCAACTCTTCCTCTTCATCTTTGGAGAGGTTTTTACTGATGAATATTGGCTTGGACATAGTTCCGTCTCCAATATCAATCTGGACAATCTCATCCTCTGTAGGTGGCTGTCGCTGTTCAAAACAAAGTTTCCATTGAGTGTCCATTTGTTGTGCCCAAGGGTCATTCTCAAATGGCTCAGATTTACCATCAGTTTGAACCATGTTGACTGAGAAGACACACACAGATTCATCATAATTGTCTCCTCCAGAATATGAGGATTATAAAAAACTGGAAGAACATTCTTCTTCCATATTTTCCTTACACATGTAGGATGTATCCGATTTGATGAATTGGATTTCTTCAGAATCTGAGGATTTTGAAAAACTGGAAGAAAATTCTTCTTGTATATCCTCATTAAACATGTGGGACGGATCGTATCCCAACCCATGACAAGTTTTCTGGTAAAATGGATCACCACATAATGGTAATCGTCTACCCTTGCCTTGATTGAGACCTTGCATAGTCTTCAAATCATATTCCATATTCTGGATAATCTTGAGAGATTGTTGACTATATTTGTCAATTCAGATTCTTCCTTTATCTTTATCTTTGAGATCATCTGTCTGAGTAACATGGATGTTTCTAGCCAGGCCAAACACAATTTGGCGCTTGTTTTTCTTATCAGACGGAATCATGAAATAAGATTCATCGCGACGTCTATAAGTTACACAAGCTTGTGATGAAGCGGCTATATGAAGAAGATAGGAAGAAGATGTTAGGAACCTTTGAACATAAGGTCCAACATCGACATGAGGAGGAAAGAAATTTTCCTTATGGTCAATGTATAAGGTTTCCTCTGTATTTATGTCATTTTTATATTGATGACTTTGATCATCAGAAGATAAAGTAATTCTTTTAATAAATTTGACAGCCATATACTCCAAAAGGAAATCTTCATTGATATTAGAAAGTACATAATGATCAATATTTACATCCTTTACAATTTGACTGCTACGCTTCGGATTGATCATTAACGGACCGTCATCCGTCTTCTGCGTAGACTTGCCAAGGTTGATGATCAGTGGTAGTGCTGGATCATTTGTACAAGAAGTACGTCCTTTGACTTTGATCATAAGAGGTTGAACTTGGCTCTTGGCAGGAATACTCACTGATTCCTCAGACGAAGCTCGAGTTCTTCCTTTGACCTTGATCATCAGAGGTTGGTCATTGACATATTGGGGTTGAATTCTACCTTTGACTTTAATCTTCAAAGGTTGCTCTTCTGGAGGATCTTCATTGACAGATTGATCTTCAGCAGGTGATCGATCTTCGGCCATATCCGATATCTCCTTCATATGCTCCTGTTTGTAGAGGATTGAATCCGAAAAATAGGCTTCAACACCCTTAAAAGGGTTGATATCTGCGAATTCAGTCTTCACAATCCCTTGAGAATCTACGTACTTGAAGCATTGGTGGAGAGTTGAAGGTACGATGTTATGCTCATATATCCACGGTCTTCCAAGAAGGATGTTGTAAGATACGTCTGAGTTGATAACATAAGGTCGCCATAGTTCGAAGATCACCTATCTGAATCTTCAGACGAATCTTCCCTAGTGGTTTACTCTTTCCAGAGTTGAAACCAACTATTGTGGTACTAGTGTAAGTCAAATCACTAGTAGGAATCCTCAAGGGTCGTAGTATACTCTGAAGAATAATGCTAATAAAAGACCCAGGATCAATGTAAATCCTGTTAATTTCAGTGGATTCAATATACCCTGTGTAGCACAGAGGCCTGTCGTGCTTGTTATGCTTCAACATCATATCTTCTTATGTAAAAGTAATGTTAGGAATTGCTTCCATCATACTATAATATTGTAGGCAAGATACTGGTATATTGTCAGGACTCTTGAGTTGAGCTAAGCATGAATCTGCTTGTAGCAAAGCTAACTGGGCTAGAATATCAAACTTGTAGGGTTTCATCACTACCCCTTGCTTTGAAGCAGATTTTAATGGGACGTCAAAGCGTACTGCTTTCTGTTTCTCTTTCTCAACCACAAATGGTTTAGCAGGAACAGGAGATGGTTGAGCTGGTAGTGTTTCAACTACGTCCTCTGCTTCTTTGGAAGATCCCTCATAATCTTTGTGGTACTCTTTTCCAGATCTCGTACCAGCAAAGGTTTCTTCTTCAGACTCAGGAGAATGAAGTACCATATTGCAGGATTTAGTCTTCTTTCCCTTAATCTTCTTCTTGCAAGGATTTTTATGAGGAACCTCAAAACCCAATCCAACAGTGGATTTTTGACTTTATATTTGTAAAGGAAGTCGCATTCCTTTATCATAGTTCAAACCTTCCACCTTTTGAAAGTCATAGCCCATCTTTTTCATGAGATGGATAGGTGATTTAACAGAGAAAGGAGGAATAGAGACCTCTGTAGCCACTGGAGAAAGCAGAATAGAAACCTTCGTAGCCACAGGAGAAGGAGGATTTGGGACAAGAGAAAAAATCCCAACATAAGCTTTCTCATAAGCAGCAAAGACTTGTTGTGCTATGTATAAGGGGACACTATTCATAGCTAACCACTGCCGATGATTAAGCTTGAGTTTGGTTGGAGGAGCCAAGCTTGGAGGGCATATATTCAAACCCCTCAGTCTATCCTCTAAAGGAATGCCACCCCATAAATGATCCAAATCATCATGGTCTGGGATTAAAACATGAGAAATCATGCTGCAGGTTTTGACTTTTTTACCTTTCTTAGATTTTGAAGTTTTACCTTCATTCTCCATTTCAGGTACTAAATCAGGGTGTACCCACATGATTTTACCATTTTTCAGTATAAGAGGCAAAAGTCCTTTATTTTGCTCTCTAGCAGGCGGGATATTCACAATCTTCATCGTCGCCTTTGAAATTGGGACAATTCCATCTGGGACTTGCTGTGGCAAAAAAACCTCCAAATTGAAGAGAAATCATATTGGTTATGATCGTATGCTCATCGTTGGTTAAAGCGATAGCATTAGCATTTATTAGGTCCTGAATTTTTTTCTTCAAGACATAGCAAGCCTTGGTAGGATGATTTATGTATCTGTGATAGATACAATACTTGGGATTGTCGGTCAGATTCACCTCATTAGGTCTTTTTGGCTCTAGAATCTGGAGTTTACCACTCTTTACCAGACATTGAAATATCTCTAGGATATCACTGTCATCGAAAGAGTATTCTTCTTTTGGCTTGGAAGACTCTTGATTATTTGGCATCGTTTTAGGTTTTGAAAGATTCACCACTAGGGTTTCCTTCACTTTTCCATTACGATTGCCGAAATTATTACCAGAAGAGCCTTTCTTTCCTTTATCTTCTGAGGCAAAAATCATCCCATGTTCACGAGCCAACCTACCATTGGTCTCGGCTGAAACTGCTGCTATGATGAACGAGGCCCAATCTGTGAATTGAAAGCCCGTAAAGACAACAATGGATGGTCGCAGATTCATCTTGCATGTATTAATCAATGCTGAATCTGGTATACCAGGAGGCATTTTCAAGGTTGCCTATCGAAAACGTTCGAGTATCTTCCTTCTCTTTTTGTTTGATTTCTATTAAGGAGGACATGTTCATGTCCATGCCTCCCTCATAGAAACGGGAAAGAAATATTGCTTTGAATTCGTCAAAAGACGAAATATAATTGTCGGGTAGAATGCGATACCAGTCGTAGGCTGAACCCGTCAAACACCCGATGAAAACTCGAGTGAGAAGAGCATCATTCTTCTGTAGATGCACAATCATAATATCAAAGTAATCCATATACTGACTAGGAGAAGCCTTTCTATCAAATAATACCATCGATTGTGGTTTGAATTTCGGAGGAAAGGGTACGTCATTCCAATGAGGAGGATAAGGTTGCTTAATCCCTAACCTCTGGAGTTGATCCTTGTGCTTCAGAACTTCAAACTGTGCTTTTAGCTCACGCACTGCTTGAATAGCTTCACTAGTTTCAGGAAACACATTCAATTGAATAGTTGTTGGATGTACCGCGACCCCCACCGGAGGTGGTACATCTTCTGGAATGATAGGATCTGGAGATGCAGAATTTTGATTGACGGCAGGCTCTTGATTATTCAAAGGTATATCAATCCCTTGACTATCTTGAGTTTGTGCTACTATCTGCACATGTGTTACTACTGCCGGCTGAGCAGTTTGTTGAGTCATTATTATTTGATGCATGCTTTGCATCATGGTGAGCATGTCCTTCAGTGATTGCTCAACAGTAGAGAGACGTTGTTCTGTATTAGTAGATGACGTCTCCGGTTTATCTCCGATAGCATATGATTCAATATCCCTCGAAGATACAGATGGATTGGTATAGAAGTATGAATCAACACAATCAGTATCTGACTCAAAAGACTGGGTACTCCCAGCTTCTGAATCTGAGGGCTGCAACTGTCTTTAACTTCTTGACCGGGTATGCTGAAATACCCCTTCAAAGGAATCAAGAAGTCTGTTGAACTGTTGTTGACCAGGAGTCTGGGATGAGTTACGTCTTGGACGTCGTCCTCTATTTATATGAGATCCATGTTGACTGACGCATATGACAACTCATGCTCTTGATCATCAACTTGTTGCTGAAGCTCATTATAGCTTAATCGATCAAAAATTGACCATTTTGAAGCCGAACAACAATACTTGATTACAATCTGGTGACACTCACAATGATGATTTTCTTGGGGGAGTGTCACAGGAGATTGTCTATTTTTATGCTTTTGTACTAGCAACTCGCGTAAATCAGAAGATAAAAAAAGAGTAGTTTTCTTTATTACATTTGGGGTAGAGAAACGTTTAGTCCCTTGTGTATAAAGAAGATTACTGGCTGCATTAGCAAAACCAAACTGTACATTTTTACGCGCTTGGAGCTGCGTGCGTAAATCTTGCGATTTTTGTGCACAAAGGACTCCATCAACATTACGCATAATTTGAAGGTTTGGTACCTTGCGTAAAGCAGTGAAAGAAGGTTGTTGGTTGAAAACTGAAGTTTTACTAACAATATTTTTACGCTACACACGTGCAGGTAAATTCACTTTAGATGCAAAGGCATCATTGTGAACTTTATCTACGCTGTCACAGACATGAGATTTACCTTTACGCGTAGAGCGCAAAACATGAGTATCTGCCACGTCACAGACGAGAGATTTTCCTTTACGCATAGAGCATAAAACTTGTGTGTCTACCATGTCACAGACGGTAGACTTATTTTTACGCACAGAGTATAAAGCTTTGGAGTCTACCACGTCACATACGGGAGACATATTCTTACGCACAGAGCGTAAAGTTTTATTTTTACGCGTTGGGCGTAAAACTTGGGAGTCTGCCACGTCACAGACGGGAGACTGATTTTTATGCCCAGGGCGTAAAACTTGATTTTTATGCGTAGAGCGTAAAACTTGAAAGTCTGTCGCATCACAGACGGGCGACTGATTTTTATTCCCAGGATGTATTACTGAAGTAGAGACTGCCTCGTCACAGACGGGAGCCTCCACAACAGGAGTAGGAAGGATTCCTTTGCCTTCAGAGACAACAGGTAGATCCGAGGATGTTTTGGACTTAGGAATCCAAACTTTTCGCGCCTTCCGTGATTTCTGAACATTAGAGCAGTGAGTACTACCCCCAGTTCGGAGCATTTCTTCGTAGGCAGTCTGGTCGAAGTGCACAACCAGAGTCTTCTTTGTCGATCCGACCGACACATCATCATATTGAGCAATTGCCTTCTCGTCAGAGAAAAAGGTTGTCCCCAGCAGAGTCGCCATTTTGTTTCACTTAACAAAATACCTAAAAATTGGCTTTTGAAAGAAAATGAGAAATAAGTACAAAAGTATAAGTTGTTCTGGGAAGTATTGCTATGGAAGTCTGATCTGAGAGCGATCACTTTGTTCCTTGGACCATATGATGATGATGAAGAAAACTGTTTGAAGAAGACGAACAATCGGAAGAACTAAGTCACCGAAAAGGTATTGAGCAACGGTACTGATGGCACAGTCGAATGCTTTCTTGCTTTGCTTCACCCCGTTCTTGAGAATAAGTTGAAGAAATGCTTCTGGGAATATCACTCTGAAAGTATGAGTTTTCTCAGAATCTCCTCTCCTGTATCTCTATTGATCTCTTGATGTTGTCTATGTAAAAATAAGTCTATTTATAGACTTGACCCTTTGTGCATAAAAAGCAACAAAATTGGGTCTCTACGCGAGTAACTGTCACCCACGATGTAAATCATCCTATACGCACGTTGACACGTGTCCCATGTAGAGTTTTGATCTCTACGCATGGTGACACGTGTCCCACTACTTCAACAAAATAGGGAGAGCACGTACACACGTTCCTCGATAAGTGTGACATGAAAGCCACGTAAGCAAACCACGTTCTCATGTAGTCAGGAAAGCTCGGGCGTAAAAATGACCCAAAATACACTTCCTGCGTAAAGTAGCAGACTGGGCGTAAAATAGCTCAAATTAGACTTCCCGCGTAAAGTGGCTGAAAAATAGCCTTGAGCGTAAAATTAGCTCAAATAAACTTTACGCCCACAATAACCTTGAGCGTAAAAGCTCGAATAGCTATCGTGCGTAAAAGAAGTAGTTTATTGAGCGTAAAGTAGCCCATCTGCACACTAAACGACATTATTGTGTTTAGTATAAATCTAATCCTCTCGACTTTTGTGCAATCCTGCTGTCAGAAAATTAGTCTGTCAGATCAAATCACTCGCATTAAATGCGACCTGACAGTTTGTCACCCACACGTAAAAGTGGAGTATAACTCTCGCGTAGAAGCTTCTCGCGTAGAGAATAGCATGCGTAGAGAGTAGCTCGCGTAGAGTCTGAGTTTGACTCAGTTTGAATTGCGTAAATTTCTCAACTTCTTTGACTTGGTCTTTGAAGTACTTTTTGCGCTCCTACAATAAGTACATATTTTCTCTCTATTTTTGTCTATAAGAGTAACGGGTTTTTCACCACGCTGTGTTGCGGGTGTAAACTTGTCTGCCATAGAGACAGTAGAAGGAATTCGAGGAATCGACATTCCATCAATATTAAAGTAATGTGTATTGAATGGTGCATAATGCCGTAAATTATCTATACCTATAAGGCAATCATTATCAAATTATTTTGGTAAAAGAATAAAATCATATTGATATGTCTTATTATACCCACGTATATCGAAAAATTGGACAAGATGACCTTTAACTTTGTAATTTACTAAAACCTGCCTACCCATAAAATCATTGAGTTTACCAGGTATATCTATTTAACTCGTAAGTGTTCTGGTATGAACAATTCTTTCAACAAACTTGCTTCTGCCCCTGTATCAACTAGAGCGTGTATAGTGAATTCATCATACCATGGTATACAAATTGTTAAGGGTATGTAAATATGTAATTGAGCTCTCGATTTTAGATCAATTGTTCATATCATTGGTTAAAGGGTTTTGAAGAAGTTCTTCTAATTCTGTAATTGGATAGAGAGGAAAATTCTCTAAATTAATAGTATCTGAATTTCTTAAATCTTCAATTGTAACTACCACTTTCTAAAATGGGGGTAATTTTGAACTTTTGTAAAATTGACCATGTTAGTTATTAAATAATAGATTTAAATCATGTTAATGATTAATTGGTGAATTTGATTATTTTAATACTATTTAATTTGGTGTATTGTAACTTTGGTTTTTTACTAGTGTAACCCTAGAACTGCTTAGCCTAGAGACTAACCATGACCATGGGGACCTAACCAATGTGATTAGATTAGCTAATTACCACTTTTTAGACTAAAGGTATTTTGGTAATTTATGATTTATTATTATTTTTGAATTTTATTTAATTAATATTGTGCTAAGTGATATATTAGGACTAATCCTAGGATTACCCTAATCTAGATGTTGATCATGATCCTAGAGGCTTAGTTAGAAGAATCCAACTAATTAACCTTGTCCTAAAATATCTAGATATTATGTTAGAGATAAGATATTTGTAGAAAACCTAAGCTAGTTTGGGCCTTTACTAAAAGGGCATGAATTGACACCTTAAGGAGGCCATAAACCTAACTTGGGCCTAACCCTAACCTTAGAGACACCTATGGCCGACCAAGAAGGTCCCCCTCCCCTATACAAGATATCATTAGCCCCTTGCCTCCTTCCATTTGCAAACCCTAACCCTACTTTGGTGTTCTTCTCCAAATTTGCTCCCTTTCTCCAAATCACCTCCAAATTGAACCAAATCAATTGCAAATCACTCCCATTATGTAGAGAAGGTCTCTATTGACTAGCTAGCAAGGATCAGGAGCATTTGACCATTGGAATTTGGCGTGGGTTTGTTTCAAGGGCTATTTTATTGAGATTCCAACTCTCAATAGGTAATGATCTCTGAACCCATTAAATTTCTGATTGCTCTCCATAGATGTATTCATTTAGGGTCCCCCAAGCTCTAGGCTGAGTTTGGGTTCAAATCGAATCCATTTGGTTTGCGTATCGAAGGAGTATCGGAGAGCTATGCAAAGTGTTCGGTGAAATGTCACATAGAAATAAATGTTAACAAATTCCAAAACAAATTACATGATTTTGTAGCTGGTAATGTGTAGATTGTAGATCTCTTCGACATAGTTGATTTTTGGTTGGTTTTGTGTCATATATTGGACACGGGGACACCGCACGCACTGTGATACAGTACCCTGCTGCCACGAGGCCATTTCTCATCGAACACGACACGTGGACACACCAAAATTGGTGAGTAGGTAGAGACCACGGCTGACAGGGTGGCCATAAAGTTTGGGATGAATTGGTTTAGTATTTTGGGAGATATCGAGCCCATAGTGACTCTCACTGACACGCGCACACACGTAAACTAGTTACTGATACTGATTTCATATTTGGACACGACACGACTAAGACACGATACAGTGGCACATACATGTACCCCTATACCTATTCTACCCCCTGACACAATTTTACCATATTTGGTAGGACACGTAGTGTCCTACACCACTCGACACATGCGCACGAGACTGGGGTCTGCAGAGTTTCAGTCTTTGTTTGCAAAAACAAAAATTTATTTTATTCCAAACTTATAAAAGAGTACAAAGTACAATGAATTCTGGGGAAGTACAACTTTAGAAATATGATCAGGAGACGATCACTTTATCCCTTGGACTATGTGAACTTGAAGACTGTAGCCTCTATAGAACGCAGCAGCAATTTTGTAAGAGTTCTTGATCTCTTTCTGATGATGATTGGAAACTCTATTTATAGAGTTCAGGAAATAACTGTTTTAGCAGTTATTCTGATGTGCGCGAGGCTGGATTACGCCATGCTGGATTGCGCGAACCTTCTGTTGTGCCAACTTTCATTCAGTTGTCAATCGTGTACTAACTGTATTTAGACGCGTGGCATCATATGATTGAGATACGCGTGGTCGTGTACAGGATAGTAGACACGTCTTGAGAGATTAGTGGCATGTGCGCCACATCATCCTACTTTAGAATGTAAGTTGTCTCAACTTTATCAGGTTGCGCGAGCTTCATTCAACAAGTCAAACTGCGCTTGATTTGAGCTGCGCCTACACACGTGGCATCTTCTGAGTAAAAGTCATTCAGGTTGCGCCGAGGCGCAACTAAAGATTTTATTTAGATTGCGCCTGGGCGCAACTCAGGATTTTGTTTAGATTGCGCCTGGACGCAACTCACGAAGTATATAGGACAGCTGTCCACCAACTTTTCCTTGAGCGACATAATTTACGAGATTCGAAGAGATTTTTCTCGTTCACTGTTGTGTCAGCCGTCAGCACTGTCAGGTAATGATGACCATTAAGTATCATATGCCACATAGATTTTGGTGCAACTAGATTGGACACAATATGATATTGGGACAATCTGATCGGTGGCGCAGTCTGTTCTCCAAGCTTCATATCAGTGGCGCAACTTGATTTTTGGGACGCAACTTGATCACTGATCATTATATTCAAGGCACAACTTGATTTTTAGGCTCTACAAGACCCCCTTCAAAGTTTTCAAAACTTAAAAAACATTGCAATGTTTTAGAATACTTTGAATTTATAAAAGTTTTAACTAAGTCAGGTTGTGCCGGTCTCATGCAATCTGTTATGCACGATTCAGAATGACTGTTAGGATTCTAATTTTCTGGCTATAAATAATCTCCGTTTTCTCCATTGTGATTCTTTACTTTCACTTTTTAATCTTCTGAGAAAACTTTTGCAACCCTCTTTTCTGATCATCTTCTTGACGACATGGCCCCAAAAAGGACTGCTGCCATTAAGGGAAAGGCCGTCGCCACTTCTTCAACTCGTGTTCCACCAACCCATGTGCCACAATATGTGCCGCCTTCATCTCGTCGAGAGACAGCTAATCCAGCAATGGAAGGTGATTAAGGACGAGCAGATTCAATTTTTGTGATTTTATCAATAATTGATCTGTGCCCCTCTTTTTAGAGTGTGGTGCATCATAAACCTTGCGTCACCCCTTCTTAGGGTGTGATCGCCCTCTCCCTGAACGGTGTTCATTTTTATGAATACTGTTGCGTGCAGTAAAAATTATGGCACAACTTGAGGTGCTGCGCAACTTGAGTTTCGCGCAACATAGCGTGTGGCGCAACTTGGGTTGTCGCACAACTCAATATATCGCGCAACTTAAGTCTCGCGTAATACATCTTGTGGCGCAACTCAGAAAATCTGTGTGATTCAAGAAATCATACATCTTCATGTTTATAATAAAATTTTTTATGCATCTCTCTGCAGTTAATCTCAGAGAAGACCCGAATGCAGAGAAGTTTGCTTCAACATTTAATATCCCAGAATACAGGAAAAATTTGTCTCATTTCACTTTTCCTCATTACGATGGTCCTGAAGCACGAAGAAGTCTGCTCATAGATCAGGACAATCAAACCCTTTTGAACTTAATGAACGGTGAACCTCTGCAGAGCTTGGATACTACAGTCTACAAGAAACTTGCCTTTTTATTTGGAGATGCAATCAAGAAGACTTCCCAACCTAAGGCAAGAAAAGAGACGAGATATTTTTTAAAGGGAAATAACTCCATTCATCTAACAGAAATATCCAGATCCATGGCATTATCTCAATATGCTTTTGCTAGTTATCCTAGGAGGATGTCATGGGATCTGACTCCTCTCCAACAAGCAAGAGTCGGCCGAATCTGTTATAAAGTGGGTCCACATAACAGAGACCTTTTTTATAGTACTTCTGAGAAATATAGCACACACTTGAGAGGTTTAAGACCGAGCTGTATTCCTTCCGAGGACTCTTCGCTGCTCCTTCTATCAGAGTACCCATTTTTGCAAATACATTTGCAAAAGCCGAAGGAAGATATCCAGACCGTGCTATGCGAATGACAGGCCTGGTAAACCCTGGAATGAAACGTTGGAGTAGCTTGTCCATATGGATTTTGGAGGAATTCAAAGACAGGCTCATTGATCTAGGCCTCTACAATCCCATCTGTACTACGGTATATGGCATTCATCCAAATCCTCACATGTTCTTGGCTTTGGTAGAAAGATATAACAAAAGCACTGGGACTTTCATGACACCTCATGGAGAAATGGGGTTTGCTCTTAACGAGATAGAATATATATCTCATCTACCGATGGGTGATAACCCGTATGAAGAATATGTACCCACAAATGGTAAACTAGATGCTCTAGCAAAGGAGAATCCCCAGATGATCACAGTTTTTGAAGAGCTGCTGTGCCACTATAAAATTTGCTCGCTCTATTACGAAAGTGCTTCTGCGGGTACTTGTTATATCACAAAATGGATGCCATATCTGTTTCTGGGTCATGTGTGGGAGGACAAGCCACTGGACAGTCAAGCCTGTACGCCTCATTTTTTGAACCCTTTGATAGAAGTGATATACAATTATTGATAAAGAAGCATAATCATGGGGATGTCACTCTGACTGAAGACTCGGATCAGTTCAAGGCTGGCGACGTTCTTCAAAGTTATCTTCGACAAGGTTACAGACCTATGTCTCCAGAAGCCCAGTTGGCGGGCTTTTTATCTTTCTGGCTCCGACGCTTTGTAGTTCCAGGGGCTAGTACAGTTGACAGGTTTCATCGAGGTGTCCTGTTCGCTGCGACACGTCTTGTATTTGGATACAAGATGGATCTACTTTCAGCCATGACCTGTCGCCTGAATGCAGGATTGCGTTCTTTTGTGGACACTATGCTGAAAGAAAATGATAACCGGTCGGATTTTCCTCGTACAGAAATGCTATTCACTTATTTGTTTGGATGGTTACTACTACACCATCCCTGCTTGATGGACCCGGATATGGGAGCTCCTGATGGAGATTTCATTGGACGTTTTGCTAATGCCCACTGGAAATAGACTGCTCGTACATAATGCCGACTTGCTCTGAACCGTGGATCAAGATGGTTCTTTCAGTGTGTTGGGCCTCCTACAGGGTATGATACCATGCCTCCACAGATGATGGATTTACCCGAAGAAATACTCCGTTTAAGTCCAAACATCTTTTTTTGGCTTAAAATAATCCGACCGTCCTACTTGGTTTATAGATTTGAGGAAGAATGCTATTTGGAGCCGTATTTGCCGAGTCGATTTGTACAAAAATTCGGGTATGATCAACTTCATGTAGGAAATACGACCACTTGCCTCCAAGCTACAGGCTATCTCATTGATGGGGCTAGAGCTTGGAATTATTACAATGCTCAGGGCACAAAGGCTATTTTTTCTATGCCTCACAAACTTTTCCAAGGTCCGCGTATGTTATATTCATATGCAAACTTCTACACTTCAGCAAACACATTTGCTGAAAACTTCCATCCCTCACATAGCTTTGCAACTGAAAAGAGAATTAAACAAAGAAAATGCACTCTTCAGTCTTTTCGAGATATAGAAGACAGGGACCCTGCTGATGTACCCCTGGAAGCATCAATTTTAATAAACTTTGCTGACCTGATTCAAGATCCTTTAGATATATCTCTAAAGATGCGAAAAGACAAATCCCCTGTCAAAGGTCTGAAGAAGCGAAAGACTAAGGAGACAACAGTCTCTCCTCAACGGGAAAATCTTCCTAATTATCCAAGGGCTCCGGAGAAGAAGAAAAGAACATCACTGGTTATCAATGAACCAGTGACCATGAGAATAACTCGTTCTCAATCAAAACAGCTGCTTCTCAGTTCTTCATCTGGAGAGAAGGACATTACTCCTTCTTCTATTCAGAAACAAGGAAAGATTACTGAAGGAGGAACTTCTGCTTCCTTGATTGATCCAGAAGGTACTCATACCGGGGCTGTTGTAGGGCTAAGCGCACCGATACTCAAAGAAGTTAGAAGAAGGTTGGATATTGCTGAAGAGGAACCATCTCAAGAAGGTAATATCAAAGCTGTGAAATATCTTCCTATATTAACTTTTACCAGATATATATATATATATATATATATATATATATATATATATATATATATATATATATATATATATATATATATATATATATATATATCTAAATTGCTTTTCCTTGATTGCTTAAATAGATGTCCGTCCTTCTCCTACCATTGTGACAGTAAATGTTTCGGCCAATGTACTTGCTGCAGCTGGGATAATGATTCCCTCTCCAACTCCTATGAGTCCAAAAGCTTCCTCTCTGAAACAAGATCTACCTCCACAAAATACTTCTCAAGCTCAAATATCTACTCATTCAGGAGAAGCAGTGATTGATGCATTGAATGGTTGTGATTTTGATGAGGAAACTTATGATGAAGATTGGCACAACATTGCTAAAGAAAAACAAACTTTAGCGAATGTATCACCATCACAAGAAATCCCAATTGATAAAAATCCTTCGCCTATTGAAGACGAGGAGGATGTGGAACCTGTCAATCTTCCTGGAGTTAAGGAATCCGCAACCACCGGGCCACCTGAAGTGCCTAAGGTGGCAACTGAAATAAATGAAACTCCAGTAACTCTACTACCTTCGACTGAATCAGGAGCAGGGAGTAGTCAGGCTGCCATGTCTACAAAGACTCTGTCTAAACTTCAGTCCGAGACAGCTAAGATGATTGAGACTCCTCATGATGTTTTCAGCCCAAGTAAGTTTCCCCACTATGAATGATTTGTTATTGCATCTTCAGTATTATGAGTCATAACATATGTAATTTGTAGCATCACCCACGAGGACTGTAGCCGGAGAAGGAAGCTCTTCTCATATTTGCTCCGGATGAAATACCTCCTCCTGCTAAAGCTGTGAAGACTTCTTCAAACATAGTAGCCACTCTAGGAGCTCTGGCGGCTAACAAATTTGTAGTGACCTCTTTCACAAGAGTCTTCTTTACGTCTCTGGAGCCTCTAGTTCATAGAGTTATGGAGAGAGAAGATGTCCCTTTCAGTACCATTAGAACTCCCACCACATTCTTGATTGAAGGCATCCGCAGTCAAGGAGACGAAGCTCAAGCTTCATTTTGGAACATATTTTGGATGAACTAGAGAGTTCAATTAAAGCTGACAAGGAGTTGCAAGAAGGAGATATCGAGCCTCTAGTAAACGCGGAATATGAAACCATGGTTCAATAAGCAGAGATTAGTAAAGCTGATTTTGAGACCTTTCTGCTGACTTTCACTAAACAGTCCTCTGAGCTGGATGTTCAAATTTCTAACGTAACTATTGTTGCTGAGAGTCACAAGACTAAGGCTATTGAAGAAGAGAAAAGGGCTGCTGATCTAAAAGTCGAAATTGCTCGTCTTCAGGCAGAACTCCAAAATACCGAGTAGAACATAGAACAAGAAAATTAATTGTATCAATCTGTTGTTGATCAGGTGGATATTTTGAAGGATCGAAAGAAGAAATTCAAATATCTTCAGAATGAAGAGCTAAAACGTCGAACCGCTGCTCTACAACCTTTCGATCCTGAATCAGGACGAATTGAAGCTAGGCAGAGAGTACTAGATTCTCGTGATGGAAGAATTCAAGCTCTGAAGAAACAAATTGCAGAACTTATCATCTATCCTTCAGAGTGAAAAATAGGTAAATGCTGTTGCTCTTTTTTTTCATTGTACTTTTTTTTTGTAGAAAAGAAATAGTAAAAACTTTTCATGTGGTTCCATTACTTGTTGCATATCTTGTTATAGATATAAGTAATAGAATAGAAATATATTCAGAGGTACTGGACGTGATATATTTCAGGATTTTAGAAAATAACAATATTCATTATATCTGCTCAGAGGTAATGTGGACGTGGCAGAATATAAAATTTTAGCAATACTGTTATTTCAATGAACAACTTTATCAGAGGTAATAAGGACGTGACAAGTTGCTGATACAAATAATTTAAATTCAGAGGTTTTAAAGGACGGTGAATTCAAATTATTTAAACAAGAGACAATAAATGTCCAATAAATGATGAACTGATGGTCACTTTAATTTTCAAAGGAAAGATGCTGGCTTAAATCTTGAATGTGATCTTCTTTGAGATGACTTTTGACAGCAATATCGTCAACATAGCATTTGACAGTCTTTCATAAATGATCTCGAAAGATAGTGCTCATAGCCCACTGGTAAGTTGCACCTGCGTTCTTAAGACCAAACAGCATGACCGTATAACTGTATACACCCCGAGGAGTACGAAACGAAATATGTTTTTTCATCTTCAGGATCCATCCGAATTTGATTATATCTAGAAAACCCATCCATGAAAGAAATTCGTTCGAATCCACATGTATTGTCGATCATAACATTAGTAATTGGGAGAAAGAATTCGTCTTTGGGGCAAGCATCATTGAGATCCCGAAAGTCTATGCAAACTCAAACTTTTCCGGTCTTCTTCAGGACAAGGACGACATTGGCCACCCAGTCAGGATGTTGTTCTTATCTGATAAAGCCACAAGCTATAAGCTTTTTGACTTCATCATCAATTGCATCCATCATTTCAGGCTTGAATCGCCGTTGTTGTTGTTTGACCGGTTTGACATTCGGCAAGATTTTAAGCTTGTGAGTTGCGATTTGAGGATCTAATCCCGGTATATCTTCATAACTCCAGGCGAAGATGTCAATGTATTTACGAATAAGGTGAAGTAACTCTTGTTTATCATCTTCTGAGTGATTCTTGCTGATGAAGATTGGTCGTGATACACCTTTCTCTCCAATATCGATTTGGACCAGTTGATCTTCAGTAGGTGGTTCTCGTTGTTCAAAACGAAGTTCCCACTGATTGTCCATCCTTTGTACCCAAGGATCCATTTCAGTAGCTTCTTCAATGTCACTTTCGTCATCTTCTGAGAATTCGGTAGACTCCATATTAGAAGATACTATAGCCTTATGAATATGACCGATGCTGGTATCAGAGTCCCATGAGATAGAATCAGAAGAGTTTGAACGTTCTTCTTCATCAGATTCAGAAGGTTCTGGAGTTGGAAGTGGTGACATATAACCTAGTCCTCGTTTCGTTTTACTGTGGTATTGTTGTGATTTTCCTTTTGAAACAGCAATACGAAGAGGGGTTCGCCTTCCTTTACCATTGTTGAGACCTGTTCTGAAATCATAGCCCATTTTACGGATGATGGCTTTAGATTGTGGACTATAGCGTCGTAATTGTAGCCTTCCTGTATCATCTCTATTATCATTACAGAGCATAATTTTTGGTTCTTCTCTCTTGTTGAAGAATATAGGCTTTTCATCGTTCTTTCGAGACGGTACTAAGAATTACGACTCCTATATTGAATCCAGTAATACCATATTTCGTCGAGATGATACGACTTCTATTGTAAGTGACTTAAACCTATCTAGCATTTCCAGATAACACTGAGTATAGTAAAAGACATCAGTATACTGCAAAGATGATGCTTTATTGATTTTTATACCATCATTTACAATAGGGACTTTAACCTTAGTAGGCTTAGTAAGATTGATGACAAGAGGGGGAGAAGAAGAACGAGAAGTAAGAGGGAGCTTCTTGCGATGAAGATCAATTACAAGCGGCTCAGAAGATGTGTGCTCCCTTTGTTCCTGACTATCACCTTTAGGTCGCTTTTCATGGAAAGGTAGATAAATAGTCAGTGGTTGGGAAGACTGAGGGTAGGAGGTATATCCTTTGACTGGAATCACCAGAGTATCATTAGGTATACTCTTTCGTTCTTCATCTGTGTCCAGTGCTAGTACCACCTTCATGAATTCCTCTTTGTACATACGAGAATCGGTGCAATATGCTTCAACTCCTTTGAAAGGATTCAGATCTGCAACCTCTTTTTGGATTCTTCATTACCATCCACATATTTGAAACATTGGTGGAGCGTAGAGGGTACAATATTGTGTTCATGGAGGAATGGCCTTTCCAACAAAGCATTGTATGAGCCATGATTGTCAATAACATAGAAAGTTACCTTTGTACGAAGATTGCCAATTTGAAGTTTTAGGCGTATCTTCCCCAAAGGTTCACTTCTTCCTTGATTGAATCCAAGGATGGTAGTAATAGTTGTAGAAAGATTTGTAGAAGCATGGAATTTCAGGACCAGAAATCCTATGCACCAAATATTACATGCGTCAGGGAGCTCAGAGGAAGTACTTGGCACAGCAAAGCAAAAGTATAGACATTAAAAGAGGATTTTATTTCATATAAAAGTCTATTACAAGTCCAAAAAGAGCTGTACAAAGGAAATTTCTACAAAGAAAAGACCCAAAGTCTACAGCTAGGCACAACAACCACCATGCGCTCTCAAACAGGCGTATCTCGCCATGCGCTCTCAGCCAGGTGCATCCCTTCAGCAGCTCAGTTATGTGCATCCTCAGTTATGTGCATCCCTTCGGCGGCTCAGTTATGTGCACCCTTTAGCAGCTCAGTTATGTGCTGCCTTCAGCGTCCCAAGCAGGCATCATAAAGTGTCAGCATATGCGCCATCAAATGCTTCGACTAATGAAGCATTTATTGAGCAGAACGAGGGTGTCAATCAACCCTCTAGCTGGAGGAAGAGCTCTCCAAACCAAGAAAGAGAAGAGCACCGCAAATTAACCAGCAACTAAAGGAGCAGCTTTCAACCCAACCAGAATGGGAAACACCCACTCTAGCAGGAGGAGGAGCTCTCCCAAATCCAAGAAAGATGATCGGGGCACCGCAATTTTGATCTGCGGCTCTTCCGACACAACAGAGACGAGGCTCGAGCATCCCGATCTTTGGATGCAACAGGCACCTTCCGCCTGCCTCAAAAGCCCTCGACTCCGACTTTTGGATGTAACAGTCACCTTTAAGTGCATCAATAAAGACAATACGTCGCATCTTCACCCTCAGGAGCATCTCGTCAACAGAATATGCTCGGGCAAACAAGTTTATTTTAGGAGGACGTGAGAGAACGAGAAGCAAACCCTCTCCATGCCACTATTTATAGGCCGGGCAAATCAAACCCATGCGCCAAGTGGTTGGCTTTCCGAATCCCGTGCAATAAATTTTTATTGAATAGTGATGAACCTGACACTTCAGATTCAGCCAAGTCAAAAACGGCTATTTAAAGCACTCGAAGAACGTAACAGTCGGGCCCATAAAGACGTATAATGCAAGCGGATGCGTCGGTCAGACCGCACATCATTCAGACGCACCCATCAGCTCCAAGCACCTCATAAGGATGCGCCCCCATGTGTCCCCATGCGCCTAGTGGAACGCCGATCGATGTGCCCACTCAATAGACCATTACCTGTCAAAGAATATTAAATACTGAAGTCTGACAGAGTTGGCAGCACGTCCCCCGAGGACTGAATGATTGACAGCTTTTTTAGAAGACGATGCATCGCCGACGTCAGCATCATCATTGCTTTCTTCACGGTTACAAGCCACATGGCCGCTCAACCATCTCGCATGCGCCTCCGCAGCCATGTGCCTAAATCTCTGCATGCACCTCAAAAGCCGTGTGCCTCAGACTTTTCTCTGATCCCTAAAGACAGAAGTAAAGTCACTACTGAAGCCCGTATGCGCCTCAAAAACCATGCACCCCGACTGGTTCATGACTCCTAAAGGTTATGAGCCAAAGTCTCCTCATGCGCCCAATCCCAGGCACAAACTATCAGATCATTCTCCACCAAATCCGAGATCTTCGAGCCATGGGCCTACGACACACGTCCTTTGACTTGATTCAGCCTATGAAGGGGTGCTAATCACCCAAGATCTCAGCAACTGAAAGATCCTCTCCATTGCTACGTGTCAGTTCGGCCACAGCCCATAAAGGCAACATAAGGGTTCAACTCCTCAATCAGAGCGCATCACCCATGCGCCTCCATCAGCAACCACTACGTGGCCCCCGCGTACAGGCACATCCTACATATGCACGCATGAGCAGCAGCTATAAATAGAGGGATCACTTCCTTCTTACGGACACACACATTAGACAACCACCGACATACATATACAAGAGGCAGATACAGACACTCAACACTTTTTCCTTCTGCAAGCTCCGGCACCCAGAGCAACTCAGACCTTCAGAGAACCGAGAACCGTCGTCAGATCGTCAACGAAGTCAACGTATTACCACTCGCTCCATCGGCACAAGGGACCCAGATAAACAAAAGTGTACTCCTAGGACTATCTAAGTCCTACATTGTAACACTGTTCTGTTTGTAATTAAAATTTGTAATCAAAAGATTTTAATGGCAAACAAGCTGCGACTCTCTCGGGACCTCTTTCTCCTCCACCGAGAAAGCTGTGTCGCAATCCGACGATGTGAAGGTGGGCTCCTCCCACAAGATGCTGGTCGTACGTCTCAATCAACAGGCGTATGAGGAGTTCATCTCTGAAGGCAGTATGAGTCCTTCGAAGTGGCTGCCGAAGCCGAAGAAGACTCGCCAAGTCTGGTGCGCAAGGTCGACGCCTCTGGCACCACCACCGAAGGGGATGCCAATGCAGCTTTTCCTTCCTGCTGACGTCTCATCAACCAAGATGCACCCACCGGTGCAGTGCATCTCTCGGAAAAACGTACAACTGACCACATTCCCCAGCCATCTCCCTCTCAGGGGAGGAAGATGCGTCACGGAGCGGGGGGGGGGGGGGCAGCTAATGCCCCGCGTATCACCTCTGATGTGCCATAGAAGGTCTCTCTTTGACAGACTCACTCGCTGTCGTGGCGAAGAGTATTTGGACTCTGAGTACTATGCACCCCAGCAGGATGGTGCGAAGAAGTCCAAGGCAGCACGGGCCATGCGCCTCAAACGTGCTATACCGGCAGCAAATCAGAAGCATGCGCTCACAATCATATGCGCTGCTGATGGTAAGTTATAAGGTTGACTCGGGTGCTTCTGCGCCAAAAATGAGTCGACCTTCGAAGTCCTTGTCTCACTTGGGCACATCTGTTGCGTTCGCAACCAAGTCGAGTAAGGCAAACTCTGTGGTCTTGAACTCCCGCACCTCCACTGGTTGTGCGTCTGTGGTTCGTTCAAGTCACTGTAAATGTTGTTCCCCCACTACTGATCTGAGCGCCTGTTTGGTGTTGGATCAGGGGGCACAACATTCACTTGACCACCCCGGCGCTTGGCCTTGCCATGCGCCTGATGAGGGTGCGAAGGTGGCACTCTCCTCCAACGATCTCGTAACATGATCACTCACAAACGCTGATCAGGAGAGTCGACTGACAAGCACAATGTGCCCCTCACAGGGCATACCTGTGCTGTAGTCACCATCAACTACTGTTGCAAGGCAGCAGTTCCACCAAGACAGTCGGTGTTCCAGCGGCTGCAATCATCAACACCCCTTCGACGTCGCCTCGGGAAGAAGGTGTCAATAAAAGAGGAGCCAGAACTAAAGGTTGCTTCATGCAACGTAATCTCTAACTCCTCGTCAGTCCGAAAGGCGACTAGCAATTCCTAGTCCTCATCCAAGAGCCAGCCGAGAAAAACCAAGACAACTGTCCCGTCCTTCGTAGTGTTTGAAGGCACTCGGGGGAGAAAGAAGATCTCGGAGGAAGCAGGGGGTAGTCAAGCCCTTGTTGATCCTTCTTCTGAAGACGAAGATGTCCTCCAGAGCACAGCTAGGGTGGATCTTCATCCTGAAGACGAAGTCAGCCTCTCGGACGTAGCTGGGGGTAGTCTGGCCCCTGTGGACCTGCGTTTCGAAGACGAAAAAGTCCACCAAGACAGAACTGGGGGTAGTCAGGCCCTGGCGGATGCTCCTGAAGACAAGGATGTCCTCCAGAATGTGGCTGGGGGTAGCCAAGACGAGGCTCCGGGGGAAGTTTCTCTTCTACAAGAGAGCGAGGCCGAAAGCGAAGCCTCAACTGATCCATCCGACTCCAGCCGTGTCATGACAATATACATGACTGGGGGTGATACCAGCCTGATGTGCCGCCACAACGACCTCGTCCAGCGCATGGATACCTTGGAGGGAGGACTCAAAACCCTCTTGCCTCCATGCAAATACTGACTCAAGCATGTTTGAGATACGGTCAGCTTTGGCCAGGGCACCGTCTACTGGTCCTGACCTGGGGCCAATGGAGAATCAAGCATACCCCTTCAACAGGTATCCTTGGATACAGATCGTCGCGAGACACCAGGGACGTCGGAGCCCTCAAATGCTCAACTCCAGGCGGTACCACCTTCCCCAACTCCCAGCTCCACGGAAGACGTGTTCGAGATGATCAGGGACTTGCGCGAGCGCTTTGAGTCCAAGAATAGACAAGAGGAGCGCCAAAAGATGGGGATCCCCCAACCTTATCCCCTCGAATGGAACAAAGTAGTTTATCCTCCTAAGTATAAACCACAAACATTGACACCATACGACGGAAGGACTCTCCGCATCGCTATCAGACGTACTTCCAGTCTCAAACGGGACATCTCCGAAGGAGGACGCACTACTCACCAGCATAATTGTCGGGGCACTGAAAGGGGTGGCGTACAACTGGTGCTGCAGTCTCCCCGATAACTCTATATCTTCCTTCGACGATCTGACGTGTCTCTTCCTCGACCACAATGGCGGGACATGACAATGGCGTCCCTCATAGAGATACGCCAGAAGGAGAAGGAAACAGTTCGAGTATTCATCGAACGCTTCCGACAGGCCTGCTTCAGACTGCCCCCCGGCATGCCAGAATATGCACTCCTCTCCTCCTGCAGCATGAACATGCTGCCTGCAGTCAAACTCTGACTCAACTCCACTCCTCATCCCGACTGGAGTTCCTTGATCATCGAAGCCGAAGCAGCAGAAAAGAAGGCGTCCAATGCTCACCTTCTGGGAGTTAGTTTCCCTGCCTTTAGGACAAGGGAAAATAGCCTGCAGCTAACAACCCCGGACGAGAGAAGAAGAAAAACAGGCGTTGACTGTCAATGCCTCCAAAGGTGCATCAGCACCTACTCAGAAGCCTCCACTTGCACCAAGGCCAAAGGAGGTTTATTCTTTCAACGATGAAGACACCCTGCAACTCTTTGAGATACTGAAGCAGGGTGACAAGATCAAATTGCCGGACCCGAAGCATCCCGACGAGGTTGGGAAAGTGACAATCCGAGGTACTGTCATACCATCAGTTTGTCGGACATCCAACTAAGGACTGCTACCCTCAAAAACTACATCCAGTACATGATCAATGCGGATGTTATCTTCGTCGACTACGAGGAGAAAACGATCTGGCCAACCTGGTGTCACTCCAATTTGGCACCTTACCGCCAACCACAACACAAGATGGCGCCGTCTCCATCCCAAAGGCACAATAGAGGTGGTCAATCTACCGCCTACTTGTGACAACGTGAGTGGACTTGTCCCACTCACCACATCTCAGGGAGAGGTCTTATGGGTTTACCCTGATCTCGCTCGAGGTTACTCAACCGGAGGTACGCTCTGCTCCAAAACTAAGGACAGGAAGATCAAGTCTTGCCGCATGGTCTCTTCCTCTGCGGAAGAGGCACTTCTGTACAGACGCGTTCACCTCAGAACGCCCAACCTGACGAAGCTGCCATCGAGGTGGTGCCTCCTTGTACCGTCCTGCTGTCCAGGAAGAGGGCCCATCTAAGCCCCCAACAGCCAATAAGCAGAAGCATGTAGAGGCCCATTTCGACAAGCCTCTGCGAAAAGAGAATGCTTTGGGGCTAGCCAAGCCCCACAACTTCGACATACTGGCACAACTTGCCAGTACTCCTGCCCGCCTATCTTTGTTTGAGCTCCTTCGTCTTTCCAAGGACACTCGTGAAGCTCTCTGTGAAGCCCTGAAGGATGCTGAGTCCTTCATCAGTCAGGTCAAGCAGCCTGAGGATACTCCGACTAATGTGCACACTGTCATTATGTGGATGAAGTTATCCCCAACATAACCTTCACCCAACAAGACATGCTGCTCAAGCACAACCGACACAACAGGTCGCTGTATTATACAGGGTATATCAGGTTCCGTCAAGGTGAAGCGGATTCAGATCGATCAGGGGTCTTCCCTTAACATCATTTCGAAGACGCTGCTCTCAACACTGGGGATCCCAATGTACCGACTGGCGCATTCAATACAATAATCAGTGGCTTCAATGCTAGCAAAAGCGAGCCGCTGGGCAAAATACGGCTAAAGTGTCATATCGGTAACCTCAGAACCGAGGTGACTTGCTATGTCGTGGACGTCGATATCAACTACAACCTCCTACTGGGTCGTCCGTGGTTGCATGAGTACATGATGGTGTCCATCTACACTCCACCAATGTATGAAATACGTGTCCACCAATGACATCATCCGGACGGAGTTCGCGGACATTGACCCTTTCAAGGGGGTCGAAGCCTACTACACTAATTCTACCTTGTACAAATCACCCGACGAGGAGGAAGCCAATGATGCTGACGATGAAGCAGAAATGGCAGCAGAACTTGACATGGAGCCAGAGATGATTCCCGATGCTCTTTTAAAAATTCGACTCAAAGGGAAGCCACCTCAGACGTTGCCTCCCATGAACATTAAGCTACCTGGAAAAGCACCAACTGCTCCAGGTAGAACACCTACTGAAGCTTCCTTGAAGATACGGATCAAGGAAAAGCCACCTCAAACATCGGCTCCCCTTGTGGCAAAACTACAGGGGAAGGCACCAATCACCGAAGGCGCAGTTGAGGCACCTCTGAAGGTGTGTCTTAAGGGAAAACCGCCGCAATCATCTGTCTTATCCAAGCTGCCGGAGAAAGCCCACATAGTCCTCTCGGACCCTAAGTTCAAAGCTGTGGTGGACTCTCCCGATCCAACCCCAGTACTCACAGATGAAGAGTTAGGGGAATATATCTCTGCTGATATTGATGCACCCTCTCTGGACAATGTAATCCTGCGGGACAAAATCTCGTGTTTTATCAATAATAAGGTGTCTTTTAATTGTTCTAGTCTTCCACACTGGAATGCCATGTATACATTAGATAATGCTCTACGGTCGTTGCAAACACAAATAACGACCGTCCATCATGTAAATCGAGTTGTCCCGTCCGAAGGGGTCTGTTTTGTAGTCCTAACCGCGGAATCGAGACGAAGAATTTATCATCTTCGACAAAGTCGAGCGTCATCAAGACCTCCCGCTACTCGAGCAAGAACCAGATACCGGCAGAATATAAGTCTATCGGTACACGGACAAGGCAAAGTACCTCATCCAAAAGATGGGTTACGACCTAAAAAGCAACAAAGGCCTGAACTACGACAAGGGTCGACTGTCTTCCTCTCCGGCTTCCAACACCTAAAGGAAAGCCGCAGGACTACTATCATCAAACTCGACGGGGGGTGGGCTATGTCACGCCGCCGTCAACTCCAGAGAGTTCGAAGGCAGAAGAGGTAGAACATTCTCATTCATCCGAAGCATCAACTTAGGATTCCGATACCAGTATCAGATCAGTCTTCAGGAAAGTGCTATCAGTCAACATGACATCTGCACAACCTCAAGAAGATGAAGGCGAAGACCAAACGCCATAATTTTTCGAAGAAGAACCCTGGGCTCAGTGCCTAGGAGAACAGTGGGAGTCTCGTTTTGAATTACGCGAACCCTCTACCGAAGACGAAATCGAACAGATCGACCTAGGGGATGGATCTTCTTCCAAACCCATCTTCATCAGCAAAAGCTTAAAAGGAGAAGACCGAGAATCTTTAATCCAGCTGGCTAAAGAATATATCGATGTCTTCGCCTGGAGCTACGAAGACATGCCGGGACTTGATCCCCAGATTGCGATGCATAGGCTTAACATCTTACCTGATGCCAAGCCTATAAAACAACAATATCGACGTTTTCGTCCTGACATCATGAACGCTATCGATTAGGAAGTAGACAAACTCCTGACCAGCGAATTTATTCGTGAAGAATAACACCCGGATTGGGTGGCCAACGTCGTCCCTATCACCAAGAAGAATGGGAAGATACGAGTCTGTATCGACTTCAGGGATCACAACACTGCTTGCCCGAAGGACGAATTCCTGCTTCCAATCACCGACATGATGATCGACAACACATGTGGCTTCGAATACATGTCTTTCATGGATGGGTATTCGGGCTACAACCAGATCAAGATGTTCCCCGATGACGTAAAACACACGTCATTCAGGACTCCGAAGGGAGTTTTCTGCTGCATAGTGATGCCCTTCAGCTTGAAGAACGCCGGTGCGACATACCAACGAGCTATGAGCACCATCTTCCATCAGCATCTTCGCAAGACAGTCGAATGCTATGTTGATGACATCGCAGTCAAGAGCCGTCTCAAAGGAGATCACCTGCAAGACCTTAAGACAGTCTTCGATCTCATGCGAGCACATTAACTCAAGATAAAACCCGCTAAATCCTTTCTTGGGGTTTCTAGCAAAAAGTTCTTGGGCTTCATTATCACGGTAAAAGGCATTCATGTCGATTCCGATAATACCAAAGCCATCCTTGACATGGACCCTCCGAAGAACCTCCGAGAACTTTGAGGTCTGTAAGGGCGTCTGGCATACATCCGGAGGTTTATAGCAAACCTTTACGGAAAATGTTAACCCTTTATCCAGCTCATGAAGAAGGGGGTCTCTTACGTCTGGACAAGGGAATGCCAAAAAGCTTTCGACGACATCAAGGATTACTTGACAAGCCCGCCAGTCCTGGTGGCACCCGTCGTCGGCAAACCATTTCTCCTCTACGTCCGTGCCATGGATCATTCCCTCGGCGCTCTGCTGGCTCAAACAGCGATGCAGGCTATGAGCAAGCTATCTACTACCTCAGTAGAACACTGATCGGGGCCGAACACCGATACAACCCCGTTGAAAAAGAGTGTTTGGCTTTGATATTTGCCATCCAGAAGACTCGCCATTATGTCTCGGGCCAGACAATTCATGTCATTTTCCCGAGTCAATCCACTCAGAGTTCTCACGACGAAGCCAGGGTCATTAAACTCCCGGCTAGCTATGTGGGCAATCCTGTTAACGCCATACAACATGGTGTTCGTTCCACAAAAAGCCGTCAAGGGTCAGGCTCTGGCTGACTTTTTAGCTGCACACCCCATCCCAGAGCCCTCAAGACTCTATGAAGACATCCCGGATGAGGTCCAAGAATCAAACGTCACCGAAGAAAGCTTCATCTGGCGGATGTTGTTTGATGGCGCTTCAAGATCAGGCCCCAAAGGCCAAATCATCGCAGGAGTGGGGGTAGTCATAGTCTCCCCCGATCAGCTGGTCATCCAACGTGCCTACTTTCTTTCGAAGCTGTGCTCCAACAATGTTGCCGAGTACAACGCTCTCATTATGGGACTCCAGCTGGTGCAACAGCTGGGGATGGATCATCTGGAAGCCCACGGTGACTCACAACTCATCGTTAACCAGGTCAGAGGGCAATACGAAGTTCACCATGAAGATCTGATTCCTTACCATAAAGTTACATTGAACATCATTTTAACCTTTACCAAGTTCTTCATCGAACATGTACCTCGTTTACAATATTTGGAGGCTGACGCTCTGGCTGGCCTCGCAGCCTCATTGGCAGCACCCTCCGGGACTCAACACTACGTCATGGTAGTTGGTCGAGACTTGGTCTATCCTAAAAATAACCTTTGCTCATAAATGGCCCATGCCATGTTAACAAGTACTGGTATTAATGTCCGAGACTGGAGGTTCCCGTTCATCGACTTCGCTGTCTACGAAATTCTCCCAGAGGACCCGAAAGAAGCCGTCTCAGTCAGGAGGCGCTCCCTTCGATTCTATTACTATACAGCTACTAAAATGCTGTACCGACGCTCCTACGATGGACTTCTCCTTCGATGTTTATCCAACGAAGAAGCAGTCGAAGCCCTTCGAGAAGCTCACAATGGAACCTACGGGGCCCATCAACCTGGCCCTAAGTTGCAGGATCGACTGCGACGCATGGGCTACTACTGGCCAACCATGGCAGCCGACGCTGTCGACTATGCTAAAAAGTGCCATACGTGCCAGCTTCACGCTGACTTCATCCATACACCGTCAGAACCACTACATCCTACGGTCGCCTCCTGGCCCTCTGAAGCCTGGGGCATGGACATTGTAGGACCAATCACCCCTCCTTCATCAAGGGGACACCGCTTCATCCTAACCATTACCGACTACTTCTCCAAATAGGCAGAAGCAGTTCCACTGGAGGAAGTGAAGAGCTCTAGGGTGGTCAGCTTCATCAAGCACCATGTTATCTACCATTTTGGGGTACCTCAGAGGATTATCCACGATAACGGTCCTCAGTTCATCAGCCATGTTTTTAGCAGATTCTGTGACAAGAATCGCATTCAAAACGTGGCATCAACCGCCTACAATCCGACAACAAACGGATTGGTCGAGGCATTCAATAAGACTATCGTCAGGCTACTCAAAAAGGTCGTGTCATCCAACAAACGTGACTGGGACGAAAAGCTTGGCAAATACCTTTGGGCCAACTGCACAACGGTACAGACCCCGACAGGCAACACACTATTCTCCCTGGTCTACGAAAGCGAAGCACTACTGCCTCTCGAGATCCAGATACCCTCACTCCGTGTAGCAATCATAAATCAACTAACAGAGGAAGACAATCAATGTCGCCGTCTGCGAGAATTGGAGGCACTTGACGAAAAATGTCTCCAAGCTCAACAGCGCATCGAACTCTATCAAGCCCGTATATCACAGGCTTTCAACAAGAAGGTCAAGCAGAGGACTTTCCAAGTATACGACCTAGTTCTGGCAGTCAGGAGACCGATGGTGTTGACTCACAAGGCACCAGGAAAGTTCGAGCCCAAGTGGGAGGGACCTTTCATCATAGAGACGGTATACTCAAACGGTGCTTACCGCCTCGCCAAACCCAAGGGAGACTTGTTTATGATGTCCATCAACGGCAAGTTCCTAAAGAAGTACTACTCTTGACATCCTTCAGACATGTACTTCTCTCCACCCAACGAAGGAGTCTGCAGACCCAATCATCAGGGCTCACATACAATTCCCTTCCACAAAATCTTACGCTTCCGGAACCCAGCTGTTCCGTGGTATTTTATTCTCCAGTAGAAGGACAACCACGTCCACATTACCTCTAAGTTGTTCTCCTACACCCTACAAAGCGGAATCTTACACTCCGTAAGACTACGCTACCCATCATGTTTACTATGTCCATATTACCTCTGAGTAAACATCCCGTATAGATAACCCCTGCGTTGCCGTACATTGATCGCAGAACTTCCACGTCCACATTACCTCTGAGTAGTTTTGCGTATCCCCCAGAGTCATTCCTACCACGTCTATAACACCTATGAGTATGAAGATTCCATTATTTGAATCCCATATTTGCTACGTCCACATCACCTCTGAACAAACATGTCGGTTCTTTCGAACTTATTATCTATACCTAAAAACCAAGGTGCACAAAAGATAATAGGTCCACATAAATCATCAAGTTCATGACAGCAAAAATGAACACACCACAAAAACTATGTATTATTTATTCAAAAGTAAGGGATTATACCCCCAGCAAGAGTTGCAAATTACAAAAAAAAAGAAGAGATTACAATCCCTAAACATCCCCGGGGTTGGCCGAAAGCTCTTCAATCCGACGCTTCAAGTCTGCCGCCCGAGTCTCTACGGTCGCCAGGACCCGGCGTTCGGCTTCTTAACGCATCGTTTCTATGGCCTCAGGAGAAGTGTCATCCTCATGCTTCTCGTCCAACTGTTGCCGTTGCTGGGCCAGGGTAAGAGCCCGGCGAGTGAAAGCTGCTTCCTCCTCCTTAGATGCTACATGTTCAGCCTGGACTCGCTCAGCATCTAATAAAAGTTGGGCCCGCTGGTCTTCAAGGAGGCGAATCTTGGCATCAACCTCCGCTATACTAGCGCCCAACACAGCTCGTAACTCCACCTTCTCCTGCATGGACTGAGATAACCTCTCAACCGCAGCCTCAGTTTCAGCCACCTCACGTTCCCAGACACCCACGGTGGCCTGATAAGAGGAGTCATTCTCAGCGATCAACTTCTTCTTTTCCGCGTTTATCAGGACAGAGAGATCATTTCGCTAGATACACTGAAACTCGGAAAGTAGCTTATCCAGCTCGGCCACCAAGGCCTCCAGAATCTCGGCCATATGATCATGACCATGGTGGGAACGTATCAGACCGATGTGAGAGAGTGCCAGGGTTTTTGTCATCGTGAAACTTCCATTGGCATCTATCACTGCCGATACGCCCCTCTACAATATCTTATATACCGCCTCAATAATAAACTTCACATACTCAACTGCATCCGCCAGCACCTGCGGCGTCATAGCAGGAGTTGGAGGAGCTGCTCTAGACAACGGACTGGAAGAAGGCCCACCGGCTTCAGTCTGCGAGGCTAAAACCTCGGCATCAACGGACTCTTCCTCAACAGGGGCTTGACTACTAGCCCGAGGAGCCAAAAGAACAGAAGGAGCCGAGAGAGGCGTCGATATCGTACCCCAAGTAGAAGGAGCAACAGAGGGTTCCAGCAAACCCTTACCCTTCTCAAGCTCAGAGGGACCACCGACGTCAGGGGCTACCGCATCCGTCTCCAGCACTCTATCAGCAGACCGTTAGGGACATTCTGCCTTTGGCAGAGCAGCAAGATTAGCACTTATTTCCAGACTCGGCTCCCTTGGAGTCATGATCGGCGGACGAGTCTCATTTTCACCATCAAATCCCTCCGCAGGGATAGAATCTGTCGCTACCTCCTGGTCGACAGCCACCTCAGCCTCCGCTGCTGAGTTTAGGGTAGGGCTCAGCAACGCTGCAGCCGACCTCCCCTTATCATGACAAGGAAGGAAATCAACCCTCTTTTCTGTTTCAATCATGACTGTTTCCCCCGCAATAGGCTCACGCATCTCTGGAGGAACGTCATCTGAAGACGACGAACTCCACTCCACTTTCTCATCTGGAAGCCCCGTGTCTGCTGGACCCTCAACGTCCAAGGCCTCCACGGCGGCTTGCACCATCTCGGGAACAGCTTGAACCTCAGCTTCCCTTCCAACATAATCTGGAGATACTGAAACCTCCGCCGGAACGACATTGTCAGGATTCTTTCCCACGGGAGACATTACAATCGGAGGAATGCGCTCGTCAGAAGAGCTTGCCACCTCCTTCGGTTTACTGACGCCCAATTTCGAAACCCGGGTCTTCTTCTTCAACGGTTCCTAAAAAAGGAACGCATATGTCACAAAAATGACAGAAGGAGCCAGATTATGGAAAATGTCTTTACCTCAACATGAACTGATTCCATTAGTGTTATAGGCGGCACTCCTGTAGTCTTTGGAGCCGTCGTTTTTCTCGACCTTTTTGGTACAGATAAACCGGCTTCTACGTCAGCCCGTCTCTTTCCAGCAGGGGGATCTTCCCAAATACCTCCCGTTGATGCTACAGCAGCAGCCAGATATCCCACCAACTCTGGTGGACGATATGACCGAGCCGCCACCAACACGTTCTTCATAGCCTCTAGCTGAGTTCCAATGATGAAACTGGTATCCCTACCATAATCAGGAGACATAGTATTCATGGTGCAATACAGCTTAACGACCGAATACCGGATCTGTGGCCGAGGGTTGTGAACTGGCATATTGAAACAAACACCGGTGCACCCGGCATTGTAATATTTCCAACCCCGGGCTCCATCAAGTAAACTCCCAGCAAATCCCAGACTGCTACTGGGGTTCCGTAACATTAGCTGGGTATAACCAAACTGGCGAACAAACCGACTTGGCAGATATGGCTCCAGACAACACTTATTTTGGTTGCGGTAGACCAAGTGGGAAGGACGAATACTCTGCAACCAACGAAATCCCTATTTCGACAGAGTGATCGCATCCTCACCAGAGTCTTCCAAATCTTGGTCAGCCTCAAAATCTTTGAAGATGGGACTGACCTTGACGATCTCCCACCCCTGAAGATAAGACAAGACTCTCCTGCAGACGGGGGAAGCCGGTGTACAACCACTTCCTCTTGTAGAAGTGGCGGATAAAGACGTCACCTTCAACGTAATCCTCTTCAGAACCAGGACTCATCACGTTCGGGTGATGCAGAATCAACCATCCCATCAGATAATGGAATGGTAGCTTGGCTCGGGAAAAGTTGTCCTTCCTACCTCTCCCATGGATCACATCATCAGCAAAAGTCCTCAAGCCCCGCAACAGGTTATACACCATCGCGGGGAGGAGAGCCAAAGGGTGACCAAAACCAATTTTACTGCTGGCAAAATGAGGTTCCGGTTTACCCTCTCCACAGAGCCAGATCTGCCCGAGAACACACAATCCCGGAGCCATATCATCAAGTATGCAGTCAATACTGCCTTGGATGACATCCGGTGCACACATTGCCAGCAACAGCTGTACGGTCTTCGCCACTCTCATTTGAACGGGGGGCCCTCTCTTCTAGTCGGCTCATTTCGGAAGTTACTTTCGCGGGTTTCAGCCCCTGTGGAGTCGTAAATCGGATCTTTGAAGAGTCCGCCAAATCCTCCTTGAAGACGTAATCCCTCCATACAGTTACATGAGGCTGAGACTTGCCTTTGTCCTTCCGTTGTATCAGATAATGATGGCTCGCCACCTCTTTGAAAGCATCCATCATCTCCGGGTCCCTCTTTTCCAGAACGACGATCTCTTCGTTTGAGGGAAATATTCCTCGTACGGTTTCGAGCCCCAGGGAAGCTTGGACACCTCGTACATCTCATGGAGGGCCAGTCCCAAATCCCCCACTAGAGTAAAGAAAGTGCCAGTCTGGGTATTGAATGTTTCCAAGAGCACAAGAAACATATGCTTGTTGAGATCCACGCCGACCTGTGTGGCACGGATAGCGGCCGTTAGCCCAATCTCTCTAAGCTCAACCTTGAACTTCGAAACACCCAAAGGGTCAACTCGTCCCACTTCAGCACATGGTAACACCAACCTTCAATCCTAAAGCCACCTTTCGGATACATAACCTTAGATGTTAGCATCTGATTCGTAAAAGTCAAAGCACTAAAGACAAATGTGTCATTAGGGACCTCACTATAAAGGCTCACATGACGCAAAGTTCGACAACTGAATGAGGGGCCGGCTCGCGAGGCTGCCAAGGTATCCCTTTGATTCGAAGTAACATCAATCGAAAGAGTACCCCCACTGCCCCTCCTTGAGAAGGAGTAAGTTCCCATGACATCCTTCTCTTGGAAGCTAAACGTAGAAGGCCGTCAGCGGCAGTTGGCATTCAAGTTGTCGCATGTACAGAACCATGCCCTTCGCAGAGAAGAACCAGTCTTCTTTGATCTTCAGTATCTTCGCCTCGGTAGAGATCAGTCGGTCACAGAACAGAAAGGCAGGTTTCAAGAAGGTCACATCCTCGGACTCAGCAGATTCCAGTTTGCCGCTCTCCATCATACTCTGGAGAAAAACAGACGATTGATTCTGGATTTACAGTATTCTCTCGGAAGGCTGATTCAGTAGGATAGCAGCCTTCACGGAATTAATAACCTCCTCATCGAAATCAACTCCCATTTGAGAAAGAGAAGCATCCAGAAGGACTTCATTCAGCAAAGGGATAGTCATTGACACTGACACAGCAAAAACAAAAGTCAGGCAAGAAACTTTAAGAAGACAAAGTGTGTCAAGCAGTTTGGCGCATCATCAGGGTCTAAACCCATGCGCATCAGCAGCAAAGCTTTGGCTCATCACCAGGGTCTAAACCCATGCGCGTCAGCAGTGAAGCTTTGGCGCATCATCAGGGTATAAACTCGTGTGCGTTAGCAGTGAAGCTTCGGCGCATCATCATGGTGTAAACCCATGCGCGTTAGCAGTAAAACCTTGGCGCATAATCAGGGCCTAAACCCATACGCGTCGGCAGAATAGCCTCGACGCATCATCAGGACAGAAGTCCATGCGCATCGGCGACAAAGAGTTAGGGCACAACAACATGATGTAACTCAGCCATATGCTCCAAACTCGTCTAAAAAAATTAAAAAGATGGCACCCACCAGTCACCGCAGTCCGAACGTCGGTCGGAGTCATAATGGTGACAGGAGCGTCCTCCTCAACGAACTTCGCATGCCCCTTTTCCTTACCAGTACCGCCGCGAGGAGTCTTGGGAGCCATTTCTTGCAAGAAAAAAGTTAGAATTTTTCAAAAAAAGAACTCTAAAAAAAAGAGAAGAAACAAAGAGAGGAAGAACTCTCTCTCTCAATCTCACGCCTATTTATAGGCTCAGTCGCACGCGTGAACCGATGAAGTGTGACCTCAGCCGTCGCCTCGGGTTCTGTGAGGTGATAACTGCAAATAAATCCAAAAAGATCATCATTAATCTTCTTGGTTATCGAAGCGTTATCATTTGCATTTACTGAGAGGAGCATGCGCCCTATCACTGATACGCGGAGCAATCATGCGCCCGAACAGTCATGCACCCCGTTGAAAATGCCACCATGCTTCTTATTCAAAGTATTCCAAAACTTGACAAAAAGTTTTGAAAACTTTGAAGGGGGTCTTGTAGAAGCATGGAATTTCAGGACCAGAAATCCTATGCGCCAAATATTACTTGCGCCAGGGAGCTCAGAGGAAGTACTTGGCACAACAAAGAAAAGTATAGACATTAAAAGAGGATTTTTATTTCATATAAAAGTCTATTACATGTCTAAAAAAGAGCTGTCAGCCATGCGCTCTCAAACAGGTGCATCTCGCCATGCGCTCTCAGCCAGGCGTATCCCTTCAGCAGCTCAGTTATGTGCATCCTCAGTTATGTGCATCCCTTCAGCGGCTCAGTTATGTGTATCCCTTCAGCAGCTCAGTTATGTGCCGCCCTTCAGCATCCCAGTCAGGCACATCATGAAGTGTCAGCATATGTGCCATCAAATGCTTCGACTAATGAAGCATTTATTGAGCAGAATGAGGGTGGAATCAACCCTCTAGCTGGAGGAAGAGCTCTCCAAACCAAGGAAGAGAAGAGCACCGTAAATCAACCAGCGGCTAAAGGAGCAGCTTTCAACCCAACCAGAATAGGCAACACCCACTCAAACAGGAGGAGGAGCTCTTCCAAAGCCCAAGAAAGATGATCGGGGCACCGTAATTCTGATCTGTGGCTCTTCCAGCATAACGGAGACGAGACTCGAGCATCCCGATCTTTGGATGCAACAGGCACCTTTCGCCTACCTTAGAAGCCCTCGACTCCGACTTTTGAATATAACAGTCACCTTCAAGTACAACAATGAAGACAATACGTCGCATCTTCACCCTCGGGAGCATCTCGTCAACAGAATGTGCTCGGGCAAATAAGTTTATTTCGGGAGGACATGAGAGAACGAGAAGCAAACCCTCTCTATGCCACTATTTATAGGCAGAGCAAATCAAACCCATGCGCCAAGTGGCTGGCTCTCCGAATCCCGTACAATGAATTTGCATTGAATGGTGATGAACCTGACGCTTCGGATTTAGCCAAGTCAAAATGGCTATTTAAAGCACTCGAAGAACGTAATAGTTGGGCCCATAAAGACGTATCATGCAAGCGGATGCGCCGGTCAGACCGTACATCATACAGACGCGCCCATCAGCTCCAAGCGTCTCATAAGGATACGCTCCCATGCGTCCCTATGCGCCTAGTGGAATGCCGATCGTTGTGCCCACTCAATAGCCCATCACCTGTCAAAGAACATTAAATGCTGAAGTCTGACAGAGTTGGCAGCACGTCCCCCGAGGACTGAATGATTGACAGCTTTTTTAGAAGATGAAGCATCGCCGACGTCAGCATCATCATTACTTTTCTTCGGCAGTTACAAGCCACGTGGCCGTCCAACCATCTCGCATGCGCCTCCGCAGCCATGTGCCTAAATCTCTGCATGTGCCTCAAAAGCCGTGTGCCTCAGACTTTTTTCTGATCCCTAAAGACAGAAGTAAAGTCACTACTGAAGCCCCGCATGCGCCTCAAAAACCATGCGCTTCGACTGGTTCGTGACTCCTAAAGGTTACGAGCCAAAGTCTCCTCATGCGTCCAATCCCAGGCGCATCCTATCAGATCATTCCCCACCAAATTCGAGATCTTCGAGCCATGGGCCTACGACACGCATCCTTTGACTTGATTTAGCCTATGAAGGGGTGCTAATCACCCAAGATCTCAGCAACTGAAAGATCCTCTCCATTGCTATGTGTCAGCTCGGCCGTAGCCCACAAAGGCAACAGAAAGGGTTCAACTCCTCAATCAGAGTGCATCGCCCATGCGTCTCCATCATCAACCACCACATGGCGTCTCCATGTACAGACACATTCTATATATACGCGCATGAGCAACAGCTATAAATAGAGGGATCACTTCCTTCTTACGGACACACACATTACACAACCATCGACATACATATACAGAGAGACAGATACAGACACTCAACGTCTTCTTCCTCTCCGCAAGCTCCGGTACCCAGAGCAACTCAGACCTTCAGAGAACCGAGAACCGTCGTCAGATCGTCAATGTAGTCAACACAGTATCACTAGCTCCATCGGCACAATGGACCTAGATAAACAAAAGTGTACTCCTAGGACTACGTCTAAGTCCTATATTGTAATACTGTTCTGTTTGTAATTGAAATTTGCAATCAAAAGATTTTAATGGCAAACAAGATTACGTACTAGAATTTTTAAAGCGTCTAATAAGGACTTTGGCATGATGCTAAGTGCAGACCCGAGACCAATCAGAATACGGTCGACTTTCATAGTATCTACATATCCCGTGAAATAGAGAGGACGATCATGACGATTGTCTTCTAACAGTATGTCATCTTGTGTAAAAGTGATATTAGGTATTAATTCAAATATACTATAATAATGTGCACAGTTGACTGGCTCCTTTTCGGGCTTCTTGAGAAGAGTCAAATAAGTGTCAGCCTGCATCAAAGCTTCACTTAACGTCTCATGAGTTTCTTTTGAGAGACGTAAAAGTTCAAAGATTGAAAATCTTGCTGGAGTATTGGCCAATTGAGCCAATATATTAAAATTGTAAGGCTTTTCAAGTCCAAGAGATGATGACTTCTTCAATGCTTTATCAAAGCGAACAGGTTGCTTTCCCTTGTCTGCTAATGTTGGCTTAGGAGGAGATGGCTCGACCACTGGCACAGATGTAGACGGTGTATCTTCAGCAGGAGAAGATGATGGAGGAAGAGCATCCGGGGATGGAGCAAGGTTCTTTTGATTTTTGGGATACTCCCGAAGATATGGCTTCCCAGATCTAGTGCCTATTAGGATTTCTTCTTCTGTTAATGGTTCAAAGGATACCATATTACAGTTTATGGATTTAGACTTGGAATGCTTCTTTTGTTTAGAAGATGAAGGCGTTTCAAAATCTGCCACCAGATCTGGATGAATCCACATAATCTCTCCTCTGTCTGTTGACATCGGAACAAGACCTTCATTTTGAGGAGGCAAGATATTCACAATTTCTAGAGTAGTCCTTGGAATGGGGATAACTCCATCTTGTACGAGTTATGGTAGAAAATCACCAAATTGGAGAGAAACCACATTAGCAGTCACCGTTTTCTCGTCCTGCTGTAGAGTAATTGCTCCAGAGTTGACCAACTCCTTGATTTTGCCCTTGAGAACATAACATGCTCTGGTTGGATGCCATATGAATCTGTGATAAATACAATATTTAGGGTGATCAGTTTTACCGACTTCTTCTGGTCGCTTTGCCTTTTGAAGTTGAAGCTTATTGCTTTTGATCAAGCAATCGAAGGTGCTTAAAGTATCATCTTCGTCGAAAGAATATTCTTCTTTGGGACGAATTGACTTTTGCAATGGTGCTGATGGGGTGGATGTCGTCTGAGTGACAATGACAGCCAAAGACTCTTTGCCTTTAAGATTGATGGCCAATGTTTCTTTATTCTTGTGGTTATCCTGGCGATTACTACCCCAGGTATAGAATGTTCATCTTGGTTATGGTGAGTCATCTGGACTCCTAACTGCTTGAACTTTTCGGTACTCACTTTTGCCGCCTTTGTATTAACAATAAAAGAAGGCTAATCCTGGAATTGTGTAGATCCCATCCACATACTGATAATAGGCAACATGTTTGATTTGCAAGTGTCTATTGTTACAACAGATGGGGTACCTAAAGGCATTTGAGTGCCTCTCGATGGAATCTTTCAATGAAACTCTCTGTGGATTCATTGTGCCTCTATTTAATTTTAATGAGGGCAGACATTGTCATGTCGTTGACTTCTTCATAAAATCGTTCCAAAAATATTTGTTTGAAACCGGCAAAAGAAGTGATACAGCCATCAAGTAAGCTACGATACCAGTCGTATGCTGTACCGGCTAAACAATCGACGAGCACTATGGTAAGGATAGCATCATTTGGCTATAAATAATCAGTCATCACTTTGAAATGATTGATGTACTGACTTGAAGAAGTGATACCATCAAACATCATAATGGTTGGGAGTTTATACTTAGGAGAAAATGGAACTTCCTTCCACTCTGTAGGATATGGTTGCCTTATGTCCAATCTTTGAAGGCCATCCTTCTGCTTGAAAGCCTCAAACTGGGTGCGCAGAAGTTTCACAGCCTCATTTGCATCCCCTGATGTTTGAGAATTGGTGGGCTGGTTAGAAGTGTTAGGAGGAGGAACAACATGATAATTACCACCCCCAGTACCAGATTGACTTGGATCAGCTTGAATTGGCACAGAAGCAACCTGAGGGGATGGTACCCCCAGATTAACAGGTACAAAAGATGCTATAAGCTCAGGATTTATAACAGGGTTTACAATCGGAGGTACTGTATGTTGAGCCACTATTATGGTGTACATGCTTGCAACCATTTTTGCCATGGTTTTCAATTTGTCTTCTAATACAACAATTCGTTGCTCTTGGCTGGTTGACGTAGAGGCATCTTGATCTTCTGTAATGGTATATGCTGTCACTTCTCTTGCTGCTATTGATGAAATAGTTTGTTCAGAACTTTTACTATCTGTATCAAACTCCGAAAGAGTGTCCTCTCCCACATGAGTGATAGGAAGATCTTCTTGATTAAAGACACCTTGGATCAAATGACGATTTCTCGATCTAGTATATTGAAAGACACCTTCATTGGATGCATGGATCCGGTCTAAGTATTGTTGACTGGGATTACGGGATGTATTATATCTCGGACATTTTCCACCCCCAATGCCTTGAGAAGTCATGTTAACAGAAGCATATAATAGTTCATCTTCGTCTTCTATTATACGTTCAGGAGTTGAAGCATAGTTCAGACGATCGAAGACAGATCGTTGAGCCGATTGGCAACAACAGTTGATGACAACTTCATGTAGGCAGTAGCGATTTGAAGTGCGATCTAGAGATGAGGAAAACATTCCCGTAGTCTCCCGCCTTTGTGTAAGACGTTGCCGGAGATCAGTTACAACCACAGGACGAGTAAAAATCGGAGGGACATATTCCTTAATGATGTTAGGAACATGTCTCCTATTCTTCAGGTGTTTGGTTCCTTGAGTGTACAAGGATGTACTCAACTCATCAGCATAGGTAGAAGGGTCTTTCTTTTCAAACTTTGGCTTTTGGTGAAGATTGGCCTTTGGCATATGGTTCTTGCATTTTGCCAAAGTTGATATTGGTTGACGCCTATTGAGATAAGCACGTAAATCTAAAAATTTTGCTCCCAGCACCTCTGTTTGTGATACCTTCAATTTTCCCTGTTTGGATCTTGAAATTTGTAAGGTAGGAAGATCTTGACCAGACCCCATAGGGGTAGGTAAGATACCTCTCTGATCAGTATTCTTTCCGATATCAGAGGTTCGAGGACCTCTGTTTACAGGAATGGAATCTGATACATCTTCCTTTGAGTCATAGACCAGGGAAGTTTGAGGAAAGACCAAAGGGTGCTTTCCTTTATTTTGAATAGGGTTAGCTAAGAAGCATTTTTCTTTGTTCTGTTGTGTGATCATTTTAGGCATAGATTGTGCCAATTGAAAAAATGCCATAGGACTTTTTCCTTTCTTTTGTCCAGTGTTAGCACTAGGACATGAATTCTCTAAGTTCAGAACTTGAGAATTGGAAGGGGTATAGCCAAAAGACTAGTTTCCTTAAATTACGTCGGAGTAGCAGATTGCTTGGATTGCACCATAATACTACGGACTACTGGTAGCACCTTGGCAGCAACTTTGGTAGACTGTGTATGGGCTACAGAGGGAGAAGATTGCACCCTAGTAACAGAAACAGGCTGTACCGGAACCACTGAGGCGGATTGCGCCTTGGTCATTGAGCACTCAAGTTACGCCTGGGCAACAGCGACTGTGGAGGATTTAGGAGTCCACACAGTCCTGTTCTTGGCAATAGCCACCGCGCGCTTGTTACTCTTGGTGTTGATCATATTCTCGTAGGCTGTCTGGTTGACTTAAACAACCAGAATCTTCTGCGTCTTGCCGATCGACGTAATGTCACATTGAGTTGTCACTTTCTCGTCGGAGGAGAAAGTCGTCCCCAGCAGAGTCACCATTTTGTTTGCAAAAACAAAAATTTGTTTTATTCCAAACTTGTAAAAGAGTACAAAGTACAATGAATTCTAGAAAAGTACAACTTTAGGAATCTAATCAGGAGACGATCACTTTATCCCTTGGACTATGTGAACTTGAAGACTGTAGCCTCTAGAGAACGCAGCAGCAATTTTATAAGAGTTCTTAATCTCTGTCTGATGATGATTGGAAACTCTATTTATAGAGTTCAGAAAATAACTGTTTTAGCAGTTATTCTGATGTACGCGAGGCTGGATTGTGCCATACTGGATTGCGCCAACCTCCTGTTGTGCCAACATTCATTCAGTTGTCAATCGTGTGCTAACTGTATTTAGATGCGTGGCATTATATGATTGATATGCACGTGGTCGTGTACAGGATAGTAGATACGTCTTGAGAGATTAGTAGCATATGTGACACATCATCCTGCTTTAGAATGTAAGTTGTCTCAACCTTATCAGGTTGCGCGAGCTTTAGTCAACAAGTCAAACCGTGCTTGATTTGAGCTGGGCCTACACACATGGCAGCTTCTGAGAAAAAGTTATTCAGGTTGTGCCGAGACACAACTAAGGATTTTATTTAGATTGCGTCTGGGCGCAACTCAGGATTTTGTTTAGATTGCGCCTGGGCGCATCTCACGAAGTATATAGGACAGCTGTCCACCAACTTTTTCTTGAGCGACACAATTCATGGGATTCGAAGAGATTTTCCTCGTTCACTGTTGTGTCAGCCGTCAACACTGTCAGGTAATGATGACCATTAAGTGTCAGATGACACGTAGGTTTTGGAACAACTAGATTGGGCACAATATGATATTGGGCGCAATCTGATCGGTGGTGCAGTCTGTTCTCCAAGCTTCATATCAGCGCCGTAACTTAATTTTTGGGGCACAACTTGATCACTGATCAGTATATTCAAGACGCAATTTGATTTTTAGGCTCTACAATCTTAAACTAACACACTGTTTGGATACCATTGAACACGAATTCGTAGACACATTGAACACCCTTTTGCTGACATGCATTCACACACACACCCGCTTTCCTATTTTCCAGTTTTACATTGGTATTAGTTTTCGAATGATCTTATGATGTCTGATGCATGCTTGTGGTATTCGAATATAAATGTTGATGACTGACACTGCTATACTTGGTTTAGTTGGGGCATGTTTGGGTTTTATATGTATCCTAGGGTGAACTCAGTTATCTAAGTTGTTAGAGTTTGGTTGTTAGTAATAGTTTGAGTTTGTCATTTATACATTTGAGCTTAAGGTCGATTTGTAAAGTAGTTTGGAATTTTGCATACGTGTTATATATAGGTTTGGAGCTATGATTCCAGATTTCCTGAGATTGAGTGTGGTCAGGCTCAGTTACTGAGTTCATGTATGATATATATATGTTCAGAAGTGTATGCTACTATTTGTTGACCTATATATACTTGTTTTATATATATATATATATATATATATATATATATATATATATATATATATCTATATATATATCTATATATATATATATATTATATATATATATCTATATTTATATATATGGGTTTTGAGATATGGATGCATATAAGTTAGGTGGGGTTTGTGAGATGAGTAGGATATATGGTGGGGTTATGGATTAGATGTAACTCAGTTCCTGAGTATAGATCTATAGTTTAGAGAGGAAGAACAACAACAGTAGCAGCAGTGGCTTGTGCTCACTGCTTAGTTTCAGCCTAGGCAACTATTGTGTGAGTAATATATAGATATTATATATATATATATTATATTATATATATATAAAATATATATAAAATATTATATATATATATATATATATATAAAATATATATAGATATATATATATATATATAGATAGATATATATATATATATATATATATATATATATATATAAAATATATATATATATATATATATAATATATATATATATATTATATATATATTTAATATATATATATATATAATATATATATAATATATATAGATATCTATATATATATATATATATATATATCTATATATATATATTCTATATAATATCTATAAAAATATATATATCTATATTTATATATTATATATATATATATATATATATATAATATAATATATATATAATATATAGAGATATATAATATATATATATATAGTGTAGTGTATGTATATATCTATATTATATAAAATATATATATATATATTTTTATATATATATATACATACACTATATATATATATATATATATATAATATATATATATATATATATATATAATTATATTATATATATTATATATATAAGATTTTATATATATATATATATATAATATTATATATATATATATATATATATCTCTATATATATAGATATATATATATAGATATTATATAATATATATATATATATATAATAATATATAGTGTAGTGTATGTATATATATATATATTATATATATATGTATATATATATATATCTAATATAACTACACTACACTATATATATATATATATATATATATATATAGTGTAGTGTATGTATATAGAGAGAGGGTACTATATGTTATAGGCTTTGAGCCTTGATTGCAATCTCAGTTATCTTAGCTTACCTTGGTAATATACATTGATATACATGTTAGGAGTTGGTTCCTGATTTATTTGTGTGTTAAGTCATATGTTTTGTGAGTATCTTAGTTTGAGTTATATATATATATATATATATATATATATATATATATTATATATATATAATATATATATATATATATATATATATATATATATATATATATTAAAGAGTTGTGTTGTAACAGATGTGAGTTAAGAGTAGGCTGTGTTGAGTTGAATACACATGAGGTTGTGAGTTAGTTTATATATGATATTGAGGGTTATATATATATATATATATATAAGATATATATATATATATATATATATATATATATCTCTGTGTGTGTGTGTGTGTGTGTGTGAGGTAGGTACTAGTGTATACATAGTGATATGTATATATGATACTAGATAGGTTGATATATATATGTATGTTATTTTGAGATGTAAGTATATAAGGTAAAGTATTGTCACTACCATATTTTAGTTTGAGGGTAAATTGGTCATTTTGGTTTTGTGAATTATTTTATCATTTATTGCATTGGTGTTGTGATTTTTGACTTTTGCTAGTTGTGACTTTAGAGACTAGCCTAGAGTTTGACTTTGATTTTAGTGACTTAGTTAACATGGTGTGGGACCCTAATGTGACTTAAGTTTGTCTTAGTTGACTTGAGTGTGGCTAAGGTTCATGAGAGGATTATGAGAGTTTTGTATTTGGACTTATAGCTAAGGGGTTGAGCTAGCTAGCTTATGAACTTGGCACAAAGCCCATTTACATAAAACCCTAACCCTAATCCCCTACATGGCCGAGCACCACAGCCAAATTAAACCTAATTCCAGCCTATATAATGTCTCTTCATAACCACTTGCATCTTTTAGAAATTTCCCTTTAGGAAACCCTAATTTCTTTCCCTTTAGGAAACCCTAATTTCTTTCTCCTTTCATCATTTCTCCACCAAATTGATCCCAATCTTTTGTACTTGATTCCAAATCTGGAGTAGAAGGAGAATGAGGCTAGCTTGCAAGGAGTGGAGCTCATTGGGACATAGCTTGAGGAAGGAGACTTCACTATTTTGGATTTTTTCTAGGAGATTGGCTCTCTATAGGTAATCCCTATAAATCACCCTAAAATCCTGATTTAATTCTATAGATGCATCCATGTAGGTGTCCCGTAGCTGTAAAAAAAGTTTAGTGGAAATTCGTATTGATTTGGTGTCCGTATCGGACACGTATCAGTGTAGGCTTTTAGGTGTTCGATGAAATGCCACAATGAAATTTTTACTGTTATTTTCAAAATGTATTTGAACTGATTTATAGCCCTATAGGTGTGGTTTGATTTTGTGTTTGACTGAACTAATTTTTGTGTCTGTGTCGTACCGAATGAGGGGCTGGACACGCCGCATTGACAATACGGGCAGTGTCTTGCTGCTCGACCGCGAGATCTCTGTATATATGTTACTTGGACACGTGACACTTGGTGAGTGTCTTGGGGCAGTGACTAACACATCAGCCCCCAAGTGGCACGTCGAGTCGTATCGTGTCGGCGTCGTATTTGTGAGTGTGCTGATTTTATGCACACAGTACAGTAGCCGTGTCTAGGCTCTGATACGCGTGTCGTACAGAGCATAGGCACACCGTGGACACGAAGTGTTGTGTAGTGAGTGTAGGCCTATGTGTGGGCAACATGTGGGCACAACCACGTGACTCCACGTGAGTCGTGTCGTGTCCACGAGCTCGTGGACTCGCCACACGAGCCTGTGCAGTGGCCGTGTGTTGGCGAGTGGCCGTGTGTGTCTGGGTACGTCGTGTCCTGTTGTGCGGACACCATACGACTTGTGGGACACCCAGAGATATGCACGAGTGATTACCAACCATTAATTTAGGATTTCTATTTGATTTTGTGTCGGATTTGGGTTTTTTCCTATTTTTACTGATACGTGAATAGTGACATATTTTCTGAGATTTCGAATGTTTTTTTAATTGATTTCAAATGTAATTTAGATGTTATATATATATATATATATATATATATATATATATATATATATATATATATGATATCATCTCTGGTTGTTTGATTTGTGTTGAGGATTCAATGTGGAGCTCGATTGGTTGTATGAATAAGGATACATAGGTTTAATTGCTGGGTTTCAAAATTTTTGAAATAGGTTATGCACATATATGTGTGTTGATTTGAATGAGAGATTACATAGTATTTTCCTGAGATTTTAAACCATATCACTGCTGTATACACAGTACCAGATTTCACCAAAAACCTGAGAATTGTACACACCCTCATCTCACACACATTTGAGACACACACACATCCCGTCACCCTCACAACTGAATACACACACTATGTGATCTATACACACACACACCCTGTCACACTATGCAGTTGATACACACACACACACATGTCACTCACTATACAACCTGGAACTCACACACACACACACAGCTAAACTCAAACACACTCCATATCACTTTATAACCTGACACACACACACCCTAACTATCACTCTCATCTACCTACACACACATATGTCACTCACTGAATACACACACACACACACACACACACACACACACACACACACACACACATACACACTATGAAACAATGGTACACACACACCCTAAGCACTGTCACACAAGTACCCTTACACATACACACTCATACATGTGAGACACACACATAAGCCATATTCACATACACCCATGACACCATGTATCCTTAACCCTTATAGGTAACCCAATACACACACACTCACCCCCTACTTATATATATGTGTACCATGGTTGTGCCTTGCTTGTGTATTAGGCACTAGCCTATATGAATACCTATGTATATATTGTATAAGGATGAATATACATAGTTTGTATTTGTGCGTGATAACTTGTTAGGGCTTTGATTGTGTTTGAGTGCTAGCCTAGGCTTGGTTAGGCTTAGTGAGACTTGATTGGACTATGATTGACCCAGTTTGACTAGTGAAGTTGACTAGAGTTGACCAAGAGTTGATTTTAGTCTAGAATGACTTAGAATTCATATAGAACGCATTGTAAAGTTTAATATTATCATTCTGGACATATTGTGACCTATGTTGCTCTAAATAGGACTCATCTACTCTGTCTGGGCATATATACTCATCGATACTCAGGATACCAGACGAGTACATTCTCTGACCGTTTCATACTTGATAGGATTTACATTTATGCTCTAGATTATTTTACTTGATGTTGTCATGTTGTTAACATGGATTGGTACTATATGGATCCCTTCATGAGATGTTATCCCCCTCGGGAGCATCGGGTTACGTCATGTCATGTGCGTTTCACTTTCATCATGTACTCCGGTGCTTTCACCATTCACGTGCATTCTTGTGATTCATGTACTCTCATGTTCACAGAGCCCCTCATATATACTTCATGTGTACCCATTTATGGGCCCCATGTGAAATCATGTACAATAACATAACTTGTCTGGATCCTTGTGTATTGATTGGGGTACGGGAGAGTATAAATGGTCATGTGAACAATTCCAAAGTAGTATAATCATGTACAAACTCTTAGAATAATCATGTGCAAATTCAAGCTGTTCACATGTCTATCATGTACTCTACATCACTAGCCACTATTAGTTATTTACTTAAAGTAGATATTTCCTTACAGTCATCTCTTTTACTTCATATCTATTCTCCAGCGTTTCATGTATCTTACTCTATAGTATATTTATATTTCATATCATATTATGAACTGCGTGAGATGTATTGTGCTCGTTCCTGTCCTGAATGGACCTGTTGAAATATTACTGATGACATTGAGGAGTTATGTCCTACATACTATGGAGTAGGCCTAGATGACACCTGCAAGTTGGACTTCCAGGAGGACCCAGCCCTTGCAGAGGATATTACCCCAGTAGTCTAGGCTAGTTAGCTAGACTAGTTATCTTACTTTATTGTCTTGTCTTATTTTGGATACATTATGTACTTATTTAGGATTTTGTTATTCTGGATGTTGTGGAGATGCTATCTTAGATTCTTAGACTTCTTCTCCTATTGTATTTCTTTTGGTGACTTTCATATCTATTTACCTTACCCCTTAGCTTTGATTGAGTTGTACATTTCTATATTGTCCTCCATTCGAAGCGTATATATTATACAGGTACCTTATAATTGTTAGATGTATGTGACCTAAGATATCGTTCTACCGCCGATACTGCGGCGTAGGCTGGACGTACCCACTTCTCGTCCCCCTACCCTGGGTGCGGGTCGTAACAAATATACATATATAGTTGTACATGTGTTTGTTAGCTTAGTAAATATCTTAGATAGTATCTATATTGCCTGCTTTAGACTACTTTACTTGATGCTGACACGTTGTTATCACATATTGGTACTATATGGATCTTGTCGTGCGGTGTTATCCCCTTAGCGGATATATCGGGTATTTCATGTGCATGTACTTTATCTTGTGCATCGTGTACTCCTTGTATTCGTATTATTCGTATATAAATCATATGCTCTTACGTACTCTCGTGTGCTCACATGATCTTCTTGTGCAAACAATTTATCGTGTATGTAACATAACTCGATCAGATCCTTGGGTATTGATTGGGGACAGGGGAATATAAGTGGTTATGTGATCATTCTTTTAGTATACTCATGTGCAAACTCTGCAACTTAGGCGCGTACAAATCAAGCCGATTACATAACCATCTTGTGCTCTAAATCACTTATATTTCACTTATAGTTCTTATTTTCTATAAAACTTTCATTTTCTCAGATTTGTCTATTTTAACTGTTCATGTACATCCCTCTACGAAGTTTCATGTATTTCATGTTCCATGTACATTTCTTTACCGTTCATGTATTTTAGTCTACTGCTTGTTCTATATTTTCTACCATGTTTTGGATATGTTTTGGAGATATGTGCTCGTTCCTGTCCTGATTGGACCCGTTGACAAAATATTAAAGATAACTTGGAGGACCTTGGTACTACCCTATGGAGCTGACGTAGACGACACATGCGACTTGGACCCTCAGGAGGATCCAGCTTGCACTGAGGAGACTACCCTATTTCCTAGACTAGATTGCTAGGGCTTTATCTTACTTATTGTGTTGTCTTGAGTTTGTATCTTTCAGATGTTATGTAGTTGTGTTGATAACACTTATCTTATTTCATATTCTGGTTGTATCCCACTCTGTGGATTTTATATCTATCTTATCGTGACATTTATCTACCTCTAGTTTATGTGATTGAGTTGTATCTTCTGAGATGTCCTCCGATTGGAGAGTATATTCTGGGCAGGTTTATTTATACCGTGTTAGATGTTGGTGACCTAGGACAGCGTTCTACCGTCGATACTGTGGCATAAGCTGGACGTACCCACGTATTCGTTCCCCTAAACCGGGTGCGGGTCGTGACATCAATTTCTAGGCTTGATGTATCCAATGAAGTGCTCATTATTTCTATGTCAATTTGATCAATATCTTTTTCTTTATTAACCAATTGCATTCTTTTTTCTTCATGTATAGTTCTTTACTTTCAGTGTTATAATATATATTAGTATGTCTTCGAAGAACCTGTAGGATGGTATCCATATGCTTCATCACTAAAGTCCGATAATTGGACTTTGTTGTTTCTTTCTTTAATATATTTTTAATTTTCTTTATGATGTAAATCATCTTTTGTACTTCTTGGATTTGGCTGGCATTATAACTTGTGTGTTCTTTATACCAACGGTTAGTTTTACTAATTTTATTCATGTGAATCATGATTATTTTCCCTTATTTGGGATAAGGGTACTTTAATCATTAGATTTTCACGGTCTCTTGCTTTTACATTGTCTAGTAATAGTTTAGTCCTTCCTTCCATAGGAAAACTACTAATACTAGCTCTATAAGTAATTTCATCAATAGGTAAGCTTATACTACTACCCAAATGATCCATACAACTGGATCTAGTTAATTTTGTAGGTTTCGAAGTAGAAGTTTCACCTTCTTGGGTATAAGAGTGCCTTCCACTTATTACTGTAGAAATCATATTTCCTGATGCAATAAAGTACTTAGTTGGTAATTTTAATTTTGGTTTAAGACATCGCACAAATAAGTGCATCTCATTATCAATCTTAAATATTCTAATTTAACTAATCTTGGTTGTATAGTTTTACCCATTCCAACCTCAAAGAGTTTAGCCAAATGTTTTGGTGTAATAGATTTGAATGTTGGTGTATCATTCAAGGTCGTACAATGTTCCCATTGTATTTCAAGAACTTTTGATCCAGCAATTAATTCTATGCCTTGTAAATTTATTGATAAAGTACATATTTTTTTAATATTTTGATCCTCAAGGCTTATAGAAAAGTTTGGATGAATATTGATTCCAAATAATCTATTTACCAAATTCGATTTAGCTCCTCCAATAATACTATTGAGAGGGCTATTTATGATTCTTTCATCCATACATACTACTAGTATGGGAGTATATATTCCTGTGCAAAATAGACCTGTTATTTTTAGTTGTATTAATCTAATATGGAGATATCTCATCTTTCGGTATTTCTTTCTTCAATTTTTAATTTTATTTCTATCAAGGAGGCAATAGAAGAAAAGTCTTCTCCTTCTATGAGTTCAATATTTTCTTGCATTCTTTCGAATACATAAGTATATTTATTTAGAAATCTTGACTGGAAAGAGACAGGTTTATATACCTCTTTCTTGTTTGAATGAGGAATAGCTTCCTTAAGTTTTTCTAAGTCTTCATCAGTGATATCAAATTGTTCACCTTCACTTTGGGTGAGGCTAGAATTTGACGTATCTTTTGATGTTAATGTATTCATATATATTCGAAATTCATAGTACTGTTCTTGAGGTTCTTCCATACTTGAGCTGCTAGAACCCTATTGAGGATCTAGATAGCTGCTTCTAAGTGTATCTTCGACAATAGGAAGATCTTTTTACTTATGAATAACTAATAACCCAATAGGGTCACCTCTTTCCATAAGATATTCTTTATCTTCGAAGGATGTATTTTTAACTATTATCGATATATTATGTCTAGACACAGGTTCAATAAAACCTTGTGTAATGAATATATTTTTATTAGCGTGCAGAGGAACATTATGTATAACCCCATAATATCCAATTGGTATAAATATTCTAAGGTCTATGAATCTCTCTTTTGTATGATATCTCCTTATTCCGAGGATTTACTTAGATATAAGGTCTATCCAGCAGAGATTCCTTCTTTCCTGGGTAGGATTGCATTTTCATTAAGGAGTGTGATCCTAACTTGATTATGCGTTTTGTTTATAGTGATCATATTGATTTTAAGATGTTCTATTGATTTACAAAGGTCCTCTTCCCTTGTAGAATCAGTAGAGGAATCTTTAATAGATTTTATTTCGTAGATGGAAGAGGCGAAGTATTACTGCTCATCTCATCTATTGTTCCAATATTTATACCATACTCATCTAGATTATCTATGATGATGGTTTGTATATTTTCTGGGCGTTCATTGGCAAAGTGCCCTTCTTTGTTGCATTTAAAGCATTTGCAACCTTTTCATAAAAAAATCTTTTTTAATAAATTTTCTCTTCCCAAATTTCTTTTCGGACTTGAATTTCTTTTTGAAATTTGGCTTCCACTTTTTCTGTATTATTTTCCATTTATTTTTCCTGAAGGTTTTACCCCTTTTATTCCATCATTTCTTTTTCCAACGTGATCCCTTATATTCTGGAGGACATCCAAACTCAAAGTTTACATCTTCATCTTACTTGGCATAACAAGAGTAACCAAGTCTTGAATTCTTTATATATTTTAGCATTTGAGTATAGGCCGTGGATTACTCACAGGCTTCTTCCTTGGTTCTCATGCAATCCCTTCTTAGCATACCCGTAGTATGAATATTTCCTCAAATTTTATCATATCTTTCTTTTATGATATTGTTCCAAGGATAAGGAAAGAATCCCTTAATCCATAATTCTTTATGTCTAGGATCGCCTAAATGAAAAATAAGTTCAATATATTTGGAAACGAATTCTTCAAGCATGCATATGTCATATAAAGTTATTTAATGTAATATTTTATCGTAGTCTTTGGTGGCTCTAGGTTCTTCACCCGTAATATCTGCTAAAAGCAACGCAAGCAAATCATTTAGGGCTTTTTGTTTGTCAGGCTAATTTTTTATCCGAGCCGCTGCTTCCAGATTTTGAGCTTCTAGATTTCTTAACCATGCTACAGAATGTCCTTGCCAGTGGTTGGTAGCATAGTGCATGAATCCATTAGTATCGATATCTTGTGCTAGGAAATGTATCATTCCTTGTATTTTTTTACTCCAATTTGACATGTATTCTCCAACTTGCTTATGGGGAATATGATCGATATTAAAAACTAATCCATCAGAAAAATATGTTTTATCTTGATATATATTTTTTCGGGTTGCATGTAACCTGACCCAATCCCTTCTAATATATTTTCTCATAGGAGTAGGCGGAGTAACCCCCCTTGTCCTAGAGGTTCCTTCTTCCTGCATCATTATTTCAGCTCTAGGGTTAAGTGAACCTGGTTGGGTTGTAGGAATACCTTCAATTAGGTAGGTTTCGTTACTACCACTACCTTCTTCTACTGTCCTTATGTTATGGTTTTCTGAATCATCATTCGACGAGTCAGTATCTTCAACATATTTCAACTTGTAGAAATCAATTGCTTTAGAATATTTCTCATAATATGAATAAACATCTTCACTCTTAATTTCTCCTGAGAGTTCTCGTTGTTGCATACGATAAAGTTTTTGTAGAAGTTTTCATCTATCTCATCTGTTGAGATAGCTTCTGTTTCTTGTGATGAAAATTTCATCATATTTATACTAGTAGTCCAAGACACTCTAGACCAGTCTATTTTTTATTTTCGCGATGAGTTTCGGTTTTTCCTAGACTCTTAATATCGTTCCTGATATTATTTATGTTTATTCTGATTTCATTAACCTCTTGGTAAATGCTATTAACATTTTTATAGATGGTTAATAGGGTATCAACAATGTAATTGTATATCCCATTTTCTGGGTTCCCAAGTGAGGGCAAATGAACTATATGTTCATATCCGACCAAGTTAAATGGACACTGGTGTTCGTCCACAAAAACTAGGCTGTTAGCTTTCGCTTGAAAGTTTTCTTCCATCGAAGTGGTTCGTTCTTGAGTATGAATGCTGAGCTAGGCTTAGATATTTTCTAACAAAAATATTCTCAGAACTCTGTGATGCTCATTGACCCATAATTTTGCGGCTTGTCATAGTACCCCATCATCCCATCCCAAAATGCTATAATACCAGCTACAGTATTGCTACAGTCGTTTCTTACACCATGCATTGGTTCGTTTGCTACAGTAATGCTATAATACCGCTTCACAGAACTTGAACACAGCATTGGTTCGTTTTCTACACCATGCATAAGAGCTAAAACATATATCTGAGCTTTATTTTTGTTAGAATAATCTAAAATTGTACCATAGCATTATACTCAAGAACAAGTATTTAAGCTTTCATACTTAAATTAAAAGAAAAGTAAAGAAGAGGGAGTACTTACAATAGAAACCAGTACTAGATCTTTATTCACATGGCTCTGATACCAAAATAGCATTATTCAGTGTTGGACTGAAAACCGAACCAAATAAGAGATTCAGTTTGGTTTAAAAAAAATCGGTTCGATTTTGATTTTGGATCTCGGTGCAAACCCATTTTCTACTACGTGTCACGCTCTGATTTCACAGAGTCATTTGTCATCGCTTTAATCTCTGGGAGCCAAACGTCATCGCTTAGGCATGATGTTGTACAAGTCCGAATTACAAGACAAAGATGGTACATAATTGATAATCTTCAAGATAGGAACACATCGCAATGGTACAAGCAGACAAATTAAAGATAATAAGGGCACATCTCTTATTGAAATGAACACCTTATTGATTCATAACAGATGAAATAAGCAGATAACTGGAAGTCACAATAAGGTATATAGAATATTTTTTCTTTACTATAATTGAAATTAAGTACAGGGCTCACGGCGAATACAAAGCTTACAACACAACTCAATTTACTCTTGATAGCTAACTGAACACCTGCCCTCTAGGCTTACATTTCAACTTGTCACATTGACTTACAACTGGATATGCCAACTTGACTTACACCTCACTGGTACAAGAGATATACAATATTTTATACATTATGCCCTTTGTAAACAGAAGACATCATCTTTTACAAGGAGAGCTTCTGCATGCCCAACAGTTCTTCGATGCCTCGGGACTGATCAATGTCAATCTTAGGGGGTACTGAACTTTCAAAGCACGAGCACCTGAAAATGATGCCCACAACATAGGTCAGTATATTGTCGCGTACTAGCGAGCAGAACCAGCTTACACGCCTAAACCAACACTAAGTAGTCATGTGAGCAAATATTTATTAAGAGTGATCTTTCTATAGAGTCAGTTTGCAGTTCTTGCGCAATATTATAGTGAAGCATGTAAACATGTTATAGTAGTATTCATGGAAAAGCAACATGGTAGCATACTGGTGTTAACATGTTAAGCAGTCAAGTTGAACTAACATGTAAAATAATATATCACTTTTTCAATGATTCTTACCGACGAACTTCCTCGTACCTGCATAAAATATAGGATATATGATATACCTATCACCTGCATAAGACATTCATTTGCATGTATCATGACTACATGGCCACCGTCGTTGTTATATCATACGGACTCAATGCCATATAGGACTTCAAGATAATGCAATGCTCCATTCACAATAGGTAGCTAGCCTTAATGAATGTCTCGCAATATTCGTGCTACCGAAGCACGTCAATATTTTCCCCTGGGTTGGATCGGTCCCAATGCCCTAGGCATACTGTCCGAGGAAACTCATCTCAAACCTTGTGCACAAATTGCCATGATCGTGTGTAAACCCCCTAAAAATTTAGAAAACATTTATTATTTATATTAACTTTTACTAATTTATTTTCTGTTATTATATATTATTTTGGAATAATGTTTTTAAATTATATATATATATATATATATATATATATATATATATATATATATATATATATATATATATAAAGTTTATATCACATACTTGTAATTTCCTCATAGAAAGAGGAAAATATGCTACAATATGTTTGGTTATGTTTTTAGAAAAATTATAAAATTTATATATAATTATCTTGTGTGTGTATATATATATATATATATATATATATATATATAAAATAAATAAATAAATAAATAAATAAATAAATAAATAAATATATATATATATATATATATATATATATATATATATATATATATATATATATATATATATATATATATATATATATATATATATATATATATATATATACACATACATGAATTATTCTCTTTTTAGATGGCTGCGGGCGACAGGACGATCTACATGGAGACCCTAGGTGTCCCAACCTTGGGACCCCGGCGCCGGCAAAGGAGGGTCGACCAGCGGCGGCCTTGCCGGGGGACAGGCCAACCAAGGACGCCTCCGGCGCTGTTGGGGACGGCGGCGGAGCAGACGGTACGGGCCAAGGGGCAACACGCGTGGACACGAACGTGGGCGCTAGGCCGTCGGGGCCGACGCGGGTCAGTGCGGGGGGGGGGAAGGGGGTGGCGGCACCGGGGCAGCTGCTCTGGTGAGCAGGCCAGCGGTGGCCGGACCGGGGGGGACGGCCGGCGAAGGGTGGTTCCGGCGGCGGGGACGCTAAACGGAGTGGCACTAACTCTGGCGGGGCGGTTCGATGGTGATAATCGGGGGAGGATCGACGAAAATGACGGATCGATGGGTTCCAGATCTGACGGAAACCCCGAATTTTTAACCTGGAACCAGTTCTGGATCTCAATGAGGGTAGTTGGAGGGGGTGGCTGGACGAAGGTTACGAGATGTCGGGTACCAAGACTGGAGGCAAGAAGGTCGACGTACAGACTCACCTAAAGGCACACTACTCTTCTGCTAAAAGAACAGGGGAGGGTTCGAGGTTGCGGAGGTCGTCCCATGGTCCTGCGTCCCCTCCCAGAGTGGAGAATAGTGTTGCTGGGAGATCGACAGGGTGGCGCCCCAAGGCGACTGCGATGGACAAAGGAAAGGGTAAAGTGGTTGACTTGGAAGGTTAGGGAATAGGGTCCTCTCCTCCTGGGGTATGTCCTCGATCTCAGGGGACAGCTCCTTGACCTACGGAAAAGTCCTGGGCAAACGTATGCAAACCTATGGGTCCCAAAAGCCTTAATGCCATGGAGTTTGTGCCACCGAAGAAGGTAGGGAGTAGCCTTCGAGCCTCGTTCCCCGAGGAGGAGATTGAGAATATGACTGCCTTCTGGGAAAATACGCTAGTTCTGTACGTTCTGGAAAATAAGCTCTTCTATGGGAAGATTCGGGGTTATGCGGCGCATGTCTGGCAGCCTAAAGGAAGCATGGAGATATTTGCTAGGGAAAATAGCTTCTATTATATGAAGTTTGGGCTAGCGGATGATGTCACCAGGATCCTTCAAGGAGGACCGTGGACGTTTGATGATAGGTTGATCATTCTGAAAGAGTGGACACCTGATTTTTGATGTGAGAAAGAAGTCCTGAATGACATCCCTGTTTGGATGTGCTTCACGGAGTTCTATGTACGATTTTGGAGCATTCTACTGCTTATGAGGCTAGCCAACTTGGTGGACAAACCGATCAAGGCTGATGATGCTACAGCCTTTCGATCGAGGCTGATGTATGTTCGGATATTCATTGAGATCAGGGCTGGCGGGGAGTTGCCGAGTTTATTGGAGTGTGAAGTTCCTTCGGGAGAGGTCATAACCTAGAAGGTAGAGTACGAATGGGTCCCTCCAACCTGTTCATATTGCGCTTGCTTCGGGCAGCTGGACGGTACATGCCCGACAGGAGGAGGAAAGTTAGTGCCGACTTCGGCTTCTACAGAGGAGCCTGGCCCATCACGGGTGATAGAAACTATATCTGGGGACGAGAGAGCTGAGGACATAATACAGGAGGGGGACCGTCCGATGGAGGAGGCTAGTGGTCTGAGTCTGACTATCTCACCCCAGCCAGTTCACTCTAGCGGGGCTATGGTTACCTTCTCGGCACAGAGGAGTATGGTTACCAGAGGCATGGTGGCTGCGCGACGAGAGGAGCGAGGAGATGGAGGATCTTCCGAGGAGAGTATTTACAGCAGGAACATACGTGCTGGACCGCTGCACTACGGTCCCCCAAGGGAGGGGGGACATTCCCCTATTACTGGTAATGCGTTATGTGTAGACAAACCGGCTTGGGCGCTGATGCTCTTACAGGAAACAAACCAGCATTTCCCTACTTCTGGAGTGGAGGAGGACATGACAGCGATGGACATGGTACCACCCCCAGGTACTGGTCTAGGAGAAGTATCGGGGAACCTCTATCTTAATAATTAATGGCGGTAATTGCCTGGAACATGAGGGGTGCTTGCTTCTTAGAAAGTTGGAGGGAGATCTGTAGGGTCTTACGCATAGGGCAGTGTAACATCTCTAATTTGCTGGAGACCAAGATTAAGGGGAAAAGACTATTGCCCGACAAACCCCACTCTTTGGGTTCAGCTCCACAACCTAGCGCTTTGCGACATTCGAGGATCTGGGTCAGATAGAATTCCAAGAGTTAGGGAGGGGATTTGGTCCTGATGTCGGAGCAGCTGATTGCCATCTCCTTCACGAATAAGGATGATTTTCGGTTCTTGTTGGGAGCGGTGTACGGCCACAACGGTAGGCGGCGTCAGGAGGCCCTGTAGAGCGACATATCCAGAGTAGCGTCCGCTACTGACTCCTTGCATCTTTTGCTTCTCCTGATGGGCGACTTCAACGCCCTTATTCAAAGAGGAGAGAAGGTGGGTGGCCGATCAGTTCCAGATCAGGTTCTATATGACTTTCGGAGATGTCTTCTTTAGGCGAGACTTCAGGGATTGACGCGCTCGGGGAATATCTGGACCTGGCATAACAAGGCTGTTCATAACAGGGTTACTTACCAGTTGGACAGAGCTCTGGGCAATGGAGAGTGGTTCTGCCGCTTCCCTAATTCTTTGGCTGAGGGTCTAGCAGCTGGGACGAGCGATCACTTCCCCATCAGGCCTGCATGGGCCACCACTAAAAATATGTCACGATCCGGTCCCAATTTCTTGGGTCAAATCAGATCATGCCCAGCCTGCACCGTTGTTGAGACGGCGGCAGTAAGCTGTATCAAGCAGTGAAACACATGCAGATAAAATTCTAACGAATATAAAATCTTTCATTCAATTTAAAAATTTCTGAAATACAACAACTATTAATTACAACAACTACATTTGATACATTGGTTAATAAATAAATTACTATCCAGCTCTACTGTTCTTGGGTTCCAGGTTCTGCGGAACAGGCATCAGATCTTGAACGACTCAAATCACCTAAAAATGTTATCTCCAGTCAGGAGGGAGCAAAGTAAAATTTATGCTAATTTGACAATTGAAATAATAATAGAATCATGCACTTTTAAACAATTTTGAAATCAACAATTTAAGCAGTTACAGTTTTAAAACAGTTACAGTTCTGTGATGTGAATAGGCAATGAAATATGACCGGCTTGGGTTTGTTACAGTAAAGGATATGGGATTTGTTACAGTAAAGGATATGAGATTTGTTACAGTAAAGGATATGGTCATACTCATTACACTATTCCCCCAGTCCCCAATAGTTACAGTAGTTACAGTCAGTGCTCTCAGAGAGAGTTCCGTGTTGCATCGTGGTTTAAACTTGCAATAAAACGATTACTAAACAATTGTAAACTAACACAAAATGTACTTGCCTTGGTTTTATTGACTGGTTTGAGATGTTGATTCCGGGGTGATGCTAGTACAGTCCTCAAAATCCTATAATTGAGAATTCTTGACATAGCACCAATATTCAATCCATATCTAGGTGTGGTAGTTACAATCTCTAGTATTTGACCTAATCAAATTTTAGGACGCTTATCGAGGTGAGTTTTTAACTTAAGAAGAAAAGTCAATTTAACTTTGTATTGGAAAAATCGTATTTTCTAATTTATTTAATAAAACTTTGTATTTCATTATATTATATTTAAAAATAATATTTTTCTTTAAATGAGGAAAAACGTGAAATTTGTTTAAATAATAACTTGTAGTCTTTCCTAATTTATTTAATGTGAGAAAATAATATTAATTTTCTATAAAATAATTATTTTACTATTTTATGTATTTACGCCAACCACAGATCAGAAAAAATAATAAAAAACTACACTAACTTATTACAAAGCAACAGAAAATAATAAAACTAGGCTTATGCCTTTACAGACCATTTTACATAAATTGAAATAAGAAAAAAGGTTATTCAGCTCTAATTAATATCCTGCACTTTAATTACTAAAACAAAAATTAATAAAATAAATATTATTAAGAGTCTCAGACTTGGTCCAATCGTCATAATTGAGCTAATGCCTCAACGTCCGGAAACCCCAGTTTCGTTTGCATTCCGCTAAGAGCCCATGGACCGGTATGGTCGTCGCCCAAAAATCTATTTTATAATTTCAAAAACTGATTTGAAATCCATAATTTAATTTTATAAAAATTTCGGCAGCATTCCCTCTATTTTTGGGACAACCCAAAACTGGGAAAATGTGCCATGATACCAATATATATATATATATATATATATATATATATATATATATATATATATATCCCAAACCAAGGAAAACCCATAATTTAAATTCCACCACAAGGATTAATAACTCACAAAATATATTTCCGAAAAATACTCGAAAAACCCGAAATTACTCGAAAACCCGAGAATTTACAGAAACAAACCAACATAAAGATTAAACTCTCAAAACCAATCCAACAGAACCTAAATCCGAAGCAAAGCTATCCAGAAAATCACAGAACCTATCATTCTCAAAACGAAACTATCCACAGAAATATCCAACGAATTTCGGAATTTCCGAATTCGAAACGTCTAACAGAATCCCGCAATGGGATCGGGGACCAAGAATCATCATTGACAACAACAAAAAATGGAATTGGTCAAAGGAATTATACCGCAGGTGCTCGGCTAGAGCTCTCAGATACAATTTTAGAGAAAAGCCCAATTCCCGCGGACTCGAGAAAACCCAAAACACGTGGACAGCAACAAATTATGCGGAACAACGCAGAAACGAGCACTCCTACCAAAACAGAGGTTGCCACGAGAATCGAAATGCCATGGGAACAGCGCTGAACAGCGGGAAAGGCCACGGAAATCCACGGACAGCAGATCGAACACGAAAAAACAGATCGAGACAGCAAGCCAGGGCACGTAAAAGTGATGGACTGGGAAAGGCGCTCGAAGGGCGACCGGATCGGGACTCGGGATGCTGCGGCTCGAAGAGGAGCGGCGATAGAGTCGTTGGAAGGAAAACCGGGGAGAGGGGTCGCGGGGAGCGGCGCCGACGGGACAGCGACTAGAGCACCGCCGCAGAAAAGTCCGGCCGGAGGGGAAACCGCCTCGGATCTAGGGCAGGGGCGCGGATCTGGCAGAGGGGGTCGGGAACTCGCGGGCTCGGGAACAGCAGCGGCGGGAGGCCGCTCGGTCTGGGCGAGGTGGCGCCGCACAGGGGGCGGTCGGCCGGGCCGCTGGTGGCTCAGCACCGGAGTCAGGACCGATGGCGAGGGGCGCTCCGGACAGAGAAGGTTGCCGCTCGGGAAGCTCGGGGCGCCGGGTTTGGGTGGAGCTCGGCTCGCTAGGGCACGGGTTAGAGAAGAAATGAGAGTGGAGATGGTGAAGGAAGGAAAGAGGGGTGAATATATAGAGGAATTTGGGGTTACGGAAGTGAAGGGGCGGCCAAACGTTTGGGATAGAGAAAGGATCGGCCATGCGATTTGGTCGTGAAGGAAAATGAAAGGTTTTCCCTTTCAGAGAGTTACTGAGAATTGAGAGAAAAAAAAGAGAGTTAATAAATGAGAGAATGAGAGAGAGTTTAATGAAAGATTTAAAAGAAATTTAAATATTCTTTTCTTTATACAGAATTATAAATCAATTAATATTTTAAATAATGATTTCGAAAATCAAGATTGGCTCGGATTTCGAACATGGGTTCAGAAACAGGTCCGGGACTCGGGAACGGGTTCGGGAACAGGTCTGTCCAACTCAAAATTTCAGAAAAAGAATTTTGAAAAGAATTTTTTTCTATTAACTAATATTAATAATAATTATACTAGTTTAGCAAAAATTCTAATTAGCAAATCATAATTTAATAATAATAATAATAATAATAAATTAGCAAGCAAACATTCAAATCAATTAAAATAACTAAATCGAAAATTATGGGTTTCACAACCTTCCCTCCTTAGGAAATTTCGTCCTCGAAATTAAAGGACAGGGTCAGGATTTTAATCATGCAATCATGTCTGAAATCAGTTTGGACATCTTCCTTAACAATCTTATGCCCAAGTAGGTTAACAATCCCAAAACTCATCTAATGCTATATTTTTATCCACTATTTAATGTACATTCTTCCCTCCTTTAGAAATAATGTTATTCTCCGTGATTACTAAATTACCAATTCCATTCCAAAATTGCTAATCACCTTAAAATTTTGTCTTCTATATTTTCAATCTTGAACACATCTCATATTCATGCAATATGTATTTATCCCAGCTTGCTAATATATTTAATTTAATTCTATGATTTTATACTCCTAGCCTTTAATACTTCAATATCAAGCCTTGGTGCCCAATATCATACCACGTTTCAATATTCCGATTTGTCACGATCCATAAAATTTTATTATTTCTATCTCATAGATAATCATTACTGTGATTTTAGACTATCATGTATATATCTTCATTTTCCTATTTGATCTCGAACTCTCTATGAAATCATGATTAAACTCAAATCCTTTATTTGACTAAACTTTCTCAAAAAATAAATCTTATTACATCTTTCCAACCAATCTTTCTATATATATATATATATATATATATATATTTTCTTTCTATATATATATATATAAATATATATATATATATATATATATATATATATATATATATATATATATATATATATATATATATATATATATATATATATATATATATAAATATATATATATAATATTGGCACCCTTCTATTCGTACAATTCGTCATTCTCAATTATTTACATTTTAAGTCCAATATTTCTTGTTTCGATTATCCTTTATAGTTAATTCACCATGCACCTTCCTAGAGTGCATCTCTATGCCTAACATTGACAACCTTTAATCTTCAATGTCAAATTATTCACAAACTTTCCTCGATACTAATCACCATTGTATATTTTAACTCATATATATCTTATATATCATGTACTCTAAAAATCCAAGCTATAAAATGTTCTAGGTTTACTTCATAAGGCAAAATCAAATTCGAGGCATGATTGCTAAATATAAAGATAAATATCAGCATGTTTTAAAATCATCTGTGATAGAGTTAGAATATTTTGTTGTGATCAAAATCATGAGTAAACATCGAGGTAAATAATCATAACGAGTTTAAAGTTAAAAAAAATGGGATCAAATAAAATAAAAAAGTCATAAAATACGACATCAATTTATTTGTAATTTTTCAAAATGAGGGACAATTTTTCAATTAAAACTGGTATGAGGTATAGGAGTTTGTGACTCAAGTTGTACGATTTTAAGATAGTGAGGGTGATTTAAAATAGCCATGACAAAGATATAATCCGATAGAATATTTCTGGAAGTGGGAGCAAAAGCTAGAATACAAATTTTCAGAATGATTGGAGATAACCATGATATGAATATAGTCTTATTAATATTCGAAAACCACTATTTTCAAGTCACTTTGTTTCAAATGCATGCCTCGCCAGTGTGCACCTGACTGCAATAAATTTTTGACTCCATAACTTGAATAATTTAGTTTACCAAGTAATCTTCCAACTTTATCCATTTCATGGCTGAGCAAACATAGAACAAAGTCTAAATAATATTTGGAAACCTAATGATTACCTGTCATTATTTTAACTTAGAGTTTATGCCTCGCCAGTGCACAACTAGCTGCAGTAAACTTGCAGTTTTTCATAATTCAGATAAATGACTATCACGTAAATGTGCGGAGTCATATTAGGTTGCTAAATATTTTCTCAGCTTTGTCCATGTGAATTTCAGAGGAATTTCAAAAATTCAAACGAGTTTAAAGTTCTAAACAGGATAGAAAATGTAGATAACTGTTCTTCTGAGATCAAGGGATTTATCAAAATATGTGTTTGAGATTCAAGAGACTGGGGCTAAAATCAAGAGGAGTATTTGTTCTCCGATTTTCTGAAACGATCAACCTTGATTTGAATAATTGAGTCAAACAGATAAGATAGAAGTATCACAGATTCAGATTTAAGTAAGAAAAACCAATAAAAATATCCCTGACAAATTACTTAGGGAATACAGAAAATTATTTTGAGAAGAATAATTCCATAACTAGAGAAAGTTGGAAATTTGAGAGAAGGTAAGTTTCATTGATTCAAAGAAATCCAATTAAAATTGTCTAGTAACGCCAAGAAATTAAATAGCTTTGGGACAGCTCAAAAGTTTCATGACTAAAGAAAATTTCAATAATAGAATGGATTCAAAATGTGATCAATTTTTTGACCGTTCCTGCTTCATGGTATTCAATCTTAGAAGCTTTTTAGGACTTTGATTTGATCAAAAAATTTGCATAGAGAGAGTAGGGTTTTAAGATGAGTGGAGGAAGTCAACATATGAGAATATTCTCGGTCTTTGGAATAACTCAGGAGATAACAATCAATATTGAAATTGAAAATAACCCTTTTAAGATAATCATGAACTAAACTAATTCTTCTGGTAATAAATTATCTTGAGGTTTAAATGGTCCCAGAAGAATTTTGATTCAGGATTGATTCCGAGAAAGTTAGTCAATTGGAAAGGAGATAAAGGCAAAAGGTTGGATAATGGTTGTAGATATATATTGGGTAAATAAGAATTTATCAGGGTTGCGAAGAGAATTCAAAATTCTACATAGCGAACGAATCAAAATTTCAATTAAAGGTAGAGAAGTAATGAAGTATTCAAAAGTTAGGTTTGATAAAGAAGAAGAAGACCAAAGAATTCAATCTTTTTCCAAAAAGAATATGAATCCTAGGGTATAACAGAATCTAGAAATTTTGGTAGGAAAATAATCTCGAAAGTCATGGGACACTCAAAGGTACAATCAGCCTAATCTAGATAAGGTTTAGGTACAAACACAAACAAGGTATCCTACGAATCTATAAGCAGGCAAAAATAGATATTTAAGTAAATAATTTTCGGCCCTATAATGTAACATGGTGTATATTATCTAAATGTTCTAGTTGTTTCTAAAGTCTGTTTTTCTGAAGTCTCAACTATCCCTAGGTCAAGTTATAGAACTGCACGATGGTCTATACTAAGTTGACTAGACCAATTTATAGATCAGACCTACTTGGGCAACCACTAAAAACATGTCACGACCCGGTCCCAATTTCTTGGATCGAATCGGATCATGCCCAGCCTGCACCGTTGTTGAGACGGCGGCAGTAAGCTGTATCAAGCAGTGAAACACATGTAGATAAAATTCTAACGAATATAAAATCTTTTATTCAATTTAAAAATTTCTGAAATACAACAACCATTAATTACAACAACTACATTTGATACATTGGTTACTAAATAAATTACTATCCAGCTCTACTGTTCTTGGGTTCCAGGTTATGCGGAACAGGCATCAGATCTTGAACGACTCAAATCACCTAAAAATGTTATCTCTAGTCAGGAGGGAGCAAAGTACAATTCATGCTAATTTGATAATTAAAATAATAATAGAATTATGCACTTTTAAATAATTTTGAAATCAACAATTTAAGCAGTTACAGTTTTAAAACAGTTACAGTTCTGTGATGTGAATAGGCAATAAAATATGACCGGCTTGGGTTTGTTACAGTAAAGGATATGGGATTTGTTACAGTAAAGGATATGAGATTTGTTACAGTAAAGGATATGGTCATACTCATTACACTATTCTCCCAGTCCCCAATAGTTACAGTAGTTACAGTTAGTGCTCTCAGAGAGAGTTCCGTGTTGCATCGTGGTTTAAACTTGCAATAAAACGATTACTAAACAATTGTAAACTAACACAAAATGTACTTGCCTTGGTTTTAATGACTGGTTTGAGATGTTAATTCTGGGGTGATGCTAGTACAGTCCTCAAAACCCTACAATTGAGAATACCTGACTTAGCACCAATATTCAATCCATATCTAGGTGTGCTAGTTACAATCTCTAGTATTTGACCTAATCAAATTTTAGGACGCTTATCGAGGTGAGTTTCTAACTTAAGAAAAAAAGTCAATTTAACTTTGTATTGGAAAAAATCATATTTTCCAATTTATTTAATAAAACTTTGTATTTCATTATATTATATTTAAAAATAATATTTTTCTTTAAATGAGGAAAAATGTGAAATTTGTTTAAATAATAACTTGTAGTCTTTCCTAATTTATTTAATGTGAGAAAATAATATTAATTTTCTATAAAATAATTATTTTACTATTTTACGTATTTACGCCAACCACAGATCAGAAAAAATAATAAAAACTACACTAACTTATTACAAAGCAACAGAAAATAATAAAACTAGGCTTATGCCCTTTACAGACCATTTTACATAAATTGAAATAAGAGAAAAGGTTAGTCAGCTCTAATTAATATCCTGCACTTTAATTACTAAAACAAAATTTAATAAAAGAAATTAAAATAAATATTATTAAGACTCTCAGACTTGGTCTAATCGTCATAATTGAGCTAATGCCTCAACGTCCGAAAACCCCGGTTTCGTTTGCATTTCGCTAAGAGCCCATGGACCGGTATGGTCGTCGCCCAAAAATCCATTTTATAATTTTGAAAACCAATTTGAAATCCATAATTTAATTTTATAAAAATTTCGACAGCATTCCTTCTATTTTCGGGATAACCCAAAACTGGGAAAATGCGCCATGATACCAATATATATATATATATATATATATCCCAAACTAGAAAAACCCATAATTTAAATTCCACCACAAGGATTAATAACTCACAAAATATATTTCCGAAAAATACTCGGAAAACCCGAAATTACTCGAAAACCCGAGAAATTTACAGAAATAAACCAACATAAAGATTAAACTCTCAAAACCAATCCAACAGAACCTAAATCCGAAGCAAAGCTATCCAGAAAATCACAGAACCTATCATTCTCAAAACGAAACTATCCACAGAAATATCCAAAGAATTTCGGAATTTCCGAATTCGAAACGTCTAACCGAATCCCACAATGGGATCGGGGACCAAGAATCATCATTGACAATAACAAAAAATGGAATGGGTCAAAGGAATTATACCGCAGGTGCTCGGCTAGAGCTCTCAGATGTAATTTTAGAGAAAAGCCCAATTCACGTGGACTCGGGAAAACCTAAAACACGTGGACAGCAACAAATTGTGCGAAACAGCACAGAAACGAGCACTCCTACCAGAACAGAGGTTGCCACGGGAATCGAAATGCCATGGGAACAACGCTGAACAGCGGGACGGGCCACAGAAATCCACGGACAGCAGATCGAACACGAAAAATCAGATCGAGACAGCAAGCCAGGGCACGTAAAAGTGCTGGATTGGAAACGGCGCTCGAAGGACGACCGGATCGGGACTCGGGATGCTGCGGCTCGAAGAGGAGCGGCGATAGAGCCGTTGGAAGGGAAACCGAGGAGGGGTCGCGGGGAGCGACGCCGACGGGACAGCGACTAGAGCACCGTCGCGAAAAAGTTCGACCGGAGGGGAAACCGCCCCGGATCTAGGGCAGGGGCACGGATCTGGCAGAGGGGGCCGGGAACTCGCGGGCTCGGGAACAGCAGCGGCGGGAGGCCGCTCGATCTGGGCGAGGTGGCGCCGCACAGGGGGCGGTCGGCCGGGCCGCGGGTGGCTCAGCGCCGGAGTCAGGACCGACGACGAGGGGCGCTCCGGACAGAGAAGGTCGCCGCTCGGGAAGCTCGGGGCACAGTATTTGGGTGGAGCTCGGCTTGCTAGGGCACGGGTTAGAGAAGAAATGAGAGTGGAGATGGTGAAGGAAGGGAAGAGGGGTGAATATATAGAGGAATTTGGGGTTACGGAAGTGAAGGGGCGGCCAAACGTTTGGGAAGGGAAAAGGATCGGCCATACGGTTTGGTCGTGAAGGAAAAGAAAAGGTTTTCCCTTTCAGAGAGTTACTGAGAATTGAGAGAAAAAAAGAGAGTTAATAAATGAGAGAATAAGAGAGTTTAATGAAAGATTTAAAAAAAATTTAAATATTCTTTTCTTTATGCAGAATTATAAATCAATTAATATTTTAAATAATAATTTCGAAAATCAAGATTGGCTCGGATTTTGAATATGGGTTCAGAAACAGGTCCGGGACTCGGGAACGGGTTCGGGAACAGGTCTGGTCCAACTCAAAATTTCAGAAAAAAAAATTTTGAAAAGAATTTTTTCTATTAACTAATATTAATAATAATTATACTAGTTTAGCAAAAATTCTAATTAGTAAATCATAATTTAATAACAATAATAATAATAAATTAGCAAGCAAACATTCAAATCAATTAAAATAACTAAATCGAAAATTACGGGTTTGACAGTACTTCACTTGTTTGATTGGCATGGCGATACATAGTGGAAGGCTTGTCCCGCTGTTCAGGAGAGTCGAGCCACTTATCACTCATCCCATTTATGCTGATGACCTCCTGGTGTTCCTACAGCCTTCTATGGAAGGTATGAATACTATCTCGGAGATTATGGGCCGGTGATCTCGAAGCTCTTACAGGGCTTCAAATGAATCGAGAGATGAGTCGGGTCTACTTTAGTTCCTTTTGCCCCCGAAAGAAGGAACGGGTCGTAGCTTTGGGTATGGAAAATTGTGATCTCTCGGTGAAATACCAAGGAGTTCCTCTGACAATGAATTATGCTCGGGACCAGGACTATCATAGTCTGGTGGAGTACGTCCAGAGAAGGGTTGAAGGGTGGAAGGCTGTTAGACTATCTTTTGGGGGGCGGATTGAGTTGGTTAGATCGGTTATCTTGGCCCTGGCTCAGTTTTGGCTCCAGTCTATTCTGATTCATGTTGCTACCATCCGAAAAGTGGAAAGGATTTGTGTCGATTTCATCTAGGGAGGATGCATACGATCTCCTGGGAGCAGCTATGTCGCCCGTGGAAGAAGAAAGTGGCTGGACTTCGACCCTTGATGGAGATCAGGAAGGCGTCAACGCTGAAGCTGACATAAAAATTCATTAAAAGGGGATCTCTTTGGGCCGACTGGATGCACAGTAGATATGTGAAGCAAGACAACTTCTGAACCTGCTCCATTAATAACAACAACTCTGTTACTTTCAAACATATATTGCGACACAGATATGTACTCAAATCCTCCATCCGGCAAAATATGAGAGATAAAACTGGAATAGACCTCTGGCGGGACCCATGGCTAGATCGATAATCTTTTTTAGAGATCCTGGGAGACCAGCCGCATAGGGAGGCTGGTAAGGGCTAATTGCCAGCATATTATCAAAAATGGAGTATGGTATCCTGAGTCCTACTGTCATACTGAGGAGCTTGGAGAGGTTATTCGCACGGTCGAGATTGATCCATCGCTGCCAGTTGATTGTTGGACTTGGGATCCATCGGAAGCTACAGGTGGTTCTGGAGAGTTCAGGTTCCAAAGCTGCTACAATCTTATACGTCGTACTTTTCCTACTAGTGTCGACTATTGTTTTCCATTAAAATCTTTTGATTGTAAATTTTAATTACAAACAGAACAGTGTTACAATGTAGGACTTAGATGTAGTCCTAGGAGTACATTTTTGTTTATCTGGGTCCCTTGTGCCGATGGAGCGAGTGGTAATGCATTGACTCCGTTGACGATCTGACAATGGTTATCGGTTCTCTGAAGGTCTGAGTTGCTCTGGGTGCTAGAGCTTACGAAGAGGAAGAAGACGTTGAGTGTCTGTATCTGCCTCTCTCTATGTATATGTAGGTTCGTAGCTGTCTGTGTGTGTGTAAGAAGGAAATGATCCCTCTATTTATAGCTTTGCAGGCTGGCTGCTCATGTGTGCATATGTAGGAAGCGCTGATTTATGGGGATGCCACTTGGTGATTGCTGATGGAGGCGCATGGACGATGCGCTCTGATTGAGGAGTTGAACCCTTCCTGTTGCCTTTGTGGGCTACGGTCGAGCTGACACGTAGCAATAGAGAGGATCTTTCAGTTGCTGAGATCTTGGGTGATTAGCACCCCTTCATAGGCTGAATCGTGTCAAAGGACACATGTCATAGGTCCATGGCTCAAAGATCTCGAATTTGGTGGGGAGTGATCTAATAGGATGCGCCCGGGATTGGGCGTATGAGGAGACTTTGGCTTGTAATCATTAGGAGTCACGAACCAGTCTGGGCGCACAACTTTTGAGGCGCATGCGAGGCTTCAGTAGTGACTTTGACTTTTGTCTTTAAGGATCAGAGGAAACTCTGAGGCGTATGGCTTTTGAGGCATATCCAGATATTTGGACGCATGACTGCGGAGGCGCATTCGAATGGTTGGGTGGCCATGTGGCTTGTAACTGCCGGGAAGAGTAATGATGGTGCTGACGTCGGCGACGCTTCGTCTTCTGAAAAAGCTGTCAACTGTTCAGTCCTCGGGGGACGTGCTGCCAACTCTGTCAGACTTTAGCATTTAATATTCTTTGACAGGTGATGGGATGTTGAGTGGACACATCGATTCGCTTTCTACTAGGCGCATGGAGACGCATGAGGCACATCCTCATAAGGCGCTTGGGGCTGATGGACGCATCTATATGATGCGCGGTCTGATCGGCGCATCCGTTTGCATGACACGTCTTTATTGGTCCGACTGTTGAGTTCTTCGAGTCATTAATGGCTCTCTGACTTAGCTGAATTCAAAGGGATGAATTCATCATCAAGAATACAAGTTCATTGTACTGACTTCGGAAAGGTTGCTACTTGGCACATGGGTTTGATTTGCCCTGGCCTATGAATAGCAATAGTTTGAGAGAGTTTTGTTGTCTTTCCCTTGACTTCTCGATGAAGATGTATTCGACTGATCCTCCTCCTTGGCAAGATGTTGTACTGTGGATGATGGTTCTCCTTATTCGAAAAAGCTTTAACGATGAACTCCTTCAGAAGACTGAGATTTGCCGAGTTAGAAATAGCAGTTTATGTTCGAACCGCTTGCTGGTACGACATCGAGTGCCAAATTGAATGTACGGTTTGGGTTTGATGATGGAAGAGCCCCAGGCTGGCAGATACGCCTGTGCGTTGACGAGGAAGTGATTCACTCTGACGGAGCGGAGTGATGCACTGGGAGACAGGCACAGCATGTTGCAACTGCTGGAACACAGACTGCCTTGGTGGTAGAGCCACTGTCTTACGGCAGCAACAGTTGATGACGACCGTAGCACAAGTGTGCCCTGTGAGGGGAATATTATGCTTGTCGGTCGACTCTCCTGATCGACGTTTGTGAATGATCATATTACGAAAATCGTTAGAGGAGAGTGCCACCTTCACACCCCCATCAGGCGCATGGCAAGGCCAAGCGCCGGGGTGGTCAAGTGAGAGTGCCACCTTTACACCTCCATCAGGCGCATGGCAAGGCCAAACGTCGGGGTGGTCAAGTGAATGCTGTGTCCCCTGATCCAACGCCAAACATGTGCTCAGATCAGTAGTGGGGGTACAACATTTAAAGTGACTTGAACGAGCCTCAGATGCACAACCAATGGAGGTACGGGAGTTCAAGACCACAGAGTTTGCCCTGCTCGACTTGGTTACGAACGTATCAGATGCGCCCAAGTGAGACAAAGACTTTGAGGGTCGGCTCGTTTGTGGCACAGAAGCACCCGAGTCAACCTTGTATAGCTTACCATCAGCAGCGCACATGATTGTGAGCGCATGCTTCTGGTTTACCGTTGGCATAGCACGTTTAAGGCGCATGGCCCGTGCCACATTGGACTTCTTCGTACCAGCCCACTGGGGCGCATAGTACTCAGAGTCCAAATTATTCTTGCCACGACAGCGAGTGAAGAACTTGCAGTCAACCCAGAAGAAGAGAAGAACTACTGCAACTTTTTGTGGCTCGAACGGGCTTCCTGGATAATGGGCTCCCTTTTCTTTATTTATTTTGGTGCCCTTTTCAAAGGAGGCAAGAGGGCTCTATATAATGAGACCTCTCTTCTTCTCCTTTCCGATGTGGGATTAAAAGCAATATTCCTCTTTTTTCATGCTTCTATAAGACCCTCTTCAAAGTTTTTAAAACTTTTGGACAAGTTTTGAAATACTTTGAACAAGAAGCATGGACAGTAGAGCTGTTTAGGTCTGACAATCCTATCAGAGGTAGTATGGACGTGATAGGTTTGGGTACTTCTACTGGTGAATTTATGTGGACTTATCATCCTTGGCGCACCTTGGTTTTAGGTACAGATAATAAGTTGAGAGAGGGAGAGAGAGAACCAATATTTTTACTCAGAGGTAATGTGGACGTGGTAAATATGGGATTGATGGTAGAGCTTTCATACTTATAGGTGATATGGACGTGGTAGGAATGACTTTGGAGGGAGATACGCGGAACTACTCAGAGATAATATGGACATGGAAGTTCTGCTGGGGATGTAATCCTTTACTTTTGAATAAATAATGAAGAGTTTTGTGGTGTCTTAATTTTTGCTGTCATGAACTTGATGATTTGTGTGGACCTATTATCTTTTGTGCACCTTGGTTGTTAGGTACATATAATAAGTTTGAGAGAACCTGACATGTTTGCTCAGAGGTGATGTGGACGTGGCAAATATGGGGTTCAAATGATGGAATCTCCCTACTCATAGGTGTTATGGACGTGGTAGGAGTGACTCAGGAGGGATACGCGAAACTACTCAGAGGTAATGTGGATGTGGAAGTTCTGCAATCAATGTACGAGAACGCTGGGGTTGTCTGTACGGGATATTTACTCAGAGGTAATGTGGATGTGGTCAACATGATGGGTAGCGTAGTCTTACGGAGCGTAAGATTCTGCCTTGTAGGGCGTAGGAGAATAATTTAGAGGTAATGTGGACGTGGTTGTCCTTCTACTGGAGGATAGAACGCCACGGAACAGCTGGGTTTCGGAAGTGTAAGATTTTATGGAAGGGAATTGTACGTGAGCCCCGATGATTGGGTCCACAAACTCCCTTGTTGGGTGAAGATAGAAGTACATGTCTGAAGGATGTCAGGAGTAGTACTTCTTTAGGAACTTGCCGTTGATGGGTATTATGAACAAGTCTCCATTGGGTTTGGCGAGGCGGTAAGCACCGTTTGAGTATACCGTCTCTATGATGAAAGGCCCCTCCCACTTGGGCTCGAACTTTTCTGGTGTCTTGTGAGTCAACACCATCGGTCTCCTGACTGCCAGAACCAGGTCGCCTACTTGGAAAGTCCTCTTCTTGACTTTCTTGTTGAAAGCCTGTGATATACGGGCTAGATAGAGTTCGATGCGCTGTTGAGCTAGGAGACGTTTTTCGTCAAGTGCCTCCAATTCTCACAGACAGCGACGTTGATTGTCTTCCTCTGTTAGTTGATTTATGATCGCTACACGGAGTGAGGGTATCTGGATCTCGAGAGATAGGACCGCTTCGCTCCTGTAGACCAGGAAGAATGGTGTGTTGCCCGTCGGGGTGCGTACCGTTGTGCGGTAGGCCCAAAGGCATTCGCCGAGCTCTTCGTCCCAGTCGAGTTTGTTGGATGACACGACCTTTTTGAGTAGCCTGACGATAGTCTTGTTGAATGCCTCGGCCAATCCGTTTGCTGCTGGATTGTAGACGGTTGATGCCACATTTCAAATACGATTCTTGTCACAGAATCTGTTGAAAGTATGGCTGATGAACTGAGGACCGTTATCATGGATAATCATCCGAGGTACCCCGAAACGGTAGATGACATGGTGCTTGATGAAGCTGACCACCCTGGAGCTCTTCACTTTCGCCAGTTGCCCATTTGGAGAAGTAGTCGATGATGGCTAGGATGAAGCGGTATCCCCTTGATGAAGGAAGGGTGATCGGTCCTACAATGTCCAAGCCCTAGGCTTCAAAGGGCCAGGAGACGACCGTATGATGTAGTGGTTCTGACGGTGTATGGATGAAGTCAGCGTGAAGCTGGCATGCATGGCACTTTTTAGCATAGTCGACAGCGTTGGCTGTCATGGTTGGCCAGTAGTAGCCCATACGTCGCAGTCGATCCTATAACTTAGGGCCAGATTGATGGGCCCCGTAGGTTCCGTCGTGAGCTGCTCGAAGGGCTTCGACTGCTTCTTCGTTGGATAAACATCGACGGAAAAGTCCATCGTAGGAGCGTCGGTACAATATTTTAGTAGCTGCATCGTAATAGAATCGATGGGAACGCCTCCTGACTGAGATGGCTTCTTTCGGGTCTTTTGGGAGAATTCTGTAGACAGCAAAGTCGATAAATGGGAACCTCCAGTCTCGGACGTTAACACCAGCACTTGTCGACATGGTATGGGCCGTTTGTGAGCATAGGTTGTTTTTAGGACAGACTAAGTCTCGGCCAACTACCGTGACATAGTGTTGAGTTCTGAAAGATACTGCCAATGAGGCTGCGAGGCCGGCCAGAACGTCAGCCTCCAGATTTTCTAAATAAGGTACATGTTCGATGAAGAACTTGGTGAAGGTTGAAATGATGTTCAATGCAACATCATGGTAAGGAATCAGATCTTCATGGCGAACTTCGTATTGCCCTCTGATCTGGTTAACGACGAGTTTTGAGTCGCCATAGGCTTCCAGATGATTCACCCCCAGCTGTAGCACCAGCTGGAGTCCCATGATGAGCGTATTGTACTCGACAATATTGTTGGAGCACGGCTTCGAAAGGGAGTAGGCACGCTGGATGACTAGCTGATCGGGGGAGACTAAGACTACCCCCACTCCTGTGATGATTTGGCCTTTGGGGCCTGTTCTTGAAGTGCCATCGAAAAACATCCACCAGACGGGGCTTTCTTTGGTGACGTTTGATTCTTGGACCTCATCCGGGATGTCTTCATAGAGTCTGGAGGACTCTGGGATAGGGTGTGCAGCTAAAAAGTCGGCCAGAGCTTGACCCTTGATGGCTTTTTGTGGAACGAACACCATGTTGTATGGCGTTAGCAGGATTGCCCATGTAGCTAGCCGGGAGTTCAATGACCCTAGCTTTGTCATGAGAACTCTGAGTGGATTGACTCGGGAGATGACATGAATTGTCTGGCCCGAGACATAATGGCGAGTCTTCTGGTGGCAAATACCAAAGCCAAATACTCTTTTTCAACGGGATTGTACCGGTGTTCGGCCCCAATCAGTGTTCTACTGAGGTAGCAGATAGCTTACTCATAGCCTGCATCATTGTTCTGAGCCAGCAGAGCGTCGATGGAATGCTCCATGGCACGGACGTAGAGGAGAAATGGTTTGCCGGCAATGAATGCCACCAGGACTGGCGGGCTCATCAAGTAAGCCTTGATATCGTCGAAAGCTTTTTGGCATTCCTCTGTCCAGACGTAAGAGACTCCCTTCTTCATGAGCTGGACGAAGGGTTGATATTTTTCGGAAAGGTTTGCTATAAACCTCTGGATGTATGCCAGACGTCCCTGCAGGCCTTGAAGTTCTTGGAGGTTCTTCGGAGGGTCCATGTCAAGGATGGCTTTGGTCTTCTCGGGATCGACATGAATGCCTTTTGCTGTGATAATGAAGCCAAATAAATTTCCGCTAGAAACCCCTAGAAAGGATTTAGCGGGGTTTATCTTGAGTTGATGCGCTCGCATGAGATTGAAGACTGTCTTAAGGTCTTGTAGGTGATCTTCTTTGAGACGGCTCTTGACTGTGATGTCATCAATATAGCACTCGACTGTCTTGCAAAGGTGCTGATGGAAGATGGTGCTCATAGCTCGTTGGTACGTTGCACCAGCGTTCTTCAAGCTGAAGGGCATCACTGTATAGCAGAAAACCCCCTTCGGAGTCCTAAATGACGTGTGTTTTGCGTCATCGGGGAAAATCTTGATCTGGTTGTAGCCCGAATACCCGTCCATGAAAGACATGTATTCGAAGCCACATGTGTTGTATATCATCACGTCGGTGATTAGAAGCAGGAATTCGTCCTTCGGGCAAGCAGTGTTGAGATCCCTGAAGTCGATACAGATTCGTATCTTCCCATTCTTCTTGGTGACTGGGACGACGTTGGCCACCCAATCCGGGTGTTGTTCTTTACGGATAAATCTGCTGGTCAGAAGTTTGTCTACTTCCTGATCGATAGCGTTCATGATGTCAGGACGGAAACATCGCTGTTGTTGTTTTATAAGCTTGGCATCAGGTAAAATGTTAAGCCTATGCATCGCGATCTGGGATCAAGTCCCGGCATATCTTCGTAGCTCCAGGTGAAGACATCGATATATTTTTTAGCCAGTTGGATTAAAGATTCCAGGTCTGGTCCCTTTAGACTCTTGCTGATGAAGATGGGTTTGGAAGAAGATCCATCCCCAAGGTCGATATGCTCAACTTCATCTTCGGTAGGGGGTTCACGTAATTCAAAATAAGACTTCCATTGTTCTCCTAGGTATTGAGTCCAGGGTTCTTCCTCGAAGAATTCTGGCATTTGCTCTTCGCCTTCATCTTCTTGTGATTGTGCAGATATCATGTTGGCTGATAGCACTTTCTTGAAGACTGATCCGATACTGGTATCAGAATTCCAAGTTGATGCTTCGGATGAATGAGAATGTTCTACTTCTTCTGCCTCCGAACTCTCTGGAGTTGACGGCAGCGTGACATAGCCTACCCCCCGTCGAGTTCGATGATAGTAGTCATGCGACTTTCCTTTAGGTATTGGGAGCCGGAGAGGAAGACGTCGACCCTTGCCGTAGTTCAGGCCTTTGTTGCTTTTTAGATCGTAACCCATCTTTTGGATGAGGTACTTTGCCTTCGTCCGTGTACCGATAGACTTGTATTCTGCCGGTATCCGGTTCTGGCTCGAGTGGCGGAAGGTCTTGATGACGCTCGACTTTAACGAAGATGATGGATTCTTTATCTCGATTCCGCGGTAGAACTACAAAACAGACCCCTTGGGACGGGACTACTCGATTTACATGATTGACGGTCGTTATTTGTGTTTGCAACAACCGTAGAGCGTTATCTAATGTATACATGGCATTACAATGTGAAAGATAAGAATAATTAAAAGATACTCTATTATTGATGAAACATGAGATTTTATCCCGCGGGATTACATTGTCCAAAGAGGGTGCATCTATATCAGCAGATATATATTTCCCTAGCTCTTCATCTGTGAGTACTGGGGTTGGATCGGGAGAGTCCACCACAGCTTTGATCTTGGGATCCGAGAGGGCTATGTGGGCCTTCTCCGGCAACTTGGATGAGATGATGATTGCGGAGGCTTTCCTTTAAGACGCACCTTCAGAGGTGCCTCAACTGCGCCTTCAGTGGCTGGTGCCTTCCACTGTAGTTTTGCCACAAGGGGAGCCGATGTTTGAGGCGGCTTTCCCTTGAGCCGTATCTTCAAGGGAGCTTCAGCGGGTGTTCGACCTAGAACAGTTGGTGCTTTTCCAGGTAACTTGATGTTCATGGGAGGCAACGTCTGAGGCGGCTTCCCTTTGAGTCAAATTTTTAAAGGAGTGTCAGAAATCATCTCTGGCTCCATGTCCGGCTCTGCTGTCGTTTCTGCCCCATTGTCAGCATCATTGGCTTCCTCCTCGTCAGGTGACTTGTATAGGGTAGCATCAGTGAAGAAGGCTTCGACCCCTTTGAAAGGGTCAATGTCTGCGAACTCCGTCCGGATGATGTCGTTGGTGGGCACGTACTTCATACATTTGTGGAGTGTAGATGGCACCACCATGTACTCATGCAGCTACGGATGACCCAGTAGGAGGTTGTAGTTGACGTCAGCGTCCACGACATAGCAAGTCACCTCGGTTCTGAGGTTACCAATATGACACTTCAGCCGTATTTTGCCCAGCGGCTTGCTTTTGCTAGCATTGAAGCCACTGATTGTTGTGTTGGAGGGTGCCAGTCGGTACGTCGGGATCCCTAGTATTGAGAGCAGCGTCTTCGGGATGATGCTGAGGGAAGACCCCAGATCGATCTGAATCCGCTTCACCTTGACGGAACCGACATACCCTGTATAATACAGTGCCTTATTGTGTCGGTTGTGTTTGAGCAGCATGTCTTATTGGGTGAAGGTTATATTGGGGATAACTTCATTTGCACAATGACAGTGTGTACACGTAGTCGTAGTATCCTCAGGCTGCTTGACCTGACTGATGAAGGACTCAGCATCCTTCAGGGCTTCACGAGTGTCCTTGGAAAGATGAAGGAGCTCAAACAGAGATAGGCGGGCAGGAGTACTGGCAAGTTGTGCCAGTATGTCGAAGTTGTGGGGCTTGGCTAGTCCCTAAGCATTCTCCTTTCGCAGAGACTTGTCGAAACGGGCCTCTACATGCTTCTGCTTATTGACTACTAGAGGCCTAGATGAGCCCTCTTTCTGGGCAGCAGGGACGGTACAGGAAGGCACCACCTCGAGGGCAGCTTCGTCAGGTTGGGCGTTCTGATGTGAACGCGTCTGTACAAGAAGCACCTCTTCCGCAGAGGAAGAGACCATGCGGCAAGACTTGATCTTTCTGCCCTTAGTTTTGGAGGCAGAGCGTACCTCCAATTGAGTAACCTCGGAGACGAGATCAGGGTGAACCCATAAGATCTCTCCCCGAGATATGGTGAGTGGGATGAGTCCACTCACGTTGTCACGAGTAGGTGGTAGATTGACCACCTCCATTGTCGCCTTAGGGATGGGGACGACGCCATCTTCTGTTGTGGTTGGCGGTAAGGTGCCAAATTGGAGTGACACCAGGTTGGTCGAGACCATTTTCTCCTCGTAGTCGATGGAGATAACATCCATATTGATCATGCGCTGGATGTAATTTTTGAGGATGTAGCAATCCTTAGTTGGATATCCAATAAACCGATGGTAGTGACAATACCTCGGTTTGTCCACTTTCCCTACTTCGTCAAGATGCTTCGGGTCCGGCAACTTGATCTTGTCACCCTACTTCAGTATCTCGAAGGGTTGCAGGGTGTCTTCATCGTTGAAAGAATAAATCTCCTTTGGCCTTGGTGCAAGTGGAGGCTTCTGAGTGGGTGATGATGCACCTTTGGAGGCATTGACAGTCAATACCTGTTTTCCCCTTGTCTCTCGTCCAGGGTTGTTGGCTGCAGGCCATTTTCCCTTATCCTCAAAGGTAGGGAAACTAACTCCCAGAAGGCGAGCATTGGACGCCTTCTTTTCTGCTGCTTCAGCTTCGATGATCAATGAACTCCAGTCGGAAGGAGGAGTAGAGTTGAGCCAGAGTTTGATCGCAGGCAGCATGTTCATACTGCAGGAGGAGAGGAGTGCATGTTCTGGCATGCCCGGGGGCAGTATGAAGCAGGCCTGTCGGAAGCGTTCGATGAATACTCGAACTGTTTCCTTCTCCTTCTGACGTATCTCTATGAGGGACACCATTGTCATGTCCTTCCCTCCGTCGTAGAAATGATCGAGGAAGATACACGTCAAGTCGTCGAAGGAAGATATGGAGTTGTCGGGGAGGCTGCAGTACCAGTCGTACGCTACTCCTTTCAGTACCCCGACAAATATGCTGGTGAGTAGTGCGTCCTCCTTCGGGAGATGTCCCGTTTGAGACTGAAAGTACGTCATATAGTGACGCGGAGAGTCCTTTCCGTCGTATGGCATCAATGTTTGTGGTTTATACTTAGGAGGATAAACCATTTTGTTACATTTGAGGGGATATGGTTAGAGGATCCCCATCTTTTGGCGCTCCTCTTGTCTATTCTTCGACTCGAAGCGCTCTCGTAAGTCCCTGATCATCTCCACCACGTCTTCTGTGGAGCTGGGAGTCGGAGATGGTGGCACAGCCTGGAGTTGAGCATTTGACGGCTCCGACGTCCGAGGTGCCTCGCGGCGATCTGTATCCAAGGATACCCGTTGAAGGGGTACGCTTGATTCTCCATTGACCCCGGGGTCAGGACCAGTAGACGGTGCCCTGGCCAAAGCGGGCCAAATTTCAAACACTGCTTGAGTCAGTGTTTGCATGGAGGCAGAGAGGGTTTTGAGTCCTCCCTCCAGGGTATCCATATGCTGGACGAGGTCTGCTGGCGGCACATCTGGCTCGGTATCACCCCCAGTCATGTATATTGTCATGACCCGGCTGGAGTCGGATGGATCAGTTGAGGCTTCGCTTTCGGTCTCGCTCTCTTGTAGAAGAGAAACTTCCTCCGGAGCCTCGTCTTGGCTACCCCCAGCTACTTTCTAGAGGACATCCTCGTCTTCAGGAGCATCCGCAAGGGCCTGATTACCCCCAGTTCTGTCATGGAGGACTCCCTCGTCTTCGAGACACAAATCCACAGGGGCCAGACTACCTTCAGCTACGTCCGGGAGGCTGACTTCGTCTCCAGGATGAAGATCCACCCCAGCTGTGCTCCGAAGGACATCTTCGTCTTCAGAAGGAGGATCAACAAGGGCTTGACTACCCCCAGCTTCCTCCAAGATCTTCTTTCTCCCCCGAGTGCCTTCAAACACTTCAGAGGACGGGACAATTGTCTTGGTTTTCCTCGGCTGGCTCTTGGACGAGGACGAGGAATTGCCAGTCGCCTTTCGGATTGATGAGGAATTAGAGATTATGTTGCATGAAGCAACCTTTAGTTCTGGCTCCTCTTTTATTGACACCTTCTTCTCGAGGCGACGTCGGAGAGGTGTTGATGATTGCAGCCGCTGAAACACCGACTATTTTGGTGGGACCGCTGCCTTGCAATAGCAGTTGATGGTGACTACAGCACAGGTGTGCCCTGTGAGGGGTGCATTATGCTTGTCAATCGACTCTCCTGATTGGCGTTTATGAGTGATCAAGTTACACAGATCGTTGGAGGAGAGTGCCACCTTCGCACCCCCATCAGGCGCATGGCAAGGCCAAGTGCCGAGGTGGTCAAGTGAATGTTGCGCCTCCTGATCCAACACCAAACAGGCGCTCAGATCAGTAGTGGGGGAACAACATTTACAGAGACTTGAACGAACCTCAGACGTACAACCAGAGGAGGCGCGGGAGTTCAAGACCACAGGTTTTGCCTTGCTTGACTTGGTTGCGAACGCAACAGATGTGCCCAAATGTGACAAGAACTTTGAAGGTCGACTCATTTCCGGCACAGAAGCACCCGAGTCGACCTTATACCATCAGCAGCGCGCATGATTGTGAGCGCATGCTTCTGGTTTGCTGCCGGTATAGCACGTTTGAGGTGCATGGCCCGTGCTGCCTTGGACTTCTTCGTACCAGCCCGCTAGGGTGCATAGTACTCAGAGTCTGAATTCTCCTCGCCACTACAGCGAGTGAGTCTATCAAAGATAGAGACCTTCTGTGGCGCATCAGAGGTGATGTGTAGGGCATTTGCTGTACCCCTGCTCCGTTGACGCATCTTCCATGTCTGAGAGGGAGATGGCTGGGGAATGTGGTTATCCGTACGTTTCCCCAAGAGATGTGCTGCACCGGGGGACGCATCTTGGCTGCTGAGGACGTCAGCAGGAAGGGAAGGCTGTATTGGAGCATCCCCTTCGGTGGTGGTGCCAGAAGCGTCGACCTTGCGCACCCAGACTTGGCGAGTCTTCTTCGGCTTTGGCAGCCGCTTCGAAGGACTCGCACTGCCTTCAGAGATGAACTCCTCATACGCCAGTTGATTGAGGCGTACGACCAGCGTCTTGTGGGAGGAGCCCACCTTCACGTCGTCGAATTACAACACAGCTTTCTCGGTGGAGGAGAAAGAGGTCCCCAACAGAGTCGTCGGTATGTTTGCCATTAAAATCTTTTGATTATAAATTTCAATTACAAACAGAACAGTGTTACAATGTAGGACTTAGATGTAGTCCTAGGAGTACACTTTTGTTTATCTGGGTCCCTTGTGCCGATGGAGCGAGTGGTAATGCGTTGACTCAGTTGACGAAGAAGACGTTGAGTGCTGACTCTGAAGGTCTGAGTTGCTCTGGGTGTTGGAGCTTGCGGAGAGGAAGAAGACGTTGAGTGTCTGTATCTGCCTCTCTCTGTGTATATGTAGGTTCGTAGCTGTCTGTGTGTGCGTAAAAAAGAAATGATCCATCTATTTATAGCTGTGCAGGCTGGCTACTCATGCGCGCATATGTAGGATACGCCGATTTGTGGGGATGCCACATGGTGATTGCTGATGAAGGCGCATGGACGATACACTCTGATTGAGGAGTTGAACCCTTCATGTTGCCTTTGTGGGCTGCGGCCGAGCTGACACGTAGCAATGGAGAGGATCTTTCAGTTGCTGAGTTTTTGGGTGATTAGCACCCCTTCATAGGCTGAATCGAGTCAAAGGACACGTGTCATAGGTCCATGGCTCAAAGATCTCGGATTTGGTGGGGAGTGATCTGATAGGATGTTCCTGGGATTGGGCGCATGAGGAGACTTTAGCTTGTAACCTTTAGGAGTCACGAACCAGTCTGGGCGTACGGCTTTTAAGGCACATGCGAGGTTTCAGTAGTGACTTTGACTTCTGTCTTTAGGGATCAGAGGAAATACTGAGGCACATGGCTTTTGAGGCGCATGTAGAGATTTAGGCGCATAGCTGCGGAGGTACATACGAATGGTTGGGCGGCCACGTGGCTTGTAACAGTCGGGGAGAGTAATGATGGTACTGACGTCGACGATGCTTCGTCTTCCGAAAAATCTGTCAACTGTTCAGTCATCGGCGGACGTGCTGCCAACTCTGTCAGACTTCAACATTTAATGTTCTTTGACAGGTGATAGGCTGTTGAGTGGATACATCGATCCGCGTACCACTAGGCGCATGGGGACGCATTGTGCGCATCCTCATAAGGTGCTTGGTGCTCATGGGCGCATCTGTATGATGTACGGTCTGATCGGCTCATCCGTTTGCATGATACGTCTTTATTGGTCCGACTGTTGAGTTCTTGGAGTCATTAATGGCTCTCTGACTTTGCAGAATTTGAAGGGGTGAATTCATCATCATGAATACAAGTTCATTGCACTAACTTCGGGAAGGTTGCCACTTGGCACATGGGTTTGATTTGCCCTGGCCTATGAATAGCAACAGTTTGTGAGAGAGTTTTGTTCTCTCCCTTGACTTCTCGACGAAGATGGATTCGACTGATCCTCCTCCTTGGCAAGAATTTGTACTGTGGATGATGGTTCTCCTTGTTCGAAAAAGCTTTAACGGTGAACTCCTTTAGAAGACTGAGATTTGCCGAGTTGGAAATAGCAGTTTATGTTCGAGCCGCTTGCTGGTACGACATCGAGTGCCAAGTTGAATGTACGGTTTGGGTTTGATGATGGAAGAGCCCCAGGCTGGCAGATGCGCCTGTGCGTTGACGAGGAAGTGATTCAATCTGACGGGACGGAGTGATGCGCTGGGAGACAGGCACAGCATGTTGCAACTGCTGGAACACAGACTGCCTTGGTGGTGGAGCCACTGTCTTGCGGCAGCAACAGTTGATGACGACCGTAGCACAAGTGTGCCCTGTGAGGGGCGTATTATGCTTGTCGATCGGCTCTCCTGATCGGCGTTTGTGAATGATCATATTACACAAATCGTTAGAGGAGAGTGCCACCTTCACGCCCTCATCAGGCGCATGGCAAGGCCAAGCGCCAGAGTGGTCAAGTGAGAGTGCCACCTTTACACCCCCATCAGGCGCATGGCAAGGCCAAACATCGGGGTGGTCAAGTGAATGTTGTGCCCCCTGATCCAACGACAAACATGCGTTCAGATCAGTAGCGGGGGTACAACATTTAAAGTGACTTGAACGAGCCTCAGACGCACAACCAATGGAGGCGCGAGAGTTCAAAACTACAGAGTTTGCCCTACTTGACTTGGTTACGAACGCAGCAGATGCGCCCAAGTAAGACAAGGACTTTGTGGGTCGGCTCGTTTTTGGCGCAGAAGCACCCGAGTCAACCTTGTATAGCTTACCATCAGTAGCGTGTATGATTGTGAGAGCATGCTTCTGGTTTGTCGTTGGCATAGCACGTTTGAGGCGCATGGCCCGTGCCGTCTTGGACTTCTTCGAACCAGCCCGCTGGGGCGCATAGTAGTCAGGGTCAAAATTATCCTCGCCATGATAGCAAGTGAAGAACTTGCAGCCAACCCAGAAGAAGAGAAGAACTACTGTAACTTTTTGTGGCTCGAACGGGCTTCCTGGATAACGGGCTCCCTTTTCTTTATTTATTTTGGTGCCCTTTTCAAAGGATGCAAGAGGGGTCTATATAATGAGACCTCTCTTCTTCTCCTTTCCGATGTGGGATTAAAAGCAATATCCCTCTTTTTTTATGCTTCTACAACTATGAGTTCATATGGTGCAAGGGTCTGGCCAGGAAGATGCAGCTTCGTGTCTACCAATTACTGCTGGGTCGCCTGCTGACGAGGGACCATCTTATCTCTTTTGGGATCCAGGCGCCAAACCCAAGGTGTGTGCTTTATGACTTAGAGAATGAATCTATACGATACTTATTTTTTGAGTGTGAGGTGAACTGGTACATCTGGAATGAGCAATGTCGTGCGTTGGGCGGGTGTGACTCTGAAAGGGGGATCAGTGACATCATCATCGGAATTCGGGACTGGAGAGGGAGAGGGCAGGTCTGGTTCAAGATCGCTAGAGTACGGCTGGCTGCTGCTGTCTAGCATGTATGGAGAGAACAGAATCGTCGTATTTTCGAGGGAATTATCACCCCTCCTGTAGGCATCCTCCATAACATTGATTTTGATGTAAAAGCTATGGAAACCTGATGAGTGGAAGCCCCACTCTGATTGTATGATTATGTGTTGAGTTTGGAATAAAATTTACCATTTTTCCAAATATATATATATATACATGAATTGTATATATTCATGGCTATTGTATATATATATATATATATATATATATATATATATATATATATATATTTTATATATATATATATATATATATATATATATATATATATATATATATATATATATATATATATACACATATAACTAACTAACTAAAAAAAACATACACATATAACTAACTATATACCAGGGAAAAAACAATTGGAGTAATGTTCCCAGAGCGCCCCGACGACCCCAGACCTTGGAAGAGCCCCTGCGCAGCCTACATTAGCCGAAAACTTCAGCGGATTGCCGAGAACCGCAGTCAACAGAGCACCGACGCGGGTGTACAGCAGTCTCGACTAGGCCTCTTTGCAACGGGTTTCATCACCATCGTTCGATTTAATTTGAATCAATTATAAAGGTTCGAACACCATCTAACCCTCTTGAATCTCTTTCAATTAGATTACTTCAAAACGTACTAATTTCGATTGTAAATCGAGTCCAAAACTCGAAAAAAAATTAGTTTTTGGAACACCCAAACAGACCCAAAACTGTTTCCAAACCCTTGTTTGGAAGGTAAACCCTACAAGATATTGGGACCTTTTAATATTTCATGGTCCCTGAATTGAGAACTTCATCTGAAAACTAGACACTAAGCTTATTGATGAAACCTTAAGTAGCAAAAGTGATACGATCGCACTTCCAGAATTTGGTTCCTTGAGACGATACGAAAAGCATGTCTAAATTTTTTGGAATTGGATGAGAGTAGCAATGTTAAGTTGGTGAAATTGATAAAAGAGAAAGGTAATTGGAAACTGATGTTTGTAATCAACAATCTGTTTATAGAATTCTTTATTGATCATGCAAATCGACATAGTTTATCTGTTGGTGCTCATTCTTGATATGGGAGATGACCGCAAAGATCAAACCTCACAAGCTCAAAAGCGGAATAGAAGCTGATATGGTATCGGATGTAGAGTTTATGGAGGTTGACACGCCGAAATGTTGTCAGACAGGTGATAACTATGCTGGCCAAAGTCAATGTCTTGGCTACCCAAGTCCACAAGCAAAACCGTATCCACCAGGACATTGAAGTCCACCAAGAATCAAGGGAGAGAAATTTCTTCAAATAAGTTCCATTATAATTGTCTTTCTTTATAACAATTATTGAAACAAATCAACAATATTGATTCTATTAATGAATAAAATCAAAAAAGCCATATAACTATAGATATATATAGATGGAGAACATATCTATATCAGTATAGAAGAAGGAATTCATATCCTTTTAGGAGTAGAAAATACATAAAAATATACTTGAATTTAATCCTAAATCTAATCATATCTTAACACCTCCCTTCATATTCATGATGGGTCAAATAACATGAATTTGTCTAGTAGAAATTGAAACCGCAGTATGGGGTGTGACTTTGAAAAGAAACCTTTCAGAAGATTAACAGAGGTTACATGTGGTAGAGTAATAGTATCTGCCAATAAATGTTCATGGACGAAATAACAATCAATCTCAATGTGCTTTGTCCATTCATAAAAATGGATTATTTGCAATCTATATAGCATTCATGTTATCACAGTGAAGCGACATAAGTCCTGTATGAGCAATGCCTATATCAGATAACAGTCTCTGTACATGAATGATCTCCCTGGTAGTGGCAGCCATAGCTCTGTACTTTGCCACAGTAGAGGAACATGCAATAACGACTTTTTTCTTGCTTCGCCATGAAATTAATGAATCACCAAGAAAAAACATAATTCTGTAGATCGTCTGGTGGTCGGATCTTCTGCCCAATCTGTATCAGAAAATGCTCGAAGCTGCAGAGTAGATGCAGAAGACATGAATAATGAACACATAATAGAGCCCTAAAGATATCGAAGAATCCGAAATAAGATACCATGGAGAGCTAATCGAGGGGTAGAAAAGAACTGGCTAACACTACTAACTGAATGACAAATATGTGGCTTGGTTAAACATAGATACACAAGTTGACCCACTAGTTATCTATATCGAGTAGGATATGTGAGAGGCTCACCATCTGTGTGACGAAGTTTCATATGAAGCTCCAAAAGAGTATAAACTGTCCAACTATCCGACAGACTTACAGACGAAATAATCTCTGAAGTACATTTCTGCTGAGAAACAAGTATTCCTCTGTCACTTTGTGCAATCACGAGTCCAAGAAAGTAGCGAAGATAGCCAAGGTCCTTCATCTGAAATTGCTGATGAAGTTACCATCGAGTAGCTGCAATTCATGTTGAATTATTGCAAGTCAAAATCATGTCATCCACATAGAGTAAAAGAAGAACTCGTCCTTGCGGTGATGACCGCACAAACAGAGAATGATCCTGAGAACACTTTTGAAAACTTGCCTCACGAATAACACTCCAGAAACACTCAAACCAAGCTCAAAGAGCTTTCTTGAGACCATAGATAGTACGACAAAGGCGACAAATATGTCCTGACAGAGTAAAAAGACGTGGAGGGGCTACATATAGACAACCTCGGATATAGAACTGTAAAGAAAGATATTCTTCACATACATCTGATAGAGTGACCATCGATGAAAGTCAACAACAACTAGTAATATATGAACTACAGTCATCTGAGCAACATGGATAAATGTCTCATCATACTCAATTCTATGCTCCTGTGTAAAATTCCGGACAACAAGGCGAGCCTTGTATAGCTCAATTGATATGTCAATACTTGACCTTGAAGACATACTTGTAACTAATAGGCTGGACCTCGTCTGGCAGCATAACGACATCCTAAGTACATGTCTACTAAAATACTTGAAACTCCTCTGCCATAGCCTCCTGCCACTCAGGGTATTGAATAGTCTCTTGATAAAAATTGAGCTCTCATGTAGTATGGATAAGAGTAAGGAATGAATGGAATTATGACGAATATGGGACTAATGTAGCAAAAAAAATTATTCGATAGACTGGAACGATCATGAGTAAAACGAGAAGGAGGCCAGTAAGTACGTCGGGACTGATGGAGAAGTTATGGTGGATGCGTAGAAGATAGCGAAGATGGTGTAGCAGAGGCTGGTGGAATATGTAGAGGTGGAGAAAATTGTGTAGCAGAGGCTGGTGAAATATATGGAGGGATCCTCATGAGACAACGATGAAGACATCGTAGGAGGAGCTGTACTATGAGAGTGGAGCAAAGTAGTATGATCAATAGAAATACTAGATGAAGAAGCTGGGGGAACAAGAAATAAATATCTGGAGGTTGGACAATAAAATATGGAGAGTCATCTATAAATGTGGCATGGAGAGATATACGAAGACGACGGACCAAGGGATCATAACAACATTATCTCTTGTACTGAGAACTAAAACCGAATAAGGCAGACTTGGCTGATCGAGATATCAAGTTCGTGCATTCAGTTAAAAGAAGAAGCACAGAACAAGTATACCAATAAGTGCAAAGCATACTATAACACGAAAAAAGACTCTCATGAGGTGTCTGGGCAGACAAAACAAAGGAATGAGTGATATTGATAACTTTAATAGAGATAAGAATGGCCTCTGTCCAGAACTTTTGCGGAACAGAAGATGACAATAAAACAGAACATACAGTCTTAAGAATATAACGATATTTGCACTCGACTACCCATTTTGTTCATGAGTTTAAGGGCAGGACTGCTGAAAAAGAGTACCATGAGATTGCAAGATAAACCTCATTGTAGCGGAGAGCTAATCACGAGCACAATCACAACAAAAAATCTTAATCCTAGCATTGAATTGAGTATGAATCATATTAATATATGTCCTATAAATGGTAGGGAGTTTGGAACAGTGACGCATAAGATAGACTCAGGTATAACGAGTATGATCATCAATAAAGCTCACATAGTCGAAAAAATTAGTCATAGATGGGATATGAGCAGGTCCTCATATTCCAAAATAAAATAATTCAAAAATACTAGTGGATTTAGATAAACTCTTAAAAAATGTAGGGCTTAGAGTTTTACAACTTACAGCCCCTACATATAGATAGAGAAGAGAGAAACATGTCCAAGAGTTCCACTATAGGATGAACTCTTTAGCTATAACTCCTCAGGTACTCAGGTATGAGGAAGATTCGAGGCCTACGTAGGAAGGTCATACTACTTTTGCATTACTGGTTTGTGTTAGATTTCAATTTCGTAGTTATGGACAAAAGTTATGTCAATGGGCAAGGTGGAGCCTAAAAGGAAAATGAAAGATTAAAGGAGCACGAAGACATTTTGTAAAATTTCTCATAAGTTGGTTCGTTGAACTCAAGCCAAGATGGAGATTGTTATAATGTGACTTGTGTTCAACAATAGAGAGCAGCATACGCCTTTTGCTGGTCGAAGAAGCTCGGAAAGAGTCAAACACAAAAATGGGACGCAAAATTGGAGACATAACCATAGTGCTATAAACAGGTATTCCGCTTGTCCCTAATCGGAATACCGGATTTGTCAGTAGCTGGTGCTCACTAGAATTCAGTATACCGGTTTCTAAACCGGTATGCTGGTCCGGGAAGTTTCAATGAACCTGTTAGTTTCGTTCAGGTGTTCAGGTGTTCTCTAACGATTCAGATTGCTCCAGGTCTTGGGACATTTTGGAGAGCTATGTTAGGGTTTTTCTAACCTAATATTGGTGTGAGAATGTAACCCCACCTTCCCAAGATTCTAGTATATTATTTTTCTATAAATTTCTTGAATAATTTATATATATATAGGAATTTCCATAGTCATTACATGATTTATTAATTAATGTTTATTTTCATTTTCTATGTTCTTTGGGCTTTCTTTATTAAATAATATGGTCTTTCTTCATATATCATTTGGGCTCATTCACTAGGTTCCTCACAAATATGTAGCCAGCTAACATTCAAGAAGCTTCTTCTTTTAAATCTGTTATATGAAGAGAAGGAATTCAAATTCCAATTTCGAGCACAATATTTTCCTTGGCGCCAAAGAAGCGTTGGCCTCAAGCAAGCTAACGGCAATCCCTACTTATAAAACCTTTGTTGCTCTCTTCACTTTTGTTCTCTATACAGAGCTTCTCTCTCCTTACTCTTTTCCTCTCCTCTAAATTTCAATTCTTACTCAATTGAAGAGCCGGTCATGGCGATCTCTCCCCAGTGATCGTAACTCTGCAGTCTATTGGCAGATCCACCACTACGACGAGCCTCTCGACGGTGCGATGCCATCAACGAGGATCACATCGTCTTCTCTGACGACCATCAACACTGGTCATCGTCCTTCCTCCTCATCAGTCCTTCCCGAACTACTTCAGCTTCCGATCGGCCATGGCGATGGTAGAATTTTCTCTCTTCAGCAGCAAGGACTAGGTTTCCTTCTCCGGCGATCCGATCTCCCCCACAGCAGGATCCTCATCTTCCATCGATAGCACGATCCCGCGTCTTGGGATGGACATCGGCGGGTCCTCCATCGACTGATCAATATTCGGTGAGTTATTTCTCTCGTTCTTCCTTATTGATTTAATTTTGATTTTTGATCTTGATCGAAACGAAGACGTTGAAATCTAAGCTTTCAATCAGTTGATCCAAATGTAATATCTGTTCTTGATCCAATTAATCAATAAATTCAAACATAACTCTGGAACTTTTCTATTTCCTTCTGCCCATCAGGTGCTTGATCGGTTGCCTCAAAGAGCCTTAGTATCCGAATTGGACACATAGAGTTCGTGTCCGACCGTGTGAGATTGTGTCCTCGTCTCTGAACGGTTCCTCTATACTCAGGTAATATCTTACTCCCCTTAATGATTTGAGAATGTCTTGTTTTGCACTAGGATTGATAGCGGGGCTGGATTGTGAGCAGAGTGTATGGGAATGCTTTGTTTGTGTCCAACTGGTGTGTGCCGGTGTCGGGGTCACGTGCAAGAGATTGATCTAGGAATGGAGCTAGACTGGCATGGAGCAAGAGTCGAACTAATTGAAGGAATTGTTGCCTTGTGTAGATGTGTGGGAGAAGATTTTGAATTTGAGTGGCCGTTGAGTTTAAACCAGTTTTGTTTTAAGTAGAAACTGGGCTTGATTTGTAAGTTTTGTTAAGTTGGTTACTGGGCTATACCATGTTCTTGCTAGTTCTTTGTTACAGTTAGTTGGGCTGCAAGTTGTAGAGTTCGGATTGGAACCATTTCAGCTGAGTATTAGATGAGTTCATCAGTGGGATTTAAGCTGTCTTGTTAGGCTATGATGCTTGGGCTTGGATTTCAAAGTCCAGCTACACTATTGTCAGTATGACTGGCCGAGAGTTGTAGTTAAATTAGTTTTGGTATTATTGGCTGGGTTGGGAATTCTTTCAATATTACTCTAGGCTTAACACATTTACTGTATAAGACTTGGTCTGTGTATAAATTATCATATATTAGTATAAGTAGTGCTATACACTGTTAGCTGAATACTGTAGGCTACTTATATATTTTAAGGTTGATTGTAGTACTTTCTAATAAAAAATGCAATTGCCAAAATTAAGAAAATAGCCTAAAAAGGTTTCCTATATTTTAAATATTATTCCAAAATATTTTTGACTAATAATATCATGGCTATTAATTAGTTAGATTTTGACAAATTGATCTATAATATTATTGGTTATATTATTATCCCTATTATTATTCCTGTATTAGATTCCTAGAAATATTTCCAACTAACAAATATTTACAAAAGGTATCTACTATATATATATGATTAAATAAAACCCATTTTGCTAGTATTGTTTACTCTAGATAGTTTATAAAAATCTATTTATAGTTGTAAACTTTTGGCTAGCAAAACTTTGTAATGATTTTAAAATAAAGGTTAAGGTATTTTACTAGATATACCTTTGCTAAAATATTTTGTATATATAGTTATCCAGTATGTATAATAGTACCTATTATTAGCTAATCTATATAGATAGCCAGACATTATTGTTATAAACCAAAAACAATTTGTACCAATTAACAGGTTATCACACATTCATGCAGTACTACTCTCGTGCAACAAAAGTAAGGCAAGTACACCGACTCGAACCCTTTACTCTGTATTTCTGTCTTATTTCATGTTCTCATATTGACACGTTGTACACACGATTGTTTATTGTTCATCGTTCATTGTTCTTTACTTGTACATTGTGTCACGCCCCGATTCGGGGAATCACTCGCTTTGCTTCGATTCATGCCGAATCGATCGTCCTTGCTAAGGCGTGATGCCGTACAAGTCTGGAGTTGCACTTGTACAAGGCTAGAAAATACACATTTATATCAATTCATCACATTTGAAAAATAAGCCACAGTTGCGGAAACATTGAGTAAGCGGAATAGGAAGAAAATATTCATTTTATTGATGATTGTAGTCAGAATACAAATTTTCTCGATAATATTTGAAATGCCTTTTCGGCTACATTGATTCATGAAAAGAAGTACAACTGATAGGCTGCCATGAAATAATTTCCCGTTCCATACATCATGCCCCTTTAGTACTTGAAGTATAAACAGCTATCTTTGAAATCTCCGTAATACTTTGTGCGTCTTTAGGGAAAAACAACTTGAAAGGAAACAACAGTTCAGAAAGCTTTAGTTGCGATGTGCGCCCGGGCCTTCTCCAGTACCTGTGGAGGAGGGGTCAGTACATTATAACAATACGCTGGTGAGTCCCGTTGGCCCACTCAGGTAAACCAACATTTTATTAATGACAAACATTTTAAAGATATGAACTTATAAGGAACAGGCAACATTTAGAGTAAATCACAATTCAAATGACATGGTAGTTCATAAAACCATGTTTGCTTTACCATAGGCCGAATCCAGCTTTCCTGCATAAGATACAGGATAATAATAATATACTTACCGCCCCTGCATAAGATATTGATTAGCATACATTCCCACGATGTGACCACTGGTGTTGTTAAACCATATGGACTCTTTTCATTCATTCATTTGCATTTGGGACTTCAAGTTAATGAAATGACAGCACAGTAGGGAGCTAGCCTCTATGATGCCTCGTATTACTCATGTTTCCCCAAAGCACTTCAATATTTCCTCCTAGGCCGAATCGGTACAGGCGCCCCTGTACCGTTCGAGGAAATTATTGCTCAATCCTTGTATACAAGTTGTCCATGGTCAGGCGAATGTGTGTCCGACTCGATATACACAGTGTGCATAAAATATTTGAAGTAATAGGCAACAAGATCATTCTTAGCATTTCATAACCATCATTCTAGGCATCAATTCAATCATTTCAATGTTCAGTTCATTGCAGTGTAATCAATTCATTTCAATATTCTATCTCTAGCATCTTAGTCGTATTGACTTGTGGCATTAGCATCTTGATATCGATCAACGGATGTTGCAAGACAATTATTTAGTTGGCATGAAGGAATAACGAGAGGGACAATACCACCACAGAGATCCACACTCACCAAATTAGAGAATCGTCGAGAGAGAGAGGAACACTTGCACGCTTAGCCTTCTATCACGCGTCGGTCTGCATTGGCACCAAAAGTTTGGTTAATAATCTGTCTTGTTGTGTTCTCTTCTCTCAGAATTCTCAAGAATGAATGCTATGCAAATCGATGAAAACGGGCAAGAATCAAATCATCGAAAATCATTCAGAAAAGCATCCATCAAAACCAAGCAGCAAAACCAGCAGCAAAACATCCAGAGAAAACTCTTGGACGCATTTCAAGAGAAACCGATCCATTAATTGGAAAGGTTCTTATGCACTTGTCCGTGATCGATTCGATGCCGACGGTAAGTTTCCCCAATACTCGGTTCCGACCGAGTTAGCCAAGCCACAAGCCTTACATAGTGAACCGCTAGGAGCGGGACACTACATAATATACCACTAAGAAAAAGTTTCGTCCTCGAAACTTAAAGCAAAGGTCCTACCTCAAAATTATCAAACAGCGAGGGGTACTTCACTCGCATCTCTTCCTCTAATTCCCATGTCGACTCCTCTACAGCATGGTTCCGCCACAGCACGTTGACCAGGGATACTGTCCGATTCTGTAAAACTTTCTCTTTCCTGTCCAAGATTTGGACAGGCTCTTCAGTGTAGGATAGGTCAGCGCTCAGCTGCAGCTGGTCGAAGTTCACTACGTGACTTGGATCATGCACGTACTTTTGAAGTTGGGATACATGGAAGATATCGTGCACATCAGCCAGAGCCGGAGGTAGTGCAAGTCGATAAGCCACTGAGGCTACCTTCTCCAAAATCTCGAATGGTCCGACGAATCTCGGGCTTAGCTTTCCTTTCATCCCAAACCGCATCACACCTCGCATGGGTGTGACCTTCAAGAAGACATGATCGCCTGCTGTGAATTCCAAAGGTCGTCGATGTACGTCTGCATAACTCTTTTGTCGACTTTGAGCAACTCTAAGTCTTTCTTGAATTAAGCGAACTTTCTCGACGGCCTGCTCTACGAGTTCCGGTCCAAGCACTTGCCGTTCACCGACTTCATCCCAGCATATCGGTGATCGACATTTCCGTCCATACAAGGCTTCGTATGAGGCCATTTGGATACTTGTCTGATAACTGTTGTTATAGGCAAATTCTGCTAATGCGAGATGTGTGTCCCAATTTGTCTTCGAATCGAGCACGCACAATCTCAATATATCTTCAAGAATCTGGTTTTTACTCTCTCTGTCTGACCATCAGTCTGCGGATGGTAAGCCATACCGAAGTTCAACTTTGTGCCCATAGCCGAGTACAGACTTATCCAAAATCGCGACAAGAATCTTCCATCTCTATCCGATACTATAGAAGCTGGCACCCCATGTAATCGAACAATTTCATTTATGTAGATCTGAGCCAACCGTTCTACTCCCCATGTAACTTTTATTGGAATAAAATGTGCCGACTTGGTTAATCTATCCACGATAACCCAAATCGCATCATTTCCCTACTGAGTTCTTGGCAAGCCAACTATAAAATCCATACAGATATTATACCACTTTCACAGTGGAATAGCCAAATTTTGTAGTTCTCCGCCTGGCCGTTGGTGTTCGGCCTTCACACGCTGACAAGCCATACATTATGATACGAATAGCACCACATCCTTCTTCATACCATGCCACCAAAATATGGTGCGCAGATCTTTATACATCTTTGTGCTTCCCGGATGCAAGGAATACTTCGCAAAATGAGCCTCGGTCAGTATTTCCTTCCTAATATTCTCATCCTTAGGGACGCACAATCTTCCCTTGACACGAATAGTGTCATCTTCAACGGTAAAGTCCGACGCCTTTCCTGCTAGAATCAACTCGCGTATCTTCTGCAGAAATGGGTCATCCTTCTGAGCAAACTTAATCCTTCCCTGGAGACTCAGCTCAAGCTGCAATTGAGCCAACTGTACATTCTGCGGACGGATCCTGAATTTGATGCCCATCTCTTCAAGATCCCGTAGTACCTCTTTTGCTATTGCTAGTGATCAAACAAATTTCTGATTCAAGGCATCAGCTACTACGTTTCCTTTACCCGGCGTGTAAGATATTGTCAAATCATAATCCTTGATCAATTCTAACCAACGCCGCTGCCTCAAATTCAATTCCTTCTACGTGAATATGTACTTTAGGCTTTTGTGATCCGTGAAGATCTCGCAGGACACACCATAGAGATAGTGTCGCCACAATTTTAACGCGAACACAATCGCCGCCAGTTCTAAATCATGTGTTGGATAATTCTTCTCATGCTGTTTGAGTTGTCTAGAAGCATAAGATATTATCTTTCCATATTGCATAAGAACACATCCCAAACCAAGTCCCGACGCATCACTGTAGATCTGAAATTCCTCAGAGCCCTCTGGGAGTGCTTGGAGCCGTGACGAGCCGCTGTTTGAGTTTTTGGAAACTACTCTCACAGTCGTCGGTCCACTTAAATACGACTCCCTTCTGGGTTAGGCGAGTCAAAGGCGACGCGATTCTCGAGAAGTCTTTCACAAATCTACGGTAGTATCCGGCTAAACCAAGAAAACTCCGTATTTCACTAGCTGATGCAGGCTGCTTCCAGTCCACAACTGCCTCAATCTTCTTTGGGTCAACGACAACACCTTCTGCCGAAACAACATGTCCTAGGAACGACACGCTGTTCATCCAAAACTCGCACTTACTTAGCTTTGCATAGAGCTGGTTGTCCCGCAGCGTCTGAAGTACTTCTCTCAAGTGCTTGACATGAGTCTCCTTGTCCTTTGAGTAGATCAAGATGTCATCGATAAACACAACAACAAACTTGTCTAAGAACGGTTGAAACACTCTATTCATTAAATCCATAAAGGCTGCTGGAGCATTAGTCAAGCCGAATGGCATGACCAAAAACTCATAGTGTCCGTATCTCGTACGGAATGCTGACTTAGGAACATCTTCGGGTCTGATCTTCAACTGATAGTATCCTGAATGAAGATCGATTTTTGAAAACACGGTCGCCCCTTGTAGCTGATCGAACATATCATCTATTCTTGGCAAGGGATACTTGTTACGGATGGTTGCTTTGTTTAGTTCTCTGTAATCGATGCACAGCCGCATCGTCCCATCTTTTTTCTTTACAAACAGCACTGGAGCTCCCCATGGAGATACACTTGGGCGAACGTATCCTCGGTCTAGTAATTCTTGTAGCTGCACCTTTAGTTCCTTTAATTCTGCCGGAGCCATCCTGTACGGCGCTTTTGATATCGGACGAGTATCCGGAAATGTATCAATTATGAATTCAATTTCTCTATCCGATGGCATCCCAGGTATCTCGTCCGGAAACACATCGGGGAACTCTGCCACAATCTCAGTCTGATTCGGATCTACACCCTTCATTTGAGTGTCAAAAATAGAAGCAAGGAACCCTTCACACCCTGAGTACAACATGTGCCTTGCTGTAACTGCCGATATTACCATAGGTCCTTGGAACGCCGAGCCGCACGAGTAAGAGAACTCTGTTTCTCCGGTTAGGCGAAACACAACTCCCTTATCCGCACAGTCAATCGTTGCATGACAGGCGCTGAGCCAGTCCATTTCCAAGATGATATCGTACTCTTTGATGTCGATTATAATTGCATCCAGAGATAAAGTCTTGCCTCCAATTTTTATGTAGCCGTCCCTGCAAATCAAAGTTGTAGGCATATCTACTCCCGAAAGAGTGCTAACATACAAAGCTGTCTTTAGTTGAGTCATACAAAATTTATTTTCCGTTGCAAAATCAGAAGAGATAAAGCAATGAGTAGCACCAGAATCAAAAAGTACTCTTGCAGGTGTGCCTTTATATAGCAACGTACCTGTTATAACATTCTCCGCGGTCTGGGCCTCTGCCTGAGTCAAGGCATAAACCCTTGCTTGCCCACCTTGTTGATTCGGTGCATTCCCAGCTGGAGCCGGTAAGGCTGGTGGCGCTTCGCCACGATGCTGGTTGTTGTATTGTCCCCGGTTATGGTTGTTGTTATGCCCACGATACTGATTATTGTTATGCCCACGAGGAGGATACTGATTCCCTCCTCTATTTCTGTAGTCAGCTTCCTTATGGCCCCGTTCGCCATATTTGAAACACTTCACCCGACAATCCTCAGATCGATGTCCCTAACGGTTGCATGATTTACAACGTTCTGTATGTTGAGGCCCTCTATTGTCTCCAGTATTGTGACGCTTAGGTGCGTCGTTCCTGCTAGCAGACCAAGGTCATTTTTGATTATTGAGTCCTTGGTTGCTCTTCATTGTCTCACGACTAGCCGGCTTATGAAATCTCTCCATCTCGAGAGCTGTCTCGTACGCCTCCCGGTAAGACGTACATTTTCGAGTTAGCACATCCCGCTCTAGGCCCTCATTCAAGCCTTGCATAAATTTTCCTCGCTTGGCGTCGTCATTCGGTTCCATGTACCCAGCGAATACGACTCTCTTCAAAAACTCTGTCTCGTAGTCATGCACTGACATACTGCCTTGTCGAAGTGCAATGAACTCATTCTCTTTTTATTGTCGGACAGCAGGTGGAATGAATTGAGTGATGAAAGCCTGCTTGAAGGCCTCCAAAGACATCTTTATATCCTGACTATTTCTGCAAAGTGCCTGTCTCTGCAAAATCCACCACTTCTGGGCCTTGAGACGAAGTTGTACAGCGGTACACTCCACTCTCTTACTGTCCTGAATCTCTAACATTCGGAAATAGCCCTCCAGTGTGTTCAAGAAGCCCATCACCTCATTTGGCTCCTCTTTTCCATTAAACTCAGGTGGGTCGCAACTTTTAAATTCAGAGAACTTGAAGCTCGTCCTCTTCCGTGTCGGCGTCTCAGATTTCTCTGCCGGCACCTCCACGGTCTCGGTTGCTGCGGCCTTTGCAGAAACATTGGGATCGGCCGACAGCTTGGTGACAATCTGAGTTAGACTATCCACTTGTTTTTGTTGAGCATCCAGCTGCTCCTGAAACTGATACTGAAGCTGCTCTTGAAGCGCGCGATATTGAGCTTCGCTCTGCTTCCTCTGAGCCTCCATTTGTTTAATCAGTTTCTCAATCGGGTCAGACGATGAATTCGTCTTTGCGCTATCACCCTTGGACATTCTACAATAAAGAAATAATTCCATTAGCACTCATAAAATATTTATGAACTTATTGTATGGAATATTATTTTATGCCAGCGCTATCGACACCATCAATCGAGAAAATTTGCATCAAGACTTCCTTTTTGAAACATTTATTTTTGAAATCCGAGGAAGTGAAACCGTGCTCAGATACCAACTTGTCACGCCCCGATTCGGAGAATTGCTCGCTTTGCTTCGATTCACGCCGAATCGATCGTCCTCGCTAAGGCGTGATGCCGTACAAGTCTGGAGTTGCACTTGTACAAGGCTAGAACATACACATTTATATCAATTCATCACATTTGAAAAATAAGCCACAGTTGCGGAAACATTGAGTAATCGGAATAGGAAGAAAATATTCATTTTATTGATGATTGTAGTCAGAATACAACTTTTCTCGATAATATTTGAAATGCCTTTTCGGCTACATTGATTCATGAAAAGAAGTACAACTGATAGGCTGCCATGAAATAATTTCCCGTTCCATACATCATGCCCCTTTAGTACTTGAAGTATAAACAGCTATCTTTGAAATCTCCGCAATACTTTGTAGGTCTTTAGGGAAAAACAACTTGAAAGGAAACAGCAGTTCAGAAAGCTTTAGTTGCGATGTGCGCCCGGGCCTTCTCCAGTACTTGTGAAGGAGGGGTCAGCACATTATAACAATACGCTGGTGAGCCCCGTTGGCCCACTCAGCTAAACCAATATTTTATTAATGACAAGCATTTTAAAGATATGAACTTATAAAGAACAGACAACATTTAGAGTAAATCACAATTCAAATGACATGGTAGTTCATAAAACCATGTTTGCTTTACCATAGGCCGAATCCAGCTTTCCTACATAAGATACAGGATAATAATAATATACTTACCGCCCCTGCATAAGACATTGATTAGCATACATTCCCACGATGTGACCACTGGTGTTGTTAAACCATATGGACTCTTTTTATTCATTCATTTGCATTTGGGACTTCAAGATAATGAGATGACAGCACAGTAGGGAGCTAGCCTCTATGATGCCTCGCATTACTCATGTTTCCCCAAAGTACTTCATTATTTCCTTCTAGGCTGAATCGGTACAGGCGCCCCTGTACCGTTCGAGGAAATTATTGCTCAATCCTTGTATACAAGTTGTCCATGGTCAGGCGAATGTGTATCCGACTCGATATACACAGTGTGCATAGAATATTTGAAGTAATAGGCAACAAGATCATTCTTAGCATTTCATAACCATCATTCTAGGCATCAATTCAATCATTTCAATGTTCAGTTCATTGCAGTGTAATCAAGGTTCTATCTCTAGCATCTTAGTGGTATTGACTTGTGGCATTACCATCTTGATATCGATCAACGGATGTTACAAGACAATTATTTAGTTGGCATGAAGGAATAGCGAGAGGGACAATACCACCACAGAGATCCACATTCACCAAATTAGAGAATCGTCGAGAGAGAGAGGAACACTTGCACGCTTAGCCTTCCGTCACGCGTCGGTCTGCATTGGCACCAAAAGTTTGGTTAATAATCTGTCTTGTTGTGTTCTCTTCTCTCAGAATTCTCAAGAATGAATGCTATGCAAATCGATAAAAACGGGCAAGAATCAAATCATCGAAAATCATTCAGAAAAGCATCCATCAAAACCAAGCAGCAAAACCAGCAGCAAAACATCCAGAGAAAACTCTTGGACGCATTTCAAGAGAAATCGATCCATTAATTGGAAAGGTTCTTATGCACTTGTCCGTGATCGATTCGATGTCGACGGTAAGTTTCCCCAATACTCGGTTCCGATCGAGTTAGCCAAGCCACAAGCCTTACATAGTGAACCGCTAGGAGCGGGACACTACACATTGGGTGGGTAAATACTATAGATATGTGACCAATCCTATTTTAGCTAGGCATTGACTAATAGCTTAGGTCTCACATTGTGCACGTGGGACTCTAGGTCGTACCATTATTCATGTGCTCTTGTTCATTGTTTACCCAGCCGGTCACATACTCTGATAGTTATTTCAAATCCATATTACACCAATAGTCTAGTTCATTGTTCAGGATCTGGTACTATAGTTTCATCGTTATTCATGTACCACAGATTCATATTTCTGTTTTGTACCATAGTTTATATTGTGATTCTTTTTCAGGCATTTCAGTTTATATTGTTTAGTGCTTCTTGTCGGGGTCGTACTTTGCTCTTTTTCTGACAGAATACGTTGCAGGTTTGCTTGAGGATGATGTTCTATCTTTATGGGCCAGAGCCCGAAGCCAGGATAGAGTTGTGCCTCAGGATAGACTTAGAATTTTAGAATTATGGTTAGATCTTTCTTAGATTTGTTTAAAGATTTTATCATGTATTGTATTGAGGATTTCAGGATTGTATAATTTTATTCTTGTTACCGGATTTGTCTCCGGATGATATTATACCAATAACTTGTAGATTGTGGTGATTCTGGAAATGTGTATAGTACTTGTATTGTTTTATATATCTTGTATCTTGGATTTTTCTTTAGAATTGTACAGCTTACTTCGTCGTGTCCATCGACGACGGCTGGACGTGTCCGACTCGTGTCCGATTATTCGAGAGCGGGATATAGGATCTGAAACGTATTAAACGTATTAGGCGTTGCAATGTCATAACACATCAAATCTCATTCTTATATCTGAGTTTGATGTCCATTGCCATGTGGCAACATGTGTATCTCCCTCTCTTATTGTTTTTCTTATCTCTCTATTCACAAGTTAGTGATACTCTTAGCGATTGTTTCTTGATTGAAAACTTCATGTAGTTGATGTTGAAGTCTTGTACTTGGGTACTTAGGGTACACAACAAGATTTACTGGGATGTATATAGCTTTTTAATTGTACATTTATCATATCAATTGGAAGAAAACAACAATACATTAGTGCATAAATTAATCACAAGCCTCTCTTGACTTACTACACATTAAGCACCCCCAAATTTCAGCATTGAGGCTTCCGCCGAAGCCTTTTGGTCCTCACCATCTAGTGTTATCTTAACAACCTTTTGGTATGTCCTAAGTAAAAAACGCTTTTTTTCTTACTCGTAGATTGAGAGCTATTGACGACTTGGGGCATCAAAAGTTTTAGTAGCTACACAAAAATATTAGCCTTGAGGCCCTGCCTAGGCCTTTTAGGACTTTGCCATCTCATTGCCTTGTGTCGCATTAAAAAGTATCATTTAGGACTTTGTCACCTTACCGCCTCACTCCGTCTTAAAAAACTTTCTTTGTACAGCTCAAGTTGTAGCGAACGTTGTCAAATGATTCCTTAAGAATAACTTTGGTATCGGCTCTTTCTACGTCATAAAAGACCAAATTCTTTTATGGTTTAAATTGAGAACTATTGGTTGAGAAAAACTTACGAATGAAATGGGAAGAAAATAGGATTTAGCAAAAACTGCAGCAAATCCTTCTACATTCTGACTGTAAAAACAAACTTTCCAAACATTAACTACATTTAATGGCCGTGAATCCTATTAATTTCCCAACGGTTATACACTTTATGTCCAACGTTTATGACTCCTAATTCAGCATATTTATCACCATTGAAACCTCTTAAAGCTTTGGTTGGGTGGTGGCTATATAACATGCTCTTTTCATTTCTTTTGGCATGGTTTTTTGTAGACAACAACCATTGTTTTTGTAGAGAATAATTGTTGTATATTTTATTGATTGGCTACTCCACTACTTATAAGGAGTCTAGCTCCTCTTCATACTACATTTTCCAATATGGGACTAAGTCCCTTATTAGTTCTCAACACTCCCCCTCTAGATGGACGATAGATATTAATCATTCCCATCTTGTTACATAGCTTCGACATACTTAATGAACTACGACCCTTAGTCAGATAGTCTGCCACTTGTTCTTCTGAGTGAACATGATCAATCTTCAGTATCCCTTGTTCCAGCTTCTCTTTGATGAAGAATCGATCGATCTCGATGTGCTTCGTTCTGTCGTGCTGAACTTGATTGTTAGCTATACTTATTGCAGCTTGACTATCGCTCAGAAGACGTAACATTGCTCCCTTGTCCAGCTTCAACTCTGTCAGCAACGCTTTCATCCACAGTAACTCCGACACTCCTAAAATCATTGCTCTGTATTCTGCTTCAGCTGTAGACTGTCACGTCCCTATCCGGGAAATTGCTCGTCCTTGTTAGATTTCACCCGAATCATCGTCCTCGCTGGAGCGTAATACCGCACAAGCCTGGATTTGTGCTGTGCAAGGCAAGATAACAGGTTCATATAGTGTTTATCTTCAAATTGATAACATAAGCAGCGGAAGAAAACAAAGTATAACATAAGAATATCTTTTATTTATAAGGAATTGAAGGTTACAAAGGCTCTGAATAGCCCAACTTAATATGCCAATTGGCTAAAACGCTCATGATCTCTCTAGCTCACAAAGGATTACATTGTTCCATACATTATGCCTCTTTATAGCCAACAAGTAGTCCTCGGCCGAACATCTCCATATCGCAAGTCCGAACGCTTATGCGATAGCTCCTCTTGAACGCCAAGGACTCCATGCCTCGGCGCGTCCAAGCCAAGCCCCGCCCCGAGCTGATCATAATCTGAACCTATACACAAACTAGTGGGGGATTAGTGCTTTCATACTCGCTTCGCACTAATCAAGAACCGCTCGTACCCAAACCAAACACTAAATATATTTAGTGAAACATGTATCTTAATTTGTGATCTTTCTATTTAGCCTTAGGACCGGTTTTATGGCATATTCAACGTATAGCAACTTATTACAAATGTGTCCGATACCGCATTTCTGCAGCAGATACAGTTAGACATAATCTGAACATAAATATAGTGATCGTGCACATCTTCGTCCCTTTTCGCCTAGCCTGCAATGGTCAGAACTTACATAACCAATCATAAGATTCATCAAACTAACCAACCATAAACTTAGACATATGCATAAGGGTGGTAGGCTCTGTGCCTGCACCCAACTCTCATCTCAGCCCACCGACCCTATCTATATGAAGGTCACGGTGTTTCGCACCGTAATGGACTTGGCATCTCTCATGTGTAAGCCTATGATCGCTTCGATAGGGTTGCTAGCCCAATATCCGAAGGATCCCAAACTTAATGATATCATAGCTTATCACAACACTGGATGGTCGTAATCCATCCGAATGATGTGCACCATAAATACCATACATAATTTCCTCCTAGGCCGAACGGTCCCGGTGCCCCGGTCGTAACCATCCGAGGGAAGCCGTACCTTTGCACGGGCCATCCGAGTCTATTGACCATGCAATACGCATCATAGCATACGAGTCATACATTCTAACCCATTTCGTGTTCCATAAACATAATCTCGCTCCATAAACATATCCGTGTCTCATAAACATAATCCACCATCCTTATCTCAAGCTCCGTCGGCATTATGCCCCAACACATCCGTATTGATGCACGACGCCCAACGGCTTAGACATCTCGAACTTATGTTCAACGCGTTCCATTTATAAGTTATTCACATAGCCTAATTCCGTAGTGACTTAGTCATTTCCTAGCTTTCGTGCACGAGGGCACGCTTAACGCCATAATCAATGTTCTAGACTTAGTGTTCAATGTTCTCGGAGCCGTGCACGTGGTGCATATCTCGATATTGTCTTTCAATGTTCTACCACCACCGCCCTACCGCGACCCGTACACTTGATGTACGTCGCTTCAAATGTTTAACATATACTTAGACCCGTAACCGTTCGAGCCACGCTCGCTTACTTAATGGTAACTTACGCACGCATACAAGGATATATTTTTATTAGACGTGAAGGAATAGGGAGAGAGAGTCAAGAACCCACCCACCTTAAGCCGATACGCCTTGTCGTTCTGCCGAATTGATGCAGCTCGCTTCCATAACTTGGTCGCATAGCTAACTCTCAAAATTAGCCATTCCTTTGAACTACTCGGTTGATTTGACCTATCGCACCCATGCCACGATCCGTAATCCAGCATAAAAGCATAGCCTGCACACCATATCAACTAACATCAGCACTTGCTTAAATGGGACTTATCCTTTGCATCGATTCAATTTATAGATTCCAATCGACTTAAGGCTTACCTTTGGTCAACGCAACTCTTCAAGTCAAGGACTCATCATAATGCACCGTACGGAGCGGGGCATTACATAATATACCACTTAAAATAAGGTTCATCCTCGAACCGAAACCAACACTTAATCCAAGTGTCTTGCTAGATCGTTTCATGATCTCGTGCTACTATTCATGGAATCATACAACTTAGTTTGGATCATACACATATTTTAGGCATCCCACCAATATATGCATTTCAGCCAAGCTCAGTTGTAGGATATCGAAACAACTAACAAGCTCAACTTAAATCTCATGCACCAATCAGTCCGTCCTCGACTTAGTCAGACCTTAACACATATTCCTAGAGTCCTGATCGCAAATATCTTCACATATAACTTGATCCAAACTATGACTTCGATCTCATAAGTTTTCTCGACGGCCATATAACGCATGCATTGCATTAAGCCGTTGCACATCCGATCGCAACAATTCTCTGTAATGCCTATTCGCCCAATCGTTTCCTGTCTCTCACATAACTCAAGTCTTTCATCCACTCATTCATAATATTTGGCCTTAACGACATGGACTACGTCCAATATGTCACAAATTCCTTTACCTACAATCCGTACTAAGTCTCGCACACAACTATCCCAACACGACTCACGTTTTCGAACTACCTACGCATCGCGTCTGGGGCTACCCCCGCTAGGTAACTTATCCAGACATCATGCTTAATCTCTCCTGACACAAGAGGTCCACTTGAGTCTACGATGTTCAAAGACAATAATCTTTCTGACCCAAGGTATCTTACGATACGTCCATCTCCTATTCTCGACCGAGTACAAATCCTTTACTCAATTTCGAATCAATCCCGACTAGTTCTTTCCATAACATAAATCGTACGCTCAACACACATAGCCTAACCGTTACTCAAACCGATCTACGACACAACTCTTGGTGTCGTTCTACTATCCATCGCTGTCGCGTATTGTAGAATTCTTGCAATCGCCTTACTGCACCATTATTCTAAGTATGTTTCTCAACATCTATTCGATCATCGACTAACCAAGTCTATTTACATACTTATTCGATCGATCATAATTTTTCTTTTCTGACAATATCGTTCTAGTCGAAGGTTACTCGCTAACTTTCGAAACACGATACTCACTCACTTAGACTTATCCTTAACATGCACTATATTATTTCTTATCCTCGATAAAATTTCTTATGCGACTTCTTTAGGGTCATCCTATGGGACTTCAACATTTACTTGATTTGGCGGTCAAGTCTTCTAGGTTCATCTGTCCCGAAACTACGTTCGATAATTGAAGATAATCAACGAGGGACAGTTAATACGAACCATGCTACATCATATCGCGAAGCCAAATCAATTCCCTACAATTCCTATGAAACTTTATCCAATTCGACATAATTTACAAATCCACAATTTCTCTACTCCCGTGCAACTGATGCGCCGTTGCTACTCGAATGACTCATGCGCTTGCGCGTCCGTTACTACTCGAATCACTCATGCATTACTGTCGACTATTTTTGCTAGTCGTATGACATTTACTCGCCTCAAGTCCGAGATTATCTATTCGTGATCATAGTTCAACACATTCTATACTCCTCGAAACCATCCTCGAACAACTTTCACATCAAACCACAAGTCAAATCCAATTTGCCATGCCTTACAAGTTCGATCATCCCCGCTGGATGAATCACCATATCAGCGCTCACGCGAAATGATCGCCTAATTTGGCGTGACGCATGTGCGATGCTGGAATTGTACTCGCATAAGACAAGAATGTCAACGTTGTGGTTATCCTCGAAACAATCAGGCACTTTCGTTTTCACTCGAGTAACATCCATCCACTCTTAAATTTTTTGAAGCACTCCTACCATTATCGTTCCAATTGCCATAACTTAACTTGCATCCTATTCATCCAACAACAACGCTCAAAATAATTTTCGTTCATTCGATCAGAGTATCCTCGAGTTATTGCATATCGTCTTTGATACGCCTCAATACCATCGTCGATATGCATAACTTGAACATCTTCCTTTCTCATAAGCTCCAATTCGTTGCAATCACTGCCACTTTCCGAATTCGAATACGAATCAAGTCTCGCATACCAAAATCCATTCCATTGTAACTAACTACCATCATCGAGACACGATTTCCAATTCATATATTCATTCTCATATCCCTAACTCGTACTTCCAATCGTGCTACCGACTCATCGTGCTAACCCAAATTCGTTCGTACAATTTCTCTATACCTACTCAACATGTTCCGAACAAGCATTCGTACCGACTTAACGCAAATTCGATCGAGTCAATTATTACCTCCATGCAATATTTCTTTTCTATACTCAGCTTATCGTTCGACTTATACTTAACGAACTCTCGTCCGACGTATCCTCCGTGGATATGACTTCACGCGTAATCGTTCGACTCAACTCATCAAATTATACTTGCATCGACTTCTACCGAGTCATTCCCACTCGAGTCTCGATACTACTTCGTCCGTTGAGGACAAACCTATCATAATCAACACATTCGTATCGATGCATTCTACCGCAAGTCATAAACGGTTTAACATAGCTATCGCTAAGTGGTATTCCATATACCACTCAGGAATCGAGCCTATTATTATCGATACAACACTTTGTTACACTGATCGCACAAGTGGTATTGCATATACCACTCGAAATCGAATCAATACTCAACATCAACCTTCGCAAAGGTCCGACATCTATCTTCCAATCAACTATCCCGTATGGTGATCTTTCCGATCCCAGCTCTAGTTTTCTTCTTACTCAAGTTGACACAACAACTGGACCAACATGTCCTATCGTTTGCTCAAGATTGACATATATTCAGTCTAACCGTACCTTGGCAATCATATCGATTACACCCACAACATTCGGCTAACATATACGTTCGCCTACTTCGAAACTCGATTCAATGTGGCCAACTTACAAGTTCGCCAACTCAACTCGACTCGTTATTATCACATCCACGATTTTCCAATCTCGCTTATTGCAACTCTGCAACAATTTACTCTCGATACTTAAGGTCTTTACTCAATCTCATTTAACATATCGCTATCCATCTGCATAGCCATACAATACGTATTCCACCATGTCGACTCGTTACACTGATGCAACGAACGATTCACGACTTGCTGCACTCCGTGCAACCAACAATACATAACCATTTGCATAGCCACATAATACGCATCGCCTCACATATCGACCCGTTGTACTTTGTGCAACCAACAACACATATCTCCTCGCACTTCGTACGACCAACAACACATAACTTCTCACATTTTGTGCGATCAACAATACGTATATCATTGCACTTCGTGCAACCAATATCACCATATTCGTTGCACTTCGTGCAACCAGCGGCTCACAACTTTCTTGTACTTCGGGAAACCATAATCTTATAACCCGTTGCACTTTGTGCAACCAACACTCTCCGATGGCACCCGGAGATAGCGTGATAGTCACAACATACTTGTGGCAGACATACGTACTTAATATAGACTTATTGTATGGAACATCCAATGTAGCATCGAGCAGATCCATGAGCCATGTGGTTGCAAAAATAACTTAGAGTCAACTGAATTTGATAGCGAAGCAACTGAAGGTCAAAGAGATTCATGCACGATCCAAAGGATGGAACCGCTTTGATACAAACATGTCACGCCCCGAACCGAGAAATCGCTCGTCCTCGCTAGATTTCACCCGAATTATCGTCCTCGCTGCGGCGTGATGCCGTACGAGCCTGGAGTTGTGCTCGTACAAGGCAAGATAACAGGTTCACATAGTATTTATCTTCAAATTGATAACATAAGCATCGGAAGGAAACAAAGTATAACATACGAATATCTTTTATTTATAAGGAACTGAAAGTTACAAAGGCTCTGAATAGCCCAACTTAATATGCCAATTGGCTACAACGCTCATGATCTCTCTAGCTCACAAAGGATTACATTGTTCCATACATTATGCCTCTTTATAGCCAACAAGTAGTCCTCGGCCGAACATCTCCATGTCGCAAGTCCGAACGCTTATGCGGTAGCTCCTCTTGAATGCCAAGGACTCCATGTCTCGGTGCGTCGAAGCCAAGCCCCGCCCCGAGCTGATCATAATCTGAACCTGCACACAAACTAGTAGAGGATTAGTGCTTTCGTTCTCGCTTCGTACTGATCAAGACCCGCTCGCATCCAAACCAAACACTAAATATATTAAGTGAAATATGCATCTTATTTGGAGATCTTTCTATTTAGCCTTAGGATCGATTTCATGGCATATTCAACGTATAGCAACTTATTATAAATATGTCCGATACCGTGTTCCTGCAGCAGATACAATTGGACATAATCTGAACATAAACATAGTGATTGTGCACATCTTCGTCCCTTTTCGCCTATTTTGCAATGGTCAGAACTTACATAACCAATCATAAGATTCATCAAACCAACAAACCATAAACTTAGACATATGTATAAGGGTGGCAGGCTATCTGCCTGCACCCAACTCTCATCTCAGTCCACCGGCCCTATCTATATGAAGGTCACGGTGTTTCACACAGTAATAGACTTGGCATCTCTCATGTGTAAGCCTATGATCGCTTCGATACGGGTTGCTAGCCCAATATCCGAAGGATCCCAAACTTACTGATATCATAGCTTATCACAACACTGGACGGTCGTAATCCATCCGAATGATGTGCACCATAAATACCATACATAATTTTCTCCTAGGCTGAACGGTTCCGGTGCCCCGGTCGTAACCGTTCGAGGGAAGCCACACCCGTGCACGGGCCATCCGAGTCCATTGACCATACAATACGCGTCATAGCATACGAGTCATACATTCCAACCCATTTTGTGTTTCATAAACATAATCTCGCTCTATAAATATTTTTGCATCTCATAAACATAATCCACCGTCCTTATCTCAATCTCCGTCGGGATTATGTCGCAACACATCCATATTGATGTACGACGCCTAACGGTTTAGACATCTCGTACTTATGTTCAACGCGTTCCATTCATAAGTTATTCACATAGCCTAATTCTGTAGTGACTTAGTCATTTCCTAGCTTTCGTGCATGAGGGCACGCTTAACGCCATAATCAATATTCTAGACTTAGTGTTCAATATTCTCGGAGCCGTGCACATGGTGCACATCTCGATATTGTCTTTCAATGTTCTACCACCACCGCCCTACCGTGACCCGTACACTTGATGCACATCGCTTCAATTGTTCAATGTTCAATGTTCAATGTTCAATGTTTTATTTTAATGTTCAACATATACTTAGACCCGTAACCGTTCGAGCCGCGCTCGCTTACTTAATGGTAACTTATGCACGCATACAAGGATATATTTTTATTAGACGTGAAGAAATAGGGAGAGAGAGTCAAGAACCCGCCCACCTTAAGCCGATACACCTTATCGTTCTGCCGAGTTGATGTGGCTCGCTTCTATAACTTGGTCGCATAGCTAACTCTCGGACTTAGCCATTTTTTTGAACTACTCAGTTGATTTGACCTATTGTGCCCATGCCACGATCCGTAATCCAGCATAAAGGCATAGTCTGCACACCAGATCAACTAACATCAATACTTGCTTAAATGGGACTTATCCTTTGCATCGATTCAATTCATAGATTCCAATCGACTTAAGGCTTACCTTTGGTCAACGCAACTCTTCGAGTCAACGACTCATCATAATGCACCGTGCGAAGCAGGATATTACATAGATCATGCTACCACTGACTATTTTTTGCTTCTCCATGAGACCAAGTTTCCTCCTACAAAGACACAGTATCCCGTGGTAGACCTTCTATCGTCTACGCAGCTCGCCCAGTCTGCATCGCAGTATCCCTCAACTTCTATACATCCATTCTTTTTGAACCATAGCCCTTTCTCCGGCGTCCCTTTCAGATATCTCAAGATCTGAAACAATGCATCCATATGACCCGTTCTTGGATCATGTATGTAGCGACTTACTACACTCACCATAAATGAGATATCAGGGCGAGTGTGCCCCAGATAAATTAATCTCCCTACAAGTCATTGATATCTTTCACGATCAACTGGCTCTCCTGCTTCTGCTCCTAACTTGTACTTCTGGTCAATTGGAGTGACTGCTGCTTTGTATCCCAGCATCTCTGTCTCCTTCAGCAGATCTAGTACATATTTTCTCTGTGAGAGAACAATTCTTTGTTCGCCTTCACACACCTCGATACCTAGAAAGTACCTCATCGCTCCTAAATCCTTAACCTCAAACTCCTTCGCGAGTTTTTGACTTCAGTTTAGCGATCTTGACTTCATTATTACCTGTGATTACTATATCATCTATGTATACAACAAGTATAGTAATGCGGCCTCTTGCATGCTAAAGAAAGACCGTATGATCTGCATTTGTTTGATGGTATCCCATGCCTGTAACAGCCTTTCTGAATCTGTCAAACCAGGCTTGAGGAGATTGCTTGAGTCCATATAATGACTTCTTTAGTTTGTACACTTTTCCATGCGATGTCCCTCCATCTGATTCTATAGCGTAGCACCCTGGCGGGAGTTCCATGTACACTTCTTCTTGTAGATCCCCATGGAGAAAGGCATTCTTCACATCTAACTGGTATAGCTTCCACCTATAGTTTGTTGCAATGAGACCATAGTTCTTACGGTGCTCATTTTCGCTACTGGAGCAAACGACTCATCATAGTCGATGCCATATGATTGTGTGTATTCTTTTGCAACCAACCTTGCCTTGTATCGTTCTACTTTTCCTTCTGACGTCTCCTTTACTGTGTATACCCATTTGCATCCCACAGTTTTCTTTCCTTTGGGTAATGGAACCAGCCCCCACGTCTTATTTTTCTCTAGTGCCCCAAGTTCTTCCATCATTACAGCTTTTCACCATGGATCTTTCTTTGCTTTCTGCCAACATTTTGGCAACGAAGTAGAGTCTAATGATGCAATGAAGGCTCGATAATTGGAAGAGATGTTAGAATAAGACAGGTAGTTGGCAATATCATGTTCATAATCATCAAAACGACTAGGAGCCTTACCCGCATTGATGCGAAAAGATCTCCTTAAGGGAGCAATAGGTAGTGGAGAGATCATACCGTCAGAGTTAGAGAGATCCGCATCAGAATCAGATTGATTCAGTGTGGGGGCAACATCTTCAAGAGTTGGAGCAGGAGTAGACGAAGGACTTGGTAAAGTAGGCACAGGGCACGGTACAGGCAAAGTACTGGATTTCTGTTGTCTCTTTCTATATACTTGGAACTCATTTTCTATTGTCTGCTGCTCCCCTTGTTTAACATATGTATCTTCTTCATCTTCTGTATCGGAGTCACTGCTTTCTCCCCCTTTCGTCCAGTTTTCCACGACCGGGCATGGGACCGATCCGACCACCAAAGATGGGCTTATTTTTTTCCCCTCATATCTAACACCCTCTGTGTTAGGTATGTCACCAAACGCTGAACCGTCATCCGAACCATAATATGGTTCCAGTTCTCTGAATGTAACATCCATGTTTACAAACATCTTTCGCTCAACTGGGCTCCAATATTCGTATCCCTTCTGAGTTGCCGTGTACTCGACAAAAATATATTTAACCGCTCTAGGATCCAGTTTGTCAACTCCTGGCCTATTATCTTGGACAAAACATACACACCCAATTACTTTCGGTGGAACAGTTTACGTGGTTGCACTAGTAAGCATCTCCAACGGTGTCTTCCAGTCCAATACCTGAGATGGCATTCTGTTGATGATATAAACGGCCGTTAACACTACCTACCCCCATAAGTGTTTCGGGACATTCATAGCCAGCATCATCGTCCGTGCGACCTCCAGCAGGTGTCTATTCTTCCATTCGGCCACACTATTTTGTGCCGGTGTATAGGCACATGAAGTTTGGTGTAGTATTCCATGAGTGGATAAATACTCAGCAACCTTCTTATTTGTATACTCCGTCCCATTGTCAGACCGTAAGCACTTAATTTTAGTGCCATATTGTGTTTCTACCCGGCGATGAGTCTCAAAATGCCTCAAAGACATCACTTTTATTCTTCATAAGGTAGATCCATGTCACGCGAGTATAACAATCAATAAAAGTGACGAACCATCGAAAACCGTTAATACCGGTTGTAGGACAAAGGCCCCATACGTCCGAATGTATCATATCAAATGCAGCTGAACTTCTACTTCCTGAACTCACATACGTGCTTCTGGTATGTTTACCCAACTCACATGCATTACAAAATAACTTTTCTTTATTAGTCCTTTGGTATAAGGACGGATACATTCGACTAATAATTTTAAAAAAAGAATAACCGACACGCTGGTGGTGGAGTAGCAATTCATCTTCTATACTGCGCCGTGAATCTTCCGGTGGTGTATCTGCTACCAGAGATGCCAATGCTTTGTCCAGTCCAGTTCTGTCCATGTACCACAGCCCCTTATGCCATGTGCCAGTCCCTAGTCATCGTCTTCTCCCCTTCTCCTAAAAAGTCATCGTAGGAATGTCAAAGAAAACAGTACAATTAAGATCAAGAATAATGGCACTAATAGAAAGAAGATTGACAGAAAAAGATAGAGTATATAAGACATTGGTGAGAGTGAGAGAAGGGGTGCATGCGACAGTGCCTTTACCCATGACAGGGCTGGAGGTACCATTAGCAGTCTGAATGCTCTCCGGCGTCGGTAGGTGAGTATAGTCCTGGAACTCACCGCGGGACCCCGTGACATGGCGAGATGCCCCAGAGTCCATAATCCAACCTCGTTGGTGGACAGCTGCTGCAAGAGCACGCGCAGGAGTACCTGTGCTGGTTTGGGCAAAGCAAGTGATGTGATACCCCGAGGTAGATGATGCCCCATGACTGCCGTTCGAACCCAGCTTCGTGCTGCGTAACCTCGCGAAGAACTCCTTCTCAAGAGGGGTTAACTCAGCTAGGTGATTTTCTTCCCCTTCCTCCGCCAGATTAGCTTTGTATCCTCCAGAATAATTTTCCCTTCTACCAGCATAACCGCCTCAACCACCTCGACGTCCTTCGCGGCCCCGTCCACGATCACTCGACTGACTTTACAGGAGTTTTGGGCAAAATCTGATGTAATGCCCTGAGTGACCACAGTTGTGGCAAACACCAGCCACAAAGAGAGGCTGATTGAAGGCGGCAAGGGCAGACTTGTCAACAACGGCTTGATCCCCCTGGAAATAGCCCTTGTTGGGCATCAACTTCAATCGAGCCTTTTCTTGTGCCATGGCAGCTATGGCTTCTTCTAAGGTTGGAAGCAGGGGCTGTGGTAGGAGTACATTCCTTCTATGCTCAAACACATGGTTAAGACCCTTCAAGAACTTCATCATCCGTTGTCGCGAAATATAATCCAATAACTTTTGAAAATGTTTCGCAAATGCTAGTTCGACTTGTGCATCTTCCACCCTAAGAGGATCATAGTGATCCAGATCAGACCAGTACTTCTTCAACAGTGTTGTATACTCAGAGATGGTACGGTCGTCGTGGGCCACCCAATCAAGTTCATCCTGCAGTTGGAAGACCCGTATAGGATTGCCTGAGCCTGAGTACATATCCTTCAAAGTCTGCCATATATCAGCAGCAGCCTCCATCGCCTCTACATTGCCCGTCACCTAGTCGGTCAAGGAGGCGGTCAACCATCCAGCCACAACATTGTTGACAATTTCCTAAATAGAAAACTCTTTTGAGGAGGGATCATCTGGCGCCTTGGTTTGGCCATTGACGTAGCCAACCAAGCCTCGTCCCTTCAGTGTTCGCATTGCCTACCGTGACCATTTCAAGTAGTTGGACGTTCCTTCCAACTTTGTCTCCAGCTTGTCCAGCTTCCCCATTTTGTAGGATGACAGATCCACATCAGTATGGATCACACATGGGGTTGCCTTGGTTAATCTCTTTGATAAAATATCATCAACCAAGGCCTTCATCTCATCTGCTGTCAGTTTATCACTGATCGAATCCATGGCGACTTTAACTGTGATTCGTCGTCGTCGTCTTCGTCGGTTTCGTCATCGTCGTCGTTATGTAAAGTCTTCAACAGAGACCTTACGAATGCGCTGTTAATGTGGCCAACATCGACGCACGCATGTAGATCCTAATTTGCAGATCGAGAACAAAAAAACAAAATAAAGTATTTTGTAATTCTGAAGGGCGTAATCTAGGAACAGATGGTACAAATAAAGCATTTGACGTCCATCCGTCTTTGAATAACCGTCCATATAATCTCTCTCGCAAATTAGAATTTTTTTATTTTGCAAAAAGGGGGGGTCGGTAGCAGTTGGGGTCAGAAGAGGGAGGCGTCGGGGGGGGGGCAGTAGCAGGGGGGGTTCGTCGGCGACAGCAGGAGGCGTCGGGACAGCAGGGGGGTCGTCGGCGGTAGCAGGGGGCGTCGGGCGGGGCAGAAGTGGGGCGTCGGACGGGACGGGGGGAACTGCCAGGGACAGCAGGGGGGGTTCGACGGCAGGGGGACGTCGGGGGGGCAAGGGGGGTGGGTTTGCCGGGTTGGGGAAGGGGTGGGAAAATTTTTTTTGTGTAGTTATGGCTCTGATACCATGTAGAGAATAATTGTTGTATATTTTATTAATTGGCTACTCGACTAATTATAAGGAGTCTAGCTCCTCTTCATACTACATTTTCCAATGTGGGACTAAGTCCCTTATTAGTTCTCAACAGATTTCTTCCTCCTTATACCATCCAAAAAATTCTTCCATTTCTTCTCTCCAAATTTTCATTCTTTGCTCGGCAAAGCTAAGTTCGGGTCACTCTTCCGGAACTTTGTGCAGCGACGGAAAGCCGATATAGCGGGAGTTTTACCACTAGGAGATCCGGATAAACTCTTAGGACAGTGCTTCATGCACGACTTTTCCGGAGGCTGGTAACATTAATTTATATTTATTTTGTTTGCAGATTTAAACAAGAAAAATAATATTTATCTAACAATAATTATATTGAATTATACACACTTGAAATTTGCTACATCATGGTGTGTGGAACTGGGTCACTAGTGACCAATTTCAGTGAAACTTCAGCAATATAGAAGGGTTATAAAGAGACGTTTGAGGAAACAGTTCTTCGATATAGTTTCGTGTCGGTCAGGATATTGGAACGTTTGATGTCTAGATCGATGGATGTAATGCCGCTATTTGTATTACCAAGGTCGATCCTAAGACCGGCACATAAACAACACCTGGGTAGACACGTAAAGGGTTCACGTATCCGTATCCTAACGGGCATATCGGAGATTTTTTTTACCCACTGCGTACCATTATGTTGTTCACTAACATATGTGTTCCACACTTCATGTTCTGTGAGCGAGAAGATATTCATAAGAGGAAGTGTACATGTCCCTAATCATCAAATAGTAAATATCATAATATTTCATCTGTGTGCTGGATATTAAGGAATTTCATATCCAAATATAAACTCACCACATACAAAAATTCATGTTAATGTATGTTTACAAATGCACACATATTGTACTGTCTAGTTTTTGTTGTAGCTGCTGCTACTATATGCAAAAACCAATTCCTCTTTCCTACTTTTTAGTCCCATATCGGCTGGGATGGAGGAACATCTTGTACATATAATGCTTCCCTCCTTATTGCATTTCTTAAATGTGTTGTGTGGGAGCTCCATCGGCCACATGCGCGCGCCGTTGCCGCCGCCCGGTCCGGCCCGGTTCGGCGCGCGTAACGGGTGCGGGTACGCGTCGAATACTGATTCAGGCCGAGACCCTAAAATCTTTTTTATTCCTCATCATTTATTTTTTGACCGTTACTATTCATTAATTCTATAACGTTTGGATATTTGTATAATGTCCAAATTCAATGTATCACATTTTTATCATGTGCTACAATATTTGTAACATTAGAATTTAATAGGTTGATTTAATCTCCTTTATTCCATCATTTGGCAATAGCCTATATATTGAGGTTTCCTCCTCTTCTCTTGCATACGAAAAATATTATTGCGAAACCTCTCTCTCTAAAATTCTCGTCTCTCTTCAAATACTGTTCTTCATTTGTTGCTCTGGGCAGAGCTAAGTCGAGGGTCACTCTCTCTAAGTCGTGTGCGGCAAGGAGATTCAGGTGGAGCGAAAATTTTACCACTGGGAGCGTTCGGATACGGTCTGCACATAGATCCGAGCTAACTCTTAGAGTAGTGCTACGTGCGTGACTTTTCCGGAGGCCGGTAACATTTAATTAAGTTTATTTTCTTGCAAATTTAAAACGAAGATTTATTCAAAAATTCCAACAATCTAAGAGTTAGCTTTTTATACAAATATTAACCTACTGTTACATACACAGTTGTTTGCTTGCTTCTCAATATATTAGCCTATAATTAGTTGTTTGCTTGCAACCACATTTGTTTGCTTGCAACTACATTCAGTTAGTTTGCTTACAATTTGTTTGTTTGCTTGCAAGAAAATTGACTTCTGTGTTGGCTTAAAAATTGGGTTCTAAAAATTGAGCTCTGAATATCTTAGCCTAAATTTTCATATGTCAGCATACTGTTAGCAAAGGTTGCTTACCATATAATATTCATTATTTGTTACTGTTCATACTCAGAATATTTGTTTAGCGTTGGTTCTGTTGACTTCTTAATTTGAATACAAATAATTTGGTTGATAACTTGCTCAAGAAAACCTTTGGAAATATTCTGTCACCAAATAGCAAAAGTTGTTTGTTGCCTTCAAACAATTTTTCATTTTGTTTGCTGCATTCAAACCATTTTCCAGCGTATACTAAATTTGTTTTCTAGCAAAGTTTGCTGCATTCATACTAAATTAGTTTATCCATACAAACTAAGATTGTTAAACAGTTTGTCTTTTAGCAAAAGTTATGCATAACTAATAATTCGCTTACGATAATTTTTTCTTTCATCATGCAAATAGCACCTAATTTGCTCTATTGCTTCAGTTACCAATTTTTTGCTTCCTTTATACACAATTTGTCTTTTAGCAAATTTTCTCTACCGTTAATAATTGTCTTTAAGAAAATTGTTAGATAATTATTTTAGACAATTTTTGCTAGACAATATTTGTTAGAAAATTGTTAGATAATTTTTGCTAGACAATCTTCATATAAATTGTCAACAATTTTTGTACTATTAATTATTGTTAGACAACTTTCTTATTCAATTGTCCTCATTTAAGATGCACATGGTTTAACAAATCTTGGCTAGATATTGTTTAATATTTGTTAATTGTCATATCAGTAACAAATATATTGTTATTTGTTATATAACTATTATTGCTTCATAAGTCTGTTTCTAGAAATTAACATATTAGATAAACATAATTCTGTTAGTATCTTTTGCCAATACTAGTTGGGTAGTTTCTTTTACTCAATATTTCAATTTAGGTTAAATTAAACAATTAATTGATTTAGTAAAAAAATTAATTTTAAAGTTATAAAGTAGAGATTTTTTTGGGGAACAAGCCGAAAGGGCCCTTCTGTCAACAAGGCATAAAATCGTCTAAGCGACCGGTACTTAAGTGTTCCTAATGAACCTCCGCTTGCTGGGATCCGGCCCCTACAGCTAACCCAGCCTTATCAAAACTTGAAAAACTAAAATTTTAAAAGAAGATTACTAAAATTATTTGAATTGTCGATTTTTAGCTTAAACTATCTTTATTGAGTAAATTAATTTTGCAGCTTTTTGGAATCATATTCTTAAGTTCTAAATAGACTTAGAACAGAAAACAGATTAGGTTAAGTCCATTACTAGATCTGATTCTAAAGCTAAGGTAAACCCTATAGAAATCCATGACAAACCCAAACCTAATCGCTAAGGAGACCTCCTTCAAAGGGGAAGGCTCTAACAAGTCAGAGGCTAACATGATTCTGAATGGGTCTTCTAGCTCCTCTAGGTCTGTAAGCTATCAACCTATAATTAACATTTCCTACCATTCTGATGATTGGTGGTTGGATCCTGGAGTAAATGTTCATGTTTCTTTTGATCGCTCTAGTTTTTCAAACTATCAGGAATCGGGTGGAGGAGGTGTGACCCTAGGAGATGGCTCAATGGCACAGATTGTAGGAAGAGCAAGAATAGACCTGAAGATGACATCAAGAAAAATTCTACCTCTCTATGATGTGCTTCATGTGTCATCGGTTAGGAGAAATCTAGTTAGTGGATCCCTACTTGTAGCCTCAGGATACAAAATTGTAATGGAGGCCAATAAAGTAGTTTTTTTCTAAGAATGATCTTTTTGTGGGAAAATAATTTGTAAAAGATGGACTCTTTATTTTGAGTACTATGAATAAAATGTCAAATCCTTCTTTGGTTGTTGCTAATGTTGAATCCTCCAATGTTTGGCATGGTAGAATAGGTCATGTGAATTTAGGATCTATTAAAAGAATGATGAACTTAGATCTTATCCCTAAGACTCCAATAGACGATGAACACAAATGTGAGATCTGTGTTCAAGCCAAACACACTAGATTACCTTCAAATCTGTCCATAGGGATTCTGAACTCCTAGAACTTATCCATAGTGACGTTTGTGATTCCAATAAGGTTTTGACCCGAGGCAGCAGGAAATACTTTGTTACTTTTATAGAAGATCATTCAAAGTATTGTTACACCTACCTCTTTAAAACCAAATATGAAGTTCTAGAAAGATTCAAGATCTATAAATCTGAAGCTGAGAACTAGTTAGATAGAAAGATTAAGATCCTTAGATCAGATCGTGGTGGGAGTATACCTCAAATGAAATGACTAACTTCTGTGAAGAGCACAAAAATATTCATGAGGTAACTGCTCCGTATTCACCACAATCCAATGGAGTTGCTGAAAAGAAGAATCATACTTTGTTAGACATGGTCAATGCCATGCTTCTCAGCTCAGGTGCCCCTGATAATCTATGGGGAGAAGCCCTTTTATCAGCTTGTTGTATCCTTAATAGGATACCCAGTAAGACTAATAAAAAAACCCCATATGAATTATGGAAATGTCAAACCCCTAGGACTAATTACCTCAAAGCTTGGGGATGTCTAGCTAAGGTAGGGATTCCAGAACCCAAAAAGATGAAGATAGGTCCTAAGACTGTATATATTGTGTTTATAGGATATACCCTAGATAGTAATGCCAATAGATTTTTTATAACCCATTCTAAAGTAAATAAAATCTCTAATAACACAATTATAGAAGCTAGAGATACAGTTTACTTTGAGAATATATTTCCATTCAAGGATAGAACCTCTTCATCTTCTTCCAACCCTTCTCTTACTCCATCTACTAGTTTTCATGATCAAATATCAAGTTCACAACCTGAACAAGTCATAGAACCTAGAAAAAGTAAAAGAGAAAGGATTGAAAAGAATTTAAGAGAAGAATTCTTCACATTTTTGATAAAGGGTGATCCATCAACTTATGAGGAAGCCATATCTTCTCCTGATACTCCTTTCTGGAAAAAAAAGCTATTAATAATGAGTACAACTCCATTATGGAGAACAATACTTGATTTTTAGCACATCTTCCTTTAGGCAGCAAATCCATAGGTTGTAAGTGGATCTTCAAAAAGAAACCTAGAGCCGATGGTACCATAGAAAAATACAAGGCTAGACTAGTAGCCAAAGGATTTACCCAGAAGAAAGGATTATATTATTTTGATACCTACTCTCCTGTAGCTAGGATCACTTCTATTAGAACCCTCCTAGCCCTAGCTTCCGTCCATGATATGTTGATTCATCAAATGGATGTAAAAACAACATTTCTAAATGGAGATTTAGAGGAAGAAATATATATGGAACAACCTGAAGGTTTTATTGTTAAGGGCCAAGAAAAGAAGGTTTGTAGATTAGTAAAATCTCTTTATGGCCTAAAGCATGCTCCCAAGCAATGGCACAACAAATTTGACAAAGTCATTATAGAATTTAGTTTTGTGCCAAATGAATATGACAAATGTTTGTATTCTAAAATTATAAATGAAAATTGTGTCATCTTATGCTTGTATGTTGATGATATCCTTATTCTAGGATCTTCACTGAAATTGATAAATAACACCAAGAAGTATTTATCTATCCAGTTTGACATGAAAGACCTAGGTGAAGCAAACCTGATCCTAGAAATGCAAGTGTCCAAATGCAAAAAGGGCTATAATCCACATTCAATTGAGAAAATGCTAAGGAAGTTTGAGTATTTTGACAAAAAACCTGCCCTTACACCTTATGACAGTAATGTTGTTCTCAAGAAGAATGAAAGATCACCTATAGAACAACAGAGATATTCATAGATGATTGGGTCCCTTATGTACATAACAAATAGGACCAGACCAGATATTGCATTTGCCATTGGGAGACTAAGTAGATATACTAGTAACCCAAATCAACCACATTGGACTGCATTGGACAAAGTGTTTAGATATCTTAAGGGTACTCTAGATTATAAACTTCATTATACTAGACAACCTGATATCATAGAAGGTTACTCCGATGCAAATTGGGTAACTGATTCACATGATGTAAAATTCACTACTGGATATATTTTTACCCTAACATGAGCTGTAATCTCCTGGAGATCATGTAAACAAACTATCATTGCTAGGAGTACAACAGACTCTGAAATGATAGCTTTAGGTACTACCTGTACAGAAGCCGAATGGCTTAGAAATCTTATTATGTATATACCAATTTATGTTCATCATGTTCATCCTATTTCTATAAACTATGATAATAAATTATTATAGAACTACTAAAGCATGATTTTGTGAATGCTAAGATGAACAGGCACCTGCAGTTGCGCTTCAAGTCAATAAAGAGCCTATTGGGCAAATATGTGGTTCTTGACTATATAAAGTCAGAAAGAACCTTGCAGACCATTTGACGAAGGGTCTGTCTAGAACATTGATCCTAGAATCATTGAGGGGAATGGGGTTAAGCCCACAGTATAGTCACCAGCAGTGGCAACCCAACCGAGTCTGACTGGAGATCCCAAGAAGCAGGTTCAATGGGTAGAAACAAGCTGGATTATGTGACTATTATAGAATACTGGCCCTGAGATTAAGTTTTATTTAAAATAAAAGCCCAAGAGGATGTACATGTGTACATTGATGCCCCATCCCTATGGTGACAGTGTTCCTTGTGTGATATGGATAGGATGAGTTCAAACTCTTAATAATTCCAAGCATGATATGCAGGGTTGATTCCTATCACCAACCCTTGAGGACTTACCTAAATGAGAGGTCGTGAGGGCCACGACTATAAGACAGGACGATCCTAAACAACTCTCATGAATGTGTACAAGTGTGCATGGCCAATCAAACACACCATCCGATAGACCCAAGTACCTCTAGACTTTTTGCATGGGTGCATGGAATCTAAGATGAATGAGTATTGTGTTTTTGATGATTAGGGGCATGTAATACTATATGGAGTATGTTTGTGACCATTTTAATATCTATATGGCCAATACTATATGGAGTATGTTTGTGACCATTTTAGTATCTCATCACAACCATTTCTTTAGTGCCCTTCTCCCTAAACTTTTTGCATGGGTGCATGGAATCTAAGATGAATAAGTATTGTGTTTTTGATGATTAGAGGCATCAACGAATGGTTATTGGTACGAATAGGATAATATTCGTATTCATATCCGATTTTTTTTTGTAATATTCGAATCTGATTCGATATTCGAATGAATCTCTTTTTTGATAATTTGAATTCGTATCCATCTAGTTTAGCAGATATCAAATAATATCCGATCCAATCAGCTAAAAAAGTTCCAATATTATTATTCAAACATTCGAAATATTAAAATTTTAGTTATTATCTGAATATCCGAAAACCAAATTCAATTATTCTATTTGAGCCATTTTATCTTATGTTGAAAATTCCAAGAATGCTCAATTTGAACCGACCATTTATATATCTACGTATTTGAGCCTTTTCATATTCTATTGTAAATTGTAATTAATAGATATTATATATATATATATATATATATATATATATATATATATATATATAAAAATATATATATATATATATATATATATATATATATATATATATATATATATATATATTATAATATAGAGGTAGAAAAGTAATAAATGAAATTGAATTATGTAAAAGTCAGTTGAGAATAAAATCCTTTAATCTTCTCTAGTAATTATTATTTATTATATAAACATTATACTATAATATATATAAATTCGGATATCCGAATCCAATAAACGAAATTTACAATTTAAAGTCGGATAGGATATTAACAAATTCGAATACCTTAATATCCGAATTCGTATCAAAAAAGATAATATTCAAAAAATATTCGAATATCTAAATCCGATATACAAAATTTTGGATAATATCCAAAAATTCGAATACGGAATCGAATTATGTACTATCCATTGATAGGTCTGTTGACGATCTGCATTTTCTTGGTCCTAATCTAAAGATTGGAATAATTGCAATGTTTATTAACTTTTGATTATGGGTATCCACTGTCCTTGTTGTGGAAACCTGCTTTGCAATGATTATAAACCCACCTACCATTTCAAATTAAATAAAAGATTATTCTTAGAATTGTGGTTATCAAGATGATGCTTTATGATGTCAAAGAAGAGCCGTCACTTGTTTTTTCTTATTTAAAATTCGGATGAGCATCCCCTTAAGATTTTTTTAAAGGGCTCTGGGATGCAGTCAACAATTTTCTAGTTTTGTGGAGTGTTTGCAGCAATTAATACTGGATATTTAGAATTTGGATCTCAAATAAGTTTTAGAATTTGTGTTTAGATTTTTATATTGTACATAATTAGTGATTGGTCTTAAAAGTGTCACAAATGCCTCAAAAGTGTCACTAACTATTTTTGGTGACACTTTTGAGACCCAAATACTAATTATATATAATATGGAGACCCAAACACAAATTTCAGAACTTATTTGAGACCCAAAGTCTAAATATTCCTGATACTTATTGATAATCTTAGCAGCTGGGCCTCTTGAGAACCATGTTACTGAACTCATACACAACTAGAATTGGGACATCCATGAAAAATTCTTAAACAATCGAACAACATAATCTAAATAGTCAAATGGGATCAAGAAACAATTTGGATCTCAAAATTGTCCAAAATTAGAATTGTTGGTGCTCTTGTTCCTTGACATGAAGAGAGCTTGCTCTCAACATGCCTAGTAAAGTTTAGTCCCACATTGAAAAAGTACCATGAGTTATCTCAACAAATATACTTGTATGTGTTGTTGGGATATGCACATGGGGGGATGACCCTAAAGAGAGAACCATGTGGGTGATTTTACTAGGAGGTAAGGATAAGGCTCCAAGAAAAGCATTTATGCTTTTTGCTCTTGAAAAATTAATTTCCATTGGGGTTAAGCCCGACTCGGACTCGGACTCGGGCTCATGTGGCATTTTTTTGGCGCACGTTGCGCAGCCACGTTACGCAGCCCAGTTATGTTGCCTGGTGTGCGCCCAGGTTGCGTTGGGTTGCGCAGGGTGCGCAGTTGCGCTGGGTTACGCAGGCTGCGCACGTGTGCGGGTGCGCTGGCTTGCGTAGGGTGTGCTTGTGCATAGGTGCACAAGTGCGCGGGTGCGCTGGGTTGCGCGGGGTATGCGGGTGCGCTGGTTGCGCCTGGTTGCGCTGTGTGCGCAGTATGCGCTGTTTGTGCTGATGGCACGCGTGCAACCTGTTCAGTTGGTGCAACACGCACTGTTTGTGGTTGTCCATGTTCTGACTTATTCGTAACGTGCGATAACTGATCCTGATAATTCGGATCTGACATCAAATCGTTGCGCACATCTCGGATCTGGGCAGTTACAGTAGTGGCTATATTTTTAGAGTCTCTCTTCTCTCTCTATATACTTCTTAGACTTCAGAAATTCACGAAGAGAGAAGAGAGAGCTGCTGCGCACCTTGTTCCTCCTCGTGCAACTGGAGTTCTGTCCTTGTCTTTCCAAACAAACCGTCTTAGAGCAGACTACCAGAGCGTTCCAGAGTTCACTCGAACTTACTGGTTCCTGGAAGCTGACCGTGTGGATGGATCTAGCTTTGAGCAATGGTGTTCTTGACACCCCAGCATGCCACCACCTTCCATCTATCGTCTGTCATCTTCGCTGCTGTCTTTAGCATCGATTAGTACCTTCTGTTTAGAAGTACTACTATGGTTTGCTACATTTACGAAGTCTTTTTAGATTTTCGTATTCCAGAATCCTCCTAGGATCTCTGTTGTGCATCTTTCTTGAAGCGTTGCGTTGAAACGTTATTTTTATAATTGTTTTATTCTTTCAGTTTTCCATCGTAAATTGTGCCCCGGTTCTAACAATCTCAAAGCTAGACCCGAAAAGATGGAAAACTCTCGTGCCTCTCTTCTCGATACCAGCTTTAACAAACTGGAAAAGTTTGATGGAGAATACTTTCAAATCTGGAAGAGAAAAATCACCCTCAATCTCCAACTAGTTAAAGTCGATCATGTGTTGATTGAGACTGAACCAACGATTCCAGAAGGACCGACGACTCCAGAAGGTGGTACAACAGATGCCATTGCTGCTGTACAAGTCAAACTGACCAAATAGAGAAGGGATAATAGTCTTTGTAGGCTTTTGATTCTGAATGCAATGTAGGACTCCCTGGCAGAGTTATACTCTAAGAATACTTATGCCAGGGACATCTGGGAGTCCTTGGGAAAGCTGTATGAAGATGACGACAATATATCAAAAATCTTAATCGTCGAGCGGTACCATAAGTGGCTCTTCAAAGACGAGAAGGCAATGCTGCCTCAGGTAAAAGAGTTCTTGAAGTTGAGCCAGAAGCTAGGAGACAAGAAAATGCCCCTCGTCGACAAATTTGTCGTTGGAGGAATCGTCCCGAAACTTCCTGCTAGATAGAGTACTTTTTATGCAAGAATGCATCAAAAGGAGCTGGACATTAGCTTGGAAGATCTACTTCAAGAGATCCATGTTGAGGATGAGATGCGTTCTCAACAGAAGATGGACACTTTGTCCAAACAGTTGGCTAAGGCCAATCTAGTGTAGACGAGAGAGCGCAAGGGGAAGCAGGCGGCTTCTTATCCCAAAAAGAAGAATTCCACTAATCTGAAAGCGAAGGGTCCTTCATTCAAGCAACAGAAGTCCAAGTCCCAAGTGACTTGCTTCAATTATGGCAAGAAAGGCCACTAAAAGAGTGAATGCAGATCCAAGTCCAAACAATCAGTGGAAGGTGAGCCTAGTAAGGTTTCCTTGGTTTCTAACATTGTTTCTATGATCGCTTAGGTCACAACTGTGGGGGCTGAATCTGATTGGTGGATATACACCGGTGTGACGTGTCATGTCTGTTCTGACAAGGAATGGTTTGTCACGTATCGGCCAACGTCTAAAAAAGTTGTCATGAAGAACCAGGCCCAAGCTGAAGTTCTGGGGATCGGGACTGTAGTGCTAAAACTTACTTTCGGAAACACTCTGACGCTCCAAGGAGTGAAGCATGTTCCAGTGATTGCCAAAAACTGATCTCTGGAAGCCTACTTAGCAATGCAGGCTTAAGGATGGACATTAATGCTGGTCAGATGGTGATGTCCAAGAAGGGAACATACTTCGGAAAGGCTTATCAAACAGAAGGGATGTTTAAAATTCAGCTTGTAAACCAGTCTAAGAAAATCAATGCAATCACTCTTTCTGATTATTCTCTTGAGTTGTGGCATAATAGGCTAGGACATGTTCATTGTAAAAGAATAAACAAAATGTCTAGTCTAGAACTTATCTCCAAATATGGGGGTAAGGTAGAGAGGTGTGAAGTATGTGCTCATACAAAGATCACTAGAAAACCCTTTCATCGGGTCAATCGAAGCACAGATCTTTTGGAGTTGGTACACTCCGATATCTGTGACTTCAAACAATTCTCTACAAGCCAGGATGAAGTATTTCATAACCTTCATAGATGACTTCTTTAAGTACGCATTCGTCTACTTGCTCAAATCTAAAGACGAAGCGTTCGAGAAGTTCAAAGAGTTCAGGACCGAAGCTGAACGGCAAACTGGACAACAACTCAAGAGGTTGAGAAGTGATCGAGGCAGAGTATCGTTCTCATGAATTCGTATCGTTCTATAAAGAACATAAAATTATCTGCGAGACTACTGCTCCTTATTCTCCTCAATCTAACGGAGTAGCAGAGAGGAAGAACCGAACGTTGACAGAAATGATGAACTATATGCTGCTAAGTACAGGTCTTCCAAAATGCTACTAGGGAGAAGCTGTATTAACGGCCACTTTCATTCTGAATAGAGTAACATATGCAACTTCTGCCATAACTCCTCATGAACTCTGGTTCAAAGTCAGACCTAACTTGAATGTCATTCGAGTGTGGGGGTGTCTGGCTTATATGAAGCTTCCAGATCTGAAGATTCAGAAGCTAAGGACAAGGACTACGAAGACGATCTTCTATGCCGAGAAGAGTGATGCTCGAAGATTTCTTGATGTAACGCCCCAGTCCCAAAATACGTAGGACTAGAAACGTATCATGCCAGCTATCTACATACGAAGTATACTCCAATATATGGATATCTCGTATGTACACATAAGCTATAAAATATAGTAACCATGAAGCTAATCTCATCCACAAACCAATATATCATAAAATCAACTTATTAAAGTCATTTGTACAAACGTTGGACGGAGACAAAGTCCACTACCAACTATCTCAAAATAAAATGTAAACGAAGTGAATCGATAAAATATCAAACGAACCAAGCACAATTCTCTTTGAAGGAAGGAAGAAGATCACGGCCTTGGCTAGAACACCTGCAGTAAATCATGAAAGCATACACCTGGAGAGATAACCAGGTCCTCAAAGGGACGTAACAAGATACAGAAAGAACATGCCATGTAACTACATAAGTAAAAAAAATACTATAAACTACAACACAACAAGGTACCAAACCATTTATGTGATATGCACTTTGAGGACAACGTTCTACGCAGGAGATGTAATAGATTCACACAAGCAAGTAATAAATAGTGGCCGTCAAGTAGCGCTCATCCGAGACACTATCGGCCGGACAGCACGTAGTGCTCATCCGAGTCACTATCACCCATAATGTGTGTAAAAAAATAAATGTAGCCCCTATGCTAGTAGCTGTCCCCTCCCCCCAATGATACTATACATGTATCGTAACCACGACACACCAACACGTGTCGTTTCTACAACACGATTTATATTCAATAATTGTCAAGTCTTCTAACATGCATCTATTGACAGTTATTCCTACGCATACGCACGGGTGATCAGCCAACACGCAAGTGACCACTATATGATACTCATAACCCACACACAACTCGTGATATCGTGACAAGTAAATGACATGCACTCTATTGACGGTAGTCACTTAACTCTAGGTCCACATGCAAAAAAAAATAATAAACAAGGAATATAGATACAATAAAATGCAACTAAATGTAAGCAGTAAATATGGCAAGGTATCTTGCCTGATTCTGTGTTGTAAATATGAAACGCCGCTCCCGCGTCCACGCCTCCGGAACCCGACGCTCCTAGATAATTAATTAACTAAATTAAGTCACTACTTATGAAACTTACAATACGAATTAATTATTCAAATTAATATGTTAAAATCATATTCAATCTCTCGTGGAACCATTTAGATCCATACAATCACACACAGGTTCCACGAGACATCGAAACACAGTTTTAGGGTTTCTAACTTTTAATTAGTCGGTTATGCCCCTACTTCAATAACATACTTAAAAATCATATAAAAATCATAAAAATAATATTTAAACTAATTTTCTACAGATTTATCTCTAAAATTCTAGAATTAATATTTCTAAAGACATTTATGACTAGTTGATTAATAAGTCAGCTAGTCTACCCGAAACACACCCAAAACATAGTTAATGACTCAAAATTGCTAAAATAACCAAAAATATATTTTAAATAGAAATAAAATAATTTATTTCATAGAATAATATTAGAGGTACAAGGGTTGAGTTATACTACAAGTTTGGAACATTATAGGTCAGTCGGTTACCCGAAATTAGCTAGTTTTGACCTATAATTTTTTCGACCAGATTTGAGTTGCTAAAATCGTGGAATAATACTTAAAAATCCTAATTTATTTATATGAACACACATAAAATTCAGTTTCGAAAATAGGCACCAATAACTCATAGCACCTTTACAATGGGGTTAATTTTGATCCTACCGACACATGAATATTACGCATATATTTCATGAAACCTTTATGGATGATTATACCTAACAAAAGCCATCAAAATATGATTTCTACAGAATTAATAACATATTTTCTACAGAATTTAGCAAAAAAATTTAGAAGAAAAGATTTGGGTTCTTACCAAAGATCCTTGCTAGAAAGGGTGATGATGACTTCTCTTCACCAAAGCTCCAATCTTTTTTTCTATACTCGCTTGCTAATCCTCTATTTGTGAGTATAAGAGAGTTGATAATGGCTATAGAGGATTGGATGGGAGAGATAGAGTTTTTAGGGTTTGTTTTGAGGGGTTTCGGGGATGTATGGTGGAGGAGATGAGTTTTTGTGAAGGATGGAGAGATGTGCAATGGAGGAGATGATGTATAGATGCTATTGGGAGTTTGTTTCTGCCAAAATTATGGAGAGGGAGAGGGGTTTTGGTCGGCCAAAGGTGAGGGAGAAAAAGATTAGGATTTGGTTAAGGTTTGGGATAAGTTGGTATATTTAAACATATCCTTAAATAAATTTTAAGCAATCTAGGATTTAAATCCTATTTAATTTGATGCATTCGGCCATGCGAGATTTGCTTGGCCAAAATTATCATGGTGGGGGGTCCACTTGGCATGATTTGGTTGTTTGGTGAGTTGGCAAGTTGATTGGATTTAGGATTTAAAAAGGGGTTTCCTAATATATAACTATTTAATTCTATCTATATAATTACACTAAAAAATTTGAATTAAATACAAATAAGTGTAATTATTAATATTTATTAATGCCCAACATGCCTACATAGGGTTGGGTTTGGCTTGGAAGAGGTTTGGGAAGGATTGGTGCAACCGGGTCTCCTAAAAAGTCATAAAGGCTTCTTAACTAATTAATTAAATAAAAATATAACTTGTGCCATAATTTGAATGGTTAACATGCAAGAGATTACAATATGACCATGGTATTCCTAACATGGCTAGCATACTAGTTAAAGCACCCGACTACGCTAGGAATGCCATACTTTCTAGTCGTCTTGCATATTCAAACTCAACTATGGCTATAGTCCTTTTATATAATATAAATAAGATAAAAATAAATTAGAATTAAATAAAATCCAAAAATAATTTAAATATTCCTTTAAATTATAAGGGTTTTTACTCTTGATATTGAGTCAAATCATATCATCGAATCTCGCGATGCTGAATACTTTGAAGACAAGTTTACAAGACACAAAAATATTGTTCTCCCAGACATTTCGAAGAATGATGTAGGTGCAAATGAGACTGAGGTCTCATATGAGCTAGTAGTCCAAGATGAAGTTGTTGGTGGCGAAACAACAATTGAACTAGAACTCGCTGAGCTGTCGAAGAAGCGAGCAAGAAAGCCGAAGAGCTTCGAAGATGACTTCGTCACCTATCATGTGGAAGCAGATCCGCTTACCTATGATGAGGCGATGAAGACCAGAGATACTGTCTTCTGGAAGGAGGCAATAGACAATGAAATTGACTCAATTATCTCCAATAACACATGGGTGTTAGTTGATTTGCCCGAAGGAGTAAAATCTATCGGATGCAAGTGGATCTTTAAGAAGAAGATAAAAGCTGATGGAACCATTGACAAGTTCAAGGCCAGACTAGTTGTCATGACCCGCACCCAGTATAGGGGCATGAGAAGTGGGTACGTCCAGCCTACACTGCAGTGTCGACGGTAGAACGCTGTTCTAGGTCACTATCTAATCAACAACTCATGCAATAATATAATATACCTGTCACAATCTCAACTCCGAATGGAGGACAAGTATAAGATACGATAATACTCAATCACAATCTAAGCACGATAAGATAACACATGAGTCTAACAACTATATGAAACTCAAGCAACTTAAATAAACTTCTAAACAACATCTCAAACAATCTCAAATACAACTCAATTTCCACTTATTACAAACAAGTTCTAAAAGTGAAACTAAACCATAAACTAGTAATCTAGTCCAAGTTCTAGTGGTCCTCTAGGCTAGCTGTGAATCTCCAGGTTACCTGTAATATTTTTAACAGGTCCAGTCAGGATAGGAGCGAGCACAATACATCTTACGCAATTTATAACATGTTGAAAAATATAAAGCATGCAAAAGAGTAAGATACATGGACTGTAAAGAAATATATATAAAAATGAAAGAGATTTGATAACTGAAAATATCTATATACATGATAAGTAAGAACTGTAAGTAACATGTGATTTAGAGCATACGATGGTTATATAAACGGGTTAGGACATATACAAGATTTTACAAGATTGTACAAGATTTCACAAGCTTTCACAAGATTGTACAAGATGGGATTTTGATCACATAACCATTTCCTACTCACCCTCCCGAATCAATACACAAGGATCCAGTCAAGTTACGTTACCTTGTACAAGAAGTTTTTATCATGTTTGCTCACGTGATCATGAGAGTACAAGATTACACAAGAGTATATATGAAAGCGGTGTACATGAAATACAAGATGTTCATGAAAAGCACATGACAACTGTATCTGATGCACCCCGAGGTAGATAATATCGCATGACAAGATCCATATAGTACCAATCCATGATAATAATGTGACAGCATCATGTAAAGTAATCTAGAGTAAGAATATAAATCCTAACAAGTATGAAATAATCAGAGAATGTACTCGCCTGATACCCTGAACAACTGACATGAAAAGATGGCTAGCTGGAGTCACAGAGTCCTAGTTAGAGCAACATAAGTTATAAAGAGTTTAATTTATATGGTAATTGAAATTATAATGCAATCTACATGAGTCTAAGTCAATCTAGGTCAAAGTCAACTCTTGGTCAACTCTAGTCAATTATAAAGTCAAATTAGGTCAACTCCAGTCAACTGTTGTAGTGCCCCATCCCGCAAAGTCAATCGGAGGAATCGAAACGCCGACGGCGTTCGGACTTGGCCTTACAACGGCGATTCGAAGACATCGCACAGGTGGGGTAGTTTCGGTGAACTTGCCTCATCTCAGCCTTCACTTAATAAATCGTATGTTTTCAACTTGCACAAGTAGGCTTAATGATAAAAGAGACGAATCCACATAGCTAAGGGAATAATCCCGACGGATCGGATCGAATCGAGTTTAGAACATGGAAAACGTCCCACGGTCTGATTAGAGTTGGTGCTCAGCGTGCTTTGAAAATGACACTCGGTCCTTTATCCCGTGGCTTGGGAGAAAGAAAGTTAGTATTCGACACAAACGATGAGTTAGCCTATGTGAATAGGCATCGCCGCGTAAATGCTCTATAAAGCATGCACGTTTCCACTGCGCAAGGCTTGGCATAGCCTTGGCTCGTCCCTCGGTTTAAGTTGTGGGCTTGAGTAAGTTAGGCAAAGTTATGCCGGTCGACCTAAGTCATTTCAAGTGCCGTCTCGCTCTTTCTGCGGTTGTCAAGTTAAATAGTCCCACGAACTCAAGGACCGTCATATAACGTATGACTTGGGTGATAGCGTCGCGTAGGACAGAAGTCAGTTAAAGGCACGAGCCATGGTTGGCACGATATAAAGTTAGCCACGGCCCATGGCACTTAAGGAACACATTTTGTTCAAGTTAAGTTGGAAGGCTACGTAGTAGTCGTTCCCTCGAGTTCAAAGAAGTTCGAGGCGGTCCCTCGGTTGGGAGCCTCGCGTTCCTATCCATGTTAAGGTATTTCAAGGCGGTCCCTCGGTTGGGAGTCTCGCGTTCCTATCCACGTTAAGAAGTACGAGGCGTTTCCTCGGTTAGGAGTCTCGCAGCCCCGATGAACGAAATGCAAAGGGTGGTTCAGAGCACGAGTTGCTAAGTATAGTTCCAGTCGTACCAACAAATTTGGCCATACATTTACGTGAGTCTAGATGTCTCGTAGGTGCGTGGTCATTGGATACCTTGTCGACAAGGATTTCTGCCTAGACTGGTTATACGTCGGGGCACCGAGCCCAGTCGTCCTAGGAGGTAGACGTTATAGCAACGCATGCTTTTATTGCGTGGGTAGTCAGAGGCTTTCAACGGGCTCGCTACCTGCGCTGAAGGACCCGCCGTCTAGGCTTGTCATGCCAGTGGCCTTTCATATAGAAATTGGCGTATTAAGCGGCGAATCCGCATACACGGTGTCGGTCATAACAAAGAAAGCGTAAGCACGGTATGCGTTGAATTGGTGAACTGTGTGCTCGGTTGCACCCAAAGTATTATAAAGCCTATGATTCGGTTATACATAAAGACACGTGCTTTGGCACGAGATACGGCATTGTGCTTGAGTTCTCAACACCGGTTCCACAAGTTGGGTTATACATTTCGAGTTAAGTCTGGAAGGGCCGTAGGGCAAGTTGGTTAAGTTATGTTAAGTTGCTGGGCATGACCTCGAGATGTGAGGCACGGCCGCATGGTCACAACACGAGTGTAGGCAAGACTAAGCGAGGAGGCACTGCCTCGGCGATACTAAAGCTCGAATCGAGTTCATTGCACGACCGAGTCGTTACGTCCCAGTGTATGGTACAAAATGGCAAGCATGAGGCAATAAGTTGACGTTATTGGAACGAGAAGGTCTAGCGGTAAAGTATGGGTACACTATTAGTGCAAGGCACGGTGACGGTCTAAAGACACTAAATTGGCCGAGCGTCGGTCCTAAAATCGATCATAAGGCAAGACTAGAAAGACAATCGTAAAGGAGGCTTGTATTGCACAAAGTAAAATAAACTTGTCGATTTTGTATGGGTGGGCGAGGAGCTTACTCCACCAGTACAGTTGAGTACTGACACCCACACAGTTTCCATATGCAGGCACAGGTAGAAGCTTGTGACGCGGAGCTCGCTTGGATGCGTCGAGGTACGGAGTTCCTTGGTGGTTCGAAGCGTGCGGCCGCATGGATCGAAGACTTATACGTGACATAATGTATGGACATCGCCTTCCGAAGCTTTTGCTGGATTCGAGCATTGAATTGAGAGATGAGAGAGAGCAAAGTGACTTGTAAAGTGAGAAGAGTGAGTTTGAGTGATTGTAATCTTGGCCTTGCGCCCCCAATGTAACCATTATTTCGATATCAATAAAGATTATCTTTTGAGTAACTTGTGTTTTGATGTATCTACTTGGGACTTCTGGGCGACGATCCCGTCGCCGCCGATGTAATCAGCCGTTATGTAACTTTCTTGCACGAGCGCAACCTAGGCTCGTGCGGCATCACGCCTTAGCGAGGATGATTGCTCCTACGGGAGCGGGGCATGACATAATGGTATCAGAGCACGGTTTTACGTCCTTGGACTATCGATCGAATTTTTTAACTTCGTTGTTTCCGCGAACTCTGAATGTTGCTTCCGTAAGTCGATATCGTTGGTGCGCTCTCTCAAACGTCCCTCGGCATGTCGATACAATAAGTCTAATATTTTCAAAAGCTCGTACATACATTCGATCGAACGCATCGATAGGCGATAGCCTTTGGGCCGAACGGTGCCGACCTTGAGTTGATAGAAGACACGTGCTAAAAGTTAGCAAATGCGTTGTGTTCTTGAACGACCTTACACAAATAATAGCGAATGAGCACACGAGACCGAAGTATAGTTCGAACGGGATGGTTATGCACACAGCCTTTGGCTAAGTTGTGCCGATTATCGCGCACCTCGACCTTTTGGTGCAATCGAGTTGCGATCAATATCAAGTATCGCTCGATCGAGAACAAAGAATGCTATCGAACTAACGCTTAGGCGTACACGGAAGATTGTTTTGGGATTTTGAAGAATAGTACGAATGACTTAGTGCGTCGATGCGACATGAACGATTACGTTAGGGATTCGTCGAACGAATCCGAAACATATCTTAGCGAATAACGCGAACGTAATTTGGGCTAGATTGGATGACTCGAATTTCGAGTGATGTATGGTCCATCTTGGAAATCATACTAGCGAAAGATTAAGGATTGCACGAGTACGAAACACAAAAACGATTGAGTAGGTAAAATCGAATCGAGGAAATTGATACGGATAGTATATGAAAAGTTAGCACGACAGGTAGATATCGTGCACGAAAGGTTTGACTTTGAAGTTACGCAAATGACTCTGAGGATTGAAATCGATGTACTCGATGGTTTGAGTTGTATGGAATGATGCGAATTGAGGAAATACTTTAGTCGATGACTTAAGATAGACGGATAAACGATACGTGAATTTGGGTTAAAAAAATTGATCTGGTGAACGATTCGAGGAGATTATCCAGTCGAACGATAGCATCATTCGCACGACTCAAAATTCGTTGCAAAGGAAGATCGTCAGGTTATGCCTATCGTCGATGGTATTGAGGCGTATCAAAGATCGATATGCGATAACTCAGGGGCACTCTAATTCGAGGAATGACGATCGTGCAAGTGTTATTGTTCGGTTGGATGCTATACTTAGGATCTTGATTGAGACGAATATTGGGTGAAAGAAATCGTGTTTTGATGGTTGCGTTGATAACCACAATGTCGACGGTCTTGTCTTGCGCGAGCGTAACTCCAGCCTCGCACATGCATTGCGTCAGATTTGGGACGATCATTCCGCGTGAGCGCTGACATGGTGATTCATGTCGCGGGAATAATCGAACTCAGAAAATCAGGACGCGACAACTTTGATCGTCCTGACTTATCGATTTGATGCGAAAAAAAATTTGAGGATGTTAGGACTTATGATTGACGAATAAATGAAACTTGCGGATTGAGTAGTCCAATCCGTGCATCGAAAATGAACTAGTCTAGACATAAACAAGAGTTACGTCCTGATGAGAATGATTATCTCGCGGGAGCGTGCTTGGTGATTCGTGTCCACCATGGATGATCGGACTCGCGTGAGATCGGAGCGTAGCATACTGTTAAGTCAGACGACCTTGTGATCGATTACATGAATTGGAATAGATGATTTTGGAAGTATGAAATATGAATTATGGTTTTGCAATGAATCGTGTCGTAGCGTGCTTGACTTGGAAAGATTGATAGGCAGATTATATCGAACGTGTTCGAAGTGATAGACTATACGAAACGGTTTGATGAACGAACTATATTGATATGACGTAGAATTGGTTGAAATGTAAGTTATCGTAGGATGGTTTTACTAAACGACTCGGACCCTATGCGACGAACATTGGGATGTGTGTAGGAAATCGATGCTCGATGTTTAGAAATCAGAGTGAAGCGAGCTTGGATAGAAAACCCCGTACCAACGATTTGGTTTGACCTTAGGATAGGGTCAGTGTTGATATCGTTGTTTGGGAACTATGATTCCAGTACTGACGAAAAGACATAGCCTAGCTGTTAGGCAGACGTTCGAGCACGAAGCGATATGAGTTACGGAGGCACCACTCGCGAGTCTCGACTGACATGTACGTATATCAGGGACGCCCGAATATGTGCACGATCCATCGAGTGGTGATGGCGGATTCTCTATCACGAGGTTTGGCTGAAATGCATATATTTTGGGGATGCCTGGAATATGTGCACGATCCAACTAAGTGATACGTTGAATCAAGTGAGACTTGAGGAACGAAAAAAAAGTGTCGAGGATTTTGAAATTGTGAGTTTTGAAGAAATGTCGATGGTAACGCGATCATTGAATTGAGACGAGTTCGAATGTTGGTTGATCGGTTGGTGTGCCTTACGACTAAGTTAGCGATACACACGAACGTGGCTCAGAATCGAAGAAACATGTAGATGGAGTGTGTACGATTAAGTTTTAGCCATAGAAATGGTAGGATGGTTTGCCTTCAGAAAAGTCTCGAGGACGAGACTTGTTCTGAGTGGTGTATGTTGTAGTGCCCCATTCCGCAAAGTCAATCGGAGAAATCGAAACGTCGACGGTGTTCAGACTTGGCCTGACAACGGCGATTCGAAGACATCGCTCAGGTGGGGTAGTTTCGATGAACTTGCCTCATCTCAGCCTTCACTTAATAAATCGTGTGTTTTCAACTTGCACAAGTAGGCTTAATGATAAAAGAGATGAATCCACATAGCTAAGGAAATAATCCCGACGGATCGAATCGAGTTTAGAACATGGAAAATGTCCCACGGTCTGATTAGAGTTGGTGCTCAGCGTGCTTTGAAAATGACACTCGGTCCTTCGTCCCGTGGCTTGGGAGAAGGAAAGTTAGTATTCGACACAAACGATGAGTTAGCCTAAGTGAATAGGCATCGCCCGCGTAAGTGCTCTATAAAGCATGCACGTTTCCACTGCGCAAGGCTTGGGATAGCGTTGGCTCGTCCCTCGGGTTAAGTTATGGGCTTGAGTAAGTTAGACAAAGTTATGCCGGTCGACCTAAGTCATTCCAAGTGTCGTCCCGCTCTTTCTGCGGTTGTCAAGTTAAATAGTCCCACGAACTCAAGGACCGTCATATAACGTATGACTTGGGTGATAGCGTCGCGTAGGACATAAGTCAGTTAAAGGCACGAACTACGGTTGGCATGATGTAAATTTAGCCACGGCCCATGGCACTTAAGGAACACGTTTTGTTCAAGTTAAGTTGGAAGGCTACGTAGTAGTCGTTCCCTCGAGTTCAAAAAAGTTCGAGGCGGCCCTCGGTTGGGAGCCTCGCGTTCCTATCCACGTTAAGGTGTTTCGAGGCGGTCCCTCGATTGGGAGTCTCGCGTTCCTATCCACGTTAAGAAGTACGAGGCGTTCCCTCGGTTGGGAGTCTCGCAGCCCCGATGTACGAAATACAAAGGGTGGTTCAGAGCACGAGTTGCTAAGTATAGTTCCAGTCGTACCAACAAATTAGGTCATGTATTTATGTGAGTCTAGATGTCTCGTAGGTGCGTGGTCATTGGACACCTTATCGACAAGGATTTTTGTCTAGACTGGTTATACGCCGGGGCACCAGGCCCAGTCATCCTAGGAGGTAGACGTTATAGCAACGCATGCTTTTATTACGTGGGTAGTCGAGGGCTTTCAACGGGGCTCGCTACCTGCGTTGAAGGACCCGCCGCCTATCCGAGCTATGTCTGCGATGGCTTATCATGCCAGTGGCCTTTCATATAGAAATTGGCGTGTTAAGCGGCGAATCTGTATACACGGTGTCGGTCATAACAAAGGAAGCGTAAGCACGGTATGCGTTGAATTGGTGAACTGTGTGCTCGGTTGCACCCAAAGTATTATAAAGCCTACGATTCGGCTATACGTAAAGACACGTGCTTTAGCATGAGATACGACGTCGTGCTTGAGTTCTCAACACTGGTTCCACAAGTTGGGTTATACGTTTCGAGTTAAGTTTGGAAGGACCGTAGGGCAAGTTGGTTAAGTTATGTTAAGTTGCTGGGCACGACCTCGAGATGTGAGGCACGGCCACGTTGCCACAACACGAGTGTAGGCAAGACTAAGTGAGAAGGCACTGCCTCGGCGATACTAAAGCACGTATCGAGTTCATTGCACGATCGAGTCGTTACGTCCCAGTGTATGGCACGAAATGGCAAGCACGAGGCAATAAGTTGACATTATTGGAACGAGAAGGTCTAGCGGTAAAGTATGGGTACACTATTAGTGCAAGGCACGGTGACGGTCTAAAGACACTAAATAGGCCGAGCGTCGGTCCTAAAATCGATCCTGAGGCAAGACTAGAAAGACAATCGTAAAGGGGGCTTGTATTGCACAAAGTAAAATAAACGTGTCAGTTTTGTATGGATGGGTGAGGAGCTCACTCCACCAGTACAGTTGAGTACTGACACCCACACAGTTTCCATGTACAGGCACAGGTAGAAGCTCGTGGCACGGAGCTCGCTTGGATGCGTCGAGGTATGGAGTTCCTTGGTGGTTCGAAGCGTGCGGCCGCATGGATCGAAGACTTATACGTGACATAATGTATGGACATCGCCTTCCGAAGCTTCCGCTGGATTCGAGTATTGAATTGAGAGATGAGAGAGAGCAGAGTGACTTGTAAAGTGAGAAGAGTAAGTTTGAGTGATTGTAATCTTGGCCTCGCGCCCCCAATGTAACCATTGTTTTGATATCAATAAGGATCATCTTTTGAGTAACTTGTGTTTCGATGTATCTGCTTGGGACTTCTGGGCGACGATCCCGTCGCCGCCGATGTAATCGACCGTTATGGAACTGCCTTGCACGAGCGCAACCTAGGCTCGTGCGGCATCACGCCTTAGCGAGGACGATCGCTCCTACGGGAGCGGGGCATGACAACTGTGGTCAAACTAGCTAGGGTTGGGTCAACAATGTTCAACTAGTCTAGGTTAGTCAATTCTAGGTCTAAACAAACTAAGTATATGTAAATCAAGTATCCAAGTTAGCTACTAACTCATAGCCTAAGTTGTCACGCCCCGATTCGTAGTCATTTATTCACATAGTTTATCTCTTGGAATCAATCATCCTCGCTTGGGCATGATACCGTACAAGTCTGGTAATGCACTTGTACAAAGCAAAGATGATACATAAATGATAATCTTCAAATAGGAACACATCGCAGCGGCAAAAGCAGACAAATTGAAGTTAGTGAGGACGATCTTTGTTATTAAATAGAAATACATCAGTTTCTTTATAGCAGCAGACAAAAAAAGGATAACTTTAAGTCACACAGAGATATATAGAACTTTATTCTCTTTATTGATAATTGGAGAAGAGTAAAAGACTTGTATTGCAGTACAATGCTTACATCACATCTCACTTTACATTGAAAGCCATCTAAACAATGCTATGCAGCTTACATCTGATACTTTGATACAATGGATTACAACTCGATATACCAAATTGGCTTACAACTCACTAGTACAAATGATTACAATGTTCTATACATTATGCCCTTTATAAACAGAAGACATCATCTTGTACAAGGAGAGCTTCTGTATGCCCAACAAATCTTCGATGTTGCGGAACCAATCAAGCTAATCTTCGTGTGTAGAATACCCCAAGCATAAGCACCTGCCCACAAAATATGGGTCAGCTCATCATCTATGTACTGGCGAGCAGAATCCAACCCACTCGCCTAAACCAACACTAACTGGTCCATTTTAGCAAGTATTTTAGTAGAAATGATCTTTCTACTTTGGGGCCTAGCATCAGTTTACAGTTCATGGGCAATAATCATAGTGAAGCATGTAAACATATTCTTAGCAATATTCATATGGACATATCATTAGCATTCTTGATGTTATCATACAAAGGCATCTTGAGGCATCGTTAACATTAACATCTTAAACATGTTATGACAATTCTCACTTCAAGCATCACTTAACATGTATGCTATATTTGAGCAGTGTATATAGCAAAGTATTTTTCTAGCATACTGAATTTAACATATTAAGCAGGTTCTCATATTGAAAGGCTACACATAGCATCATTTATTTGGCACATTAAGCACGCAAGTTAAACCAACACATATATTGAGTATATCACATTTAAGTGATTTCTTACCGATAGCCAACTCTCTCGTACCTGCATCAAATACAGGTTAGCAGACATACTTACTCTGTCTGTACAAGACATTTATTAGCATGCATCCTGACTACATGGTCATTAGTATTTAACCATATGGACGTTGCCATATAGGTCTTCATCGGTAATGCAATGACTCCAGAGAAGGTAGCTAGCCCCAAAGGATGCCTCGCAAAACCCGTGCCCCTACTGGCACGCTAATGTTTCCTCCTAGGCCGGATTGGTCGCCCTAACGTTCTAGGGTACCGTCCGAGAAAACATATATCCCCGTCACTTATGCATAAGTTGTCCTATGACCATACGAATATGTGTCCGACTCAATCGTGAACATAAAATGCATGGTGAAATATTAAAGTAAAGACAACAGTGCATCATTATTCATCTCATTCAAGTCATGTTCAATGACTTATTCATTCCCAACATTACCATCATTTTATTTGGTGATCTCAATGATCCCAAGCCTCATCAATTCTCATTGTTTATTTCATTGCAACATTTCTCATTACGTTCTTTCTAAGGAGGAACAACAGCATTCATTCATTTCGAAGGGTGCTATAGCATTCCATTCATTTCATAGGGACAATAGAATATTTATTTCATTTCACATGTATCATTCATGCAGCATCGTATTGTTCAAGTGATTCATTCATTTCATCAACATTAAACATAAGGGATATTATCGATTCATTCTCAGGCATTATGTTACATTAGCAGTTTGAGTGTCATTCGTTCAGCAATTCAAAGTTCATGTGTTATTCATTCAATAATTTTCAGCATATGCATCCCTATCGATTTAGCAACTAAAGCATCGCATCACAATTATTCGACATTCATGGTAAGAGACATTAGGGACATATTCATAGCATCACGTTATTCTATTTATTAAACATGTAGGAATAAGGAGGAAGGAGGACAGTTCCACTTGCCTGCATAAAAGGGTCTTCTTATTCTAGTTGCACACATTCCCCCTAAGCGTAGCTCCATCAGCAAGCCACGTTCCAAAACATAATTCGTCTAGCCAGCTCAGAGAGACTACATCAATCTCAACTCTCTTGATCTCCAACACATGTCATGGTCCAACATTCTGATCCCATCCAACAAGCCAACCAAATACCTCGGACGGAGCAGGGCATTACATAATATACCACTCAAAAAAGTTTCATCCTCGAAACTTAAGAGAACAACTCATCTTACTAATTCACTTAGTCATAACAAGTTACTCATTCAGCTTCAATTTAATATTCATTTCAGCACACTCGGTCATCTCAAAATAGCTATCCAATTGTACCATTTAAATCCATCAACGATTCGTTCTGTCTATCTCTTTTCAATACTTGCAACTTCTCATTGCTTCACCAATATTTTTCCTTGTAATTTTGTCTTGGTCGCAACACATCACTTCGTTTGGATCCATACACATATTTTAGGCGTCCCTAAAATATATATATTTCAGCCAAAGTCCGTGCTAGTGCAATAAATTCTTCCCATAATGTTATCTCAGTCGCAACCTATCACCTCGGCTGGATCCATACACATATTTTAGGCGTCCCCAAAACATATGTACTTCAGCCAACTTCCATGATAGCACAGTTCGATCAGCCACGATATAACTCTCTTTCCCAAATCAGACTTAGCATTTTTTCAATTGACTTATCACTTATTCACTTTGCCACAATCACTATCTTTTAGGCCACAACACTTAACATCATGGACAACTCTCTATCCAAGCATAATATTTTTAACATTCGGTTAAGGGTCTAACTTAGAGTCATTTATATCAAGAGTTCACAACATGCAATCATATTCCTTCTCCAAATCCGACAATATTTCTCACCGAGGTAATTCATCTTTTTCTAAAAGATACAATCCGACATCACCAACTATCGATTATCCGAGTCAGGATATAGTTCTATGCAGCAGTCAAGGTTAACCCAGCTACCCGACTATAGATGCTGATCCAACATTCCCGTCATGAGCAGTCAATTCTATCTCATGGAATAATTCACTACTCGATACATACAACTCAAGTCTCATCCCACAAATCTAGTTTCTGCTATAGGTCGACATATAATCCCCAAGGTTCAAACATATCTAAGGTACAAGTTGAAGCATTCATACAACATATCATTCTTAGGTCGTACTCATCACCATCTCTCGTTCAATGCCACAAGGTTATTCTATGGGTCGCCAACGGCCATCTATTATTCGGTCCAGTCTCAATGGTTATCTATACCGACAGCTATACCTAGTCATTCAGGTGACTTCCCTAGAGTGGACGGCTACTAGGGTTATACCAGTTTCTTTTTCTTAGGGCCAACAAGCAACCGACAGTTCTAAGGAGCTCTATCTAAACCTATGGGTATCAACTTAGTCTGGATAACTAATCGCCATTGTCGGCTATGCCAACAATTGGTAAGTCCTCAACTGGTCGCTAGGGTCAAGTCTATCTATCCAGGGTCTTCCTCAAGGAAATAATTCCCACAGAGGCTCATTCTAGACTTACCCAACGATCGACTAAGATTGATCTATCAACATTACGGTCAATTCCTAACCCGACATACGATTTTCATCGTTCTAATAATCCATCAAGTAAATTTTCAATGATTCAATTTCTATTTCAAATCCTTTGTACACACACGAACCCACAAGCTAAGGCTATCTATTCAAGGGTCATCGATTCCGATAGTCTTAACATAACTATGGAATCATACTATTCGGTCTGTATGACAAAGTCACACCACTAAGTCATAAGCCTGCAAACTATATCCCAATCCAACAGTCACATATACTGACATTATCCAACACGTTTATAATTTTTCAATCCTATTCATTCTCAATCATCAAACTATCTTACGGGCATTCTTAAATCTCGCTTTTCTCCCAGCCGTCAAAATCTCATACGGACATTCTTAAAATTCCCTACCTCAAGGGTCAAATAGTTCATTCCATTCAATCCGACAATTTATATACCAATTAACCATCCTCTATGCAACACAAATATTCAGGGCTGCTACTTGTTACTTTTCTAATATAATTCAATTTCTCAGCATACATGCACATAGGCAATGACTATCCTTTGGTGATCTAGATGGGTTAACATCTATTACACCTTAGGGTCAAGGCACAAATCTCTAATATTCCTTTGGTTCACCGATAATATTTCTAAAACTTTTACCTACGCAACCAACTTTGTATTAGCCACATTTGATTCCCATCCAACCAATCGAAATCACCATTCAGATATTCTAAGCCACAACATTCTCTAGCCAAATCCATTTACCAATAGCATACTAACTGTCTTACTAGTCTGAGTCATCACTCGACTAAACAATTTCTAACCAAGCCACCTGTTACAATTTCCGACAATCTCGCTACTCAATATAACATCACCGTCAAGGAACACTCGAGTCTTCTAGCCACAATACATGACTCCCAACTAAGTCTCGGCACTACCCAGTACCTACAGATAGTCTCATTGCTATCCTATGGAAAAGGTCAAGATACATCTAGTTCTAAGGTGGTAGAGGCAATATACCACTCAGAAACGAAGCCATCCTTAAACATTACCAACTCAATTCTATCATGGACATTCATGATCTATAATGATCACAACAATTAGCCAACATCTCAGGGTCTCAATATCACAAGCCAATATTCTTAGGGTCTCAAAGGCACTAGCCATCACCCCTGAGTCGACTCACCAGTTATGTCGAACTCATCTATCAATTATTTCATTCCCAATTCTTTTCCAACATCACATGCAATTCTCAACTTATTACAGCATACATAGCCACTTTTCTTTATTCCTACAATTCCAAACAGCATTCATACTATAGCATACTATAGCATCGAGTCATTGTTAGGTTATTTGTGTCCAAACCAACAATAATCATTCATTCAGGGGCATCATAATGTATTTAGACTTATTGTATGGAACATCCAGTGAGCAACCAAGAGGGTCAATAAACTTTCAAACACAAATAAGATAGGATGATTATAGAACAATGACAGCATAATCGCGGAAGCCATCTTTGATTTAATCTCGGAAGCAACGTTGAGTGATCGCGGAAGAAACTTTGGTTAATCGTCGATGCAACTTTGATTTGAAATGAATCAAAGAAGAGACCAAGGACGTAAAGTTGTGCTCTGATACTAATTTGTCACGCCCCGATTCGTAGAGTCATTTATTCACATAGTTTATCTCTTGGAATCGATCGTCCTTGCTTGGACGTGATGTCGTACAAGTCTGGTATTGCACTTGAACAAGGCAAAGATGATACATAAATGATAATCATCAAATAGGAACACATCGCAGCGGCAAAAGCAGACAAATTAAAGTTAGTGAGGATGATCTTTGTTATTGAATAGAAACACATCAGTTTTTTTATAGCAGCAGACAAAAAAAAGGATAACTTGAAGTCACACAGAGATATATAGAACTTTATTTTCTTTATTGATAATTGAAGAAGAGTACAAGACTTGTATTAAAGTATAATGCTTACATCACATCTCATTTTACATTGAAAGTCAACTGAACAATGCTATATAGCTTACATCTGATACTTTGATACAATGGATTATAACTCGATACACCAAATTGGCTTACAACTCACTAGTACAACTGATTACAATGTTCCATACATTATGTCCTTTATAAACAGAAGACATTATCTTGTACAAGGAGAGCTTCTGTATGCCCAACAAATCTTCGATGCCGCGGAACCAATCAAGCCAATCTTCGTGTGTAGAATATCCCAAGCATAAGCACCTGCCCACAAAACGTGGGTCAGCACATCATCTATGTACTGGCGAGCAGAATTAAACCCACTCGCCTAAACCAACACTAAATGGTCCATTTTAGCAAGCATTTTAATAGAAATGATCTTTCTACTTTGGGGCCTAGCATCAGTTTACAGTTCTTGGGCAATAATCATAGTGAAGCATGTAAACATATTCTTAGCAATATTTATGTGGACATATCATTAGCATTCTTGGTGTTATCATGCAAAGGCATCATTGAGGCATCGTTAACATTAACATCTTAAACATGTTATGACAATTCTCACTTCAAGCATCTCTTAACATGTATGCTATATTTGAGCAGTGTATATAGCAAAGCATCTTTCTAGCATACTGAATTTAACATGTTAAGCAGGTTCTCATATTGAAAGGCTGTACATAGCATCATTTATTTGGCACATTAAGCACGCAAGTTAAACCAACACGTATATTGAGTATATCACATTTAAGTAATTTCTTACCGATAGCCAACTCCCTCGTACCTGCATCAAATACAGGTTAGCAGACATACTTACTCTGCCTACACAAGGCATTCATTAGCATGCATACTGACTACATGTTCACTGGTGTTTAACCATATGGACGTTGCCATATAGGTCTTCATCGGTAATACGATGACTCCAGAGAAGGTAGCTAGCCCCAAAGGATGCCTCACAAAACTCGTGCCCCTACTGACTCACCAATGTTTCCTCCTAGGCTGGATCGGTCGCCCTAACGTCCTGGGGTACCGTCCGAGAAAACATATCCCCATCACTTATGCATAAGTTGTCCTATGACCATGCGAATGCGTGTCAGACTCAATCGTGAACATAAAATACATGGTAAAATATTGAAGTAAAGACAACAGTGCATCATCATTCATCTCATTCAAGTCATGTTCAATGACTTATTCATTCCCAACATTACCATCATTTCATTTGGTGATCTCAACGATCCCAAGCCTCATCAATTCTCATTGTTTGTTTCATTGCAATATTTCTCATTACGTTTGTAACACCCAATTTTTCAGATGAGGGTATTTTTGAATTTTTGTATTTATAATTATTATTTATTGATATTTATTTCATATTATAATTTTTGGTGATTTCTTATTATTTTTAAACTATTTAAAAATGGTTTAAGTCATGACTTGTGATTTTGGTGTGCAGCTAGTGAAACCGTAGAGACTGCATGACCTAGAGCCTAACCGTGTCATTAGGATGATTTAATTATCATTTTTAGTCTAGGGATAATTTGGTTATTTTGACTAATTTGAATTATTTGGTGATTTATTGAATTGGTGAATTCTAGGTTGACCTTGACTTGTTGAGACCTAGTGGACTAGCCTAGAAGCTAACCCTAGTTATGACCACTTGGTTAGATTATGAAACCCTAGTTAACCTAAGTTAATGATACTCTAGTCATTAGGATTAAATTGGGGAAATAGAGATAATGAATAGGTTGGTTAATGACTTGTGATTTCATAAACCATGACTTATGGTTTAAGGCCCATAGAGGCCCATAACCCAATTAGTGAAACCAAAACCCTAACCCTAGCATTTATGGCCAGCCACCTAGGGTTCCACACCCCTATTTAATGTCTCTACCACTTAGGGCTAGCCTCCTTTAGGAAATAGCAAAGTTTTGGAAATAGAGGTAAAACTCTTTTTTCCCTAATCCATAGCTTCTCCATTTTCAACTCCTTTTTCCTTCTAATTTCTTGCAATAGATCCTAATCTCTGTGTATTTCCTGACTATGGTGAGAAATTTCAGTGGAGGAGCAATTTGGAGGAGTTTGGGTGGCAAGAGAAATACCCCTCTTTGAAGCTTTTTGGGCTTTTTCACACACCTAGGTAATTCCTAATCCTCTCCATAAAATAGTGATTTAATTGCATGAATAGGAAGCCCTAGGAATACCCTAACTACTGGTATAGGTATTGCTAGGTTTCGTGTCCAATACGTGTCCGTATAGGACACGTATCAGTGGACATACTAGGTGTTCGACGAAATACCACAAAGGATTTATTTTTCATATTTTTGAATTCTAATTTCATGGATCTCTAGATCTAGGTATGAGTAGCAATGTTTATGAAGACTGAGTTTATTTTCGTGTCTTTTTGTGTCGGTTTTTGGATACGCACCTGCACGCAGCAGGCTACGCACAGTGCCCTGCTGTTCGGGCACTGTAGCGGACACGACACGACACGTATGGACACAAAACTATGTGGACACCCAGGCCACGTGTCTGACACGGCATTGACAAAATTTTAGGCCATCTGGTTGAGCGGTTTGAGAGAAATCTCGACCGCACCGTCTCGACCACACGCACACACGCGCGCACAGGTGCCACTGATATGCACTTCGTGCGGGGACACGAGGACACTTGGACTCGTGTCAGGCTACCCTAACTCTAGCCCTAGACCTAGGCTACCTATTCGACACCACCACTTGGTGTCTTGGTGGACACACGTGTCCCTAATGGGTTCGACACGCGTGCACGAGACAGTGCACTGCACTGTCTTTGGCACCCAATTTCGACCAGGTTCGTGGCACTTTGGACACAATTTTTTGACACTTTGTGGACACACACATCACCCCCATGTCGACACGAAATACCTCCCCCTGACACGAGGGTCTGGGTTGGTTTTGAAATGGTTTTTGGGTTCACATCAGCATGTGACTGATACACAGTGTCAATTAGTTTTTCCTAAAACTTAAATCCATTTCAAACCTATTCTTAAACTAATGTTTTCAATTGTCAATGATCCCACAAGTTTGATTATTCCTAACTAGTTCAATGTTTCTTTTAGATTAGGCTTTTGATATGGAAATGGGATTTTGGACAATGTATTGGCTTTCAAATGGCTATATTGAACTATTTTCTTTTGATACAACCAGAGAGTCACACTGATTTTCCTGTTATTTCCCTCACTGCACACAGGTTCCTCTTAGTACTGTTGACACTTATTTCTTGCCTGTACACAAGTTTACTGCTACACACTTTTCCTCACTGTTTCCCTGTCACACATTTATTTTTCCTGTGTATTCATCAACACACACACAAATATTCCTGCACAGTCCCCATACAAATATCCCTACACATAATCACTTTTCCCTCACACATGTTTACACACACTGCCATGTTCCTGAGAACACCATTCCTGTCACCATTATACACTGCACATATAGGATTAGTTAGGTTTCAGGTATGTTAGAGTTGAGTTAGGTTGTGGCATTGCAGTGGTAGCTTGGTAGAGCTTTGTGTGCAATAACATCAGCAGGGAATAGCCCCTAGGTGCACTGCAGTATGGCCCTTCTTGGCCATGATCCCTGCAGAGGATTGGATCCTGATGACCCAGTGAAGACCCTCCCAGTTCAGTCCTCATTAGGGTCAGCCCACAATGTTAGAACCAATCCAGTTTTCCTTGTTGATTCAGTCCTTAACAGATCAGTCTTGAGCATGGGATACATTGTATACTAATTTTCATATTTATTTCCTTAGGTTATTGACACTTGAACTTGTTTTCTGAGAATATGTTTTACATAACCTGAGTTGAATGTTAACAGGGTTGAGTTGAGGGTTGTAATTACTAATGATGGCATGGCCTTGAACATGTTCATTGGGATGCCTAGTGTATAGACACATTGGGTTGATTCATGGGGATTTAGCCATTTTCCTTATTTTCCTGAGAATTACCCACATGACAGACCCACATACCCTGAAATTGACACCCATGTCATTAACCTGTATACTCCAAATAACCCTGTATGCATCATTGCCTGCATTGGCCTATCAGCAGACCCCTTTGCCTGTCCTGATACTTACTAGGTATGCAGATACCATGTGGTATCAGAGAGAGGGTAGGGAGATTAGTTTACTGTCTTTGTCCCAGAATTATACACAAAACTGAGAACCATGGAATGAATAACACACATGGCTTCCTACACACTACTCACACACCCATTGTCTAACACACAGCCATATATTTCCTCACCCTCCTCTCACACATTAACTACCCTCTCATCTACACACACAGCTATCTTAAACACACACACCCTCCTTTTTCCCTCACTCTCTTTCACTACACACTTCCAAATTTCCTTTTTCCTCCCCTCTATATATATATAGCTATCTATATATATTGGTGTATTGTATATTAGAGTTTAGGGAAGGGAACTTGAGAGTCTTAATGTATTTATATATGTGTTAGTTATATAGATGTGTATTCTATATATATAAGTTATTCACATGGGTGCAATATATATTACTTGTAGACAAGGTTATAGGTAAGGTTATTATAGGAGATAGTGTAAATTAGATAGGCATATGATATATATAGGTTAGGCCTATATATGGGTATGTATGTGAGGATATATATGATACATATATATAGTTGGTTTTGTATATATGACATATATGTATATCCTTGACTTGATATCATAGCCTATAGCCTAGAATTGACTAAAAGTTGACCAGAGTTGACTTGACCTAGATTAGACTTGATTGGACCAAGTGTGACCTAGTTTGACCTAGACAGTTGACCAAGTTGACTTAGAGTTGACTTTGACCTAGATTTGACTTACAATCATGTAGATTGCATCATAAACTTTATTTGTCTTATTTTAGGCATATTATAACCTGTACTGCTTTATTTAGGATATTGTGACTCCGGTGCAGACATCTGATATTTTACTACTCTTTTCAGAGTAGCAGGTGAGAACATTCTCTGATAGTTCTCTCATTTATTTGTCAATTACTGTACTTCAGTTCTAGTTAGCTGTATGTGATTCTCTGTTACAAATACGTATTTTTATTTCTGAATCCATGTATACGACATACATACTTACTCGTCTTACCTCTATTATTCGAATCACCATACGAATCACTATTCGAACCACCTATTCGTATCTTCATATGTTGGTTGGACTTTTATTCGAATGATGTGTCAGATTTTGGATTCATTTGTATTAGATGGGCGGGGAAATACTTGATTAGACATGTGAACATTTCTACTATTCGAACCACCCCCTGTGAATATATTCGAACGATAGCCATTCCATACCCGGCCAGGTGTGTGATGTGCCGTATTTACCCTTAGCCGTTTACATGTCTAACTAAGTATTTTATAACACACTTAGAGAATTTATTCGAATCATTATTAGAACATCATGTGAATCACTATTTGTATCACCTTATTCGTATCACCTTATTCGATTCACCTTATTAGAATAATGATTAGAATTACATTCGACTCATCTTATATTAGATTCACATTAGGATTACACTCGACTTATATTGTACCATCTGAACTCATTATGTTATTCTAGTTCAGCTAGATCTTATTTTACAGTCTTCTTTGCTATGCTTCTCTTCTTGTTTAGTTACTTACTTTCTTTGTACTTTATCTGTCTCTCTATACCATCACCTGAAAATTAAACTGCCATATTCATCAATACAACTGCCTATAACTGCTTTATAGTTCTCTGTCATTTACTTGGGTTTTCTAGATGAGATTGTGCTCGTTCCTGTCCTGACTGGACCTGTTGAAAATTTTACAGATGATTGCCCCGAGGACACATGCCCTACATTTTACTGAGGAGATGGCTTAGCTACCTATGGCCCCGACACTCAGGAGTGATCGGGAGTTTAGTTAGTCTATCTTGTTTTAGTTTTCCTGATTAGAACTGGAGTTGTATATAGAAATTTGAGACTTGAGATGTATTTGAGATTGTTGAGTTTGTTATTATTATACCAGTAGTTTTGTTGTCTTTAAATTCTTAGTAACATTTCTGTGTTATCTTATCGTGCTTAGACTGTGATTGAGTTACACCATATCTTATACTTGTCCTCCGTTCGGAGTTGATCATGATGAGTACATTATATACTGTATTAGTTGATGGTTAGTTAGAGACTTAGAACAGCGTTCTACCGCCGACACTGCGGCGTAGGCTGGACGCTATTACGCACTCGTACCCTCACAGTGGGTGCGGGTCGTGACACGTTTTTAGTGGTGGCCCATGCAGGTCGAGGATCGCATTAGTACGATATCGTGGTAATACAGCGACTTAGTTGTACTGCTGCGAGCCTGCGATAGGACTGAGAGATAGGCTTTACCAGAGAGGCACTCAATCACAGTTAGGAAAAATTCTGCTTTAAATCATGCCATCTACATATCGTACTGATTTGCCTTCTTTGAAATAAAATGTCCTCCTTTGATATATCGATTCCTGCTCAGTATTGACTTCCTTGTACGATCTGTCTTCAGGATGGTAGAGACACGATCACATCGCTCTGGTACAGCAGTTGTTGTAGAGGGGACTGCCACCTCTCAGCCAGATCAGCAGGGTCAGGAGGCTGCAGCTCCTGCCACCTCTATTCATATTGGGACTTCAGCAGCAGCAGCAGAGGGTATGCCTCCACCAGCTCTGGGGCAGGACCCAGTCATCCCAGAGATGCAGTTCCAGCAGCCACCGCCTACAGGACATGTGGATGTGGCACAGATGTTTGCCTACTTCCAGCAGTTTATGGACCGAGGCATGGAGTTGGCCCTTACGGCAGTCGCAGCTCGACCAGTGATCCAGCAGCCGAGGACACCGGAGATAGAGCAGTTCCAGAAGATGAGCCCCAGAGACTTCCTGGGGACAGAGAGGATTTTATATGCTGACGAGTGGATCGAGCATATTAAGGAGATCTTTCGCCTGGCCCGAATACCGGCAGATCTTCAGATAGAGGCAGCAATTAGCCGGATACGAGATCTTGCTCGCACCTGGTATCAGTCAGACCCCAGGGTGGGGGTAGCTGGACAAACTTGGGAGGAGTTCAAGGGCTTCTTCAAGAAGAAGTTCTTTCCAGATTCAGCGCTCAGAGCCTTGGAGTCGCAGTTCGAGAGCCTAGTTCAGGAGAGCCTGTCAGTGGAGGAGTACGCTGGGGAGTTCGGCAGCCTCGGCAGATTCGTAGAGGGTTTGAGCGAGACGGCGAAGCCCAGAGGTTCCGGAAGGGTCTGGTCAAGGAAGTCAAGTCCTTGACCAAGGGCAACAGGGATGCCACTTTTGAGAAGATTTTGATGGGAGCCTTATTAGCTGAGGATGATCTTGAGCTTAGGCTCAAGAGGGGGCGAGACCCAGTTGGGGGCAGCAGCAGCGGAGGCCAGGCCAAGAGGCCTCATGTGCAGATTCAGCAGATGCAGGCACCGGTGAGAGTGCTGCAGGCACAGCATCAGCCTAGAGGGCAGGACCGCAAGGTGCAGACTTGTGCTTACTGTAAGAGGGTAGGGCACGCTTGGGAGACTTGTTATAGGAGGCAGAAGGTTTTTCTGTTCTGTGGATCTGCTGCTCATCAGGTCAGGGATTGCCCTACTGCACCCGTATATGACGGAGCACCGGGTCAGAGAGAGGGAGCTAGGCCACCTGTAGCTCAGCACCAGAGGGGTGGAGCTTTTGCGATGGCAGCCGAGGATGCTCAGGCCATTGGAGATCTAGTTGCAGGTTTCGTTCTTGATTCAAATTCTGTAATTACTGCCTTGAAATTTGATTCTCTCTGTTCCTTGTTGGTTGATCAATTCTGTCATGTTGCTCTTGTGTTATGTTTGATTTTCTTCTGAGATGAATCATATGGGCTAGGTCATCCAGTTATGGAATCTAGAATCTTTGATAGTCGTGTTAGCTGGCATAGTGAGGACATTTAGTCAGATTTAGGACGTATTTCTCGGGTATGGGAAGTTAAGGTTTTCGCTGCCAAGCATGCGGCAATACGAAAATTTTAAATACCATGATTCTAGAGGTATGTGTGAGCACCCTGAATTTTGGGTTGATTTTTTTTTCTGATTGATTTTAATTTCAATAAATAATTTATTCTGTTATTTTTCTTTAAGTGTGCTTTCCCGTGCCATTGATATTTGGAGTGTCAGGGATGTTCAACTCTGGAAATCTTCTTCACGAGTTTGGGAGTGGACAGGATTACCTTCCTGATGGTATATAGTGTCCCACTCAAACTTGTTTCCTTGTGCTCTTTTTGCTTCGCAGAACTTTGGGTCGAATTAGACCGTTTGATTATTAATTAATTTTCCCACTCTTTTCCTTGATCATTATTAGCACGTTACCGTGACTTTTAATTTGGGAGCGCAAGACCAGTCAGTTTCTTGAAACCAACTTCTCATGCTTGATCTACTCGAGACGCTCGTCACCCATGACCTTCGTGTCCCACTCAGACACGTCATTTTGTGTTCCATTTGATTCGCACAACTTTTTCGACACGTGACCCGATTTTATTTCACTCCACGGCATCACATTCATCTTCCAACTTGATTTGTGGGTCCCCTGTCGACCAAAACCTGTCCGCCCCAATTATGGACATGGCCCAAATTGAGCCTACTACCCGTCCGCCACTTGTGTCCCATTTATTGGAATCCCCTTGTGCTACTTATTCACTCATGATTATCAACGTCTAATTTTAATTTGATTTTTGCTCAATGTCCGGTTTTGACCCAATCCGGCTCCACCGAGTCCAGTCCAGCTCCATGTTATTCTCCATCGGGATATCCTCATTTTCCCGTGTCTAAAAAAATAATATCCAATACCTAGTGTCTATTCCAATTTTGAGTGTAAATTTCCATTGATTAAATTCCATGAAATGACCAATTTCTCAATATTAAATTCCTAGCCATTAATTTCCCCTCATTTAATCTCCACCCTACATTTTCCCAAACACCCACACAAATCCCCCCTATAGTGCAGCCGGCCCTAATTTCTAGAGAGCAACTTTTTCTCTCTTTCTATCTCTCACTCATTATTGTTATTATCTCTCTCTCTCTCTCTCTCTCTTCCTAATATTTACTACATACACAACAACTCAACAACAACAGTAAAACCATGCACCACGACCACCCCTCCATGGCCATCAACACCACCCCGACCTCATCTTCTCGAGCTCCTGGCCAAGCTCGGCCGGCCATGGCCGTCGACCACCGCAACCACCTTCGATCTCCTCCTCCTGCCTCCTCCCTTCAAACCGCGACAGCCACCACCACTCGAGCCATTCCGCCACCACCACCATAACAGCTAACACCACCACCACCAGTCGTCGTGCTCCGCCCCTACGTCGCTGTGCCGTCCCCCCATGTCGCTGGCCGCCCCGCGCACCGCCGCACGCTGGCAGCAGCGATGACAGCAAGGACTTCGCGCGCGCGCACGTGCAGGCGGCCACCGCCGGCGCCGCCGCCGCCGTAGTCGGCATGGCCCACCCCTACGTGGCCGGGAACACCCCTGGGGTAGGCCCCATGGCGGCCAACGTCCTTCGGAATGCGCCGTCGAGGCGATTCGTGCGTTTTGCACGATGTCCCGTCGTAACGCGCGCGGGATCGAGTTCATTTTGGCGTTCCGTCGCAGCGACTTCGCACATATTTTTCCGAAAATCCGACCGTTGGATCGGAGATTTCTTTGCTCCGTCGCAATCTCAGTATATCTACCTTCACTCATGTCAATTTTCGTCCGTTAATTTTATCGTTTGATACATCAAAACCGGCCACCAAGTTGACCGTTTAAATTGTATTAAATTTGGACAGTTTCGCGGGGCCAATTTCGTCAGCTTGTATCTCGTCCACCGCAGCTCCTTTTGGCATGCTACTAGTTCCTGTGCGAAGCTGGTATAACCCTCTTACTACCACTCCAGTTTCGTTTTGTTGTGAGCTTGTTTGATTGGTTGAATTCGACGCCAAAGTTGGCCGTCCGAATTCGTAATTTCTAACTTGTAAAATTCTATTTTTGAACACGGGACTCCAGATTTCATTTCTGAAGCCACCATTAGACTCGTGGCATCGTTCTGGCATATTTTCATATAAAATTTGTTAGATTTGGAGAACGTGGGCCCGGGCACATTTTTGGGTGCAAAATGGGTCCCACTTTCTGGGTCAACGGGACTTTTTGATGCCGGCTCATCGAAATCAAATTCCGGATATACCGTTGAGTTCGTATCGTCATTTTGGACTCGTTGACATATAATTTGCTAGGTTTTGGTGGACATTGGATCGAGCACACATTTCGGTGCAAGTCAGATACCAATATCCGAGTCAACAGGTCATTTTGAGATCGGCTCATCGGAATCCAATTTCGGATATACCGTTGAGTTCATATCATCATTCTGGACTCGTTGACAGGTAGTTTGCTGAGTTTTGAGAACTTTGGCTCCGGCACGCTTTTCCGTGCAAACCGGAATTCTAAGTTCTGGTCAACGGGCCAAATTGAGATCGGGTCAACGGAATATAATTCTGGAGATACCGTTGGGTTCGTATCGTCATTCTGATTTTGTGGACATATATTTTGTTATGTTTTATTTACTTGTTTTCTTGCACATTTTTCGGTGCAAAACGGCTCCGACACGGACACCGTTTTGACCCGAAATTACCTTTTTGCTCTTGTGTCCAAATTGGACCGTTGGGTAGGCTATCCTAGCTAATTTGACCATTCTGGATACGTTGGCAATATTTATTTCATCGTCCGATAATGTTTGTTGATAATTTCTCTGAGTCTAACCTTTTTATAATTAATTAATAATTAATTCATATAATGTTCGTATTTCGGGATTAGTACAACGAAACTGAGATCATCCAATTCCAGTGATCTCACATCGCTGAAATTGACAAGTTGGACACGTGGATCACTATAATAAGATTATCAACCTTATCGATAATCTCCTTATCTCGATTTGCGTGTCATAAGTTTCGACATACAAATAACGAAGTACACTTTATATTAGACTAGAATTGACCATGTTTGACCAGAGTTGACCAATTGACCCAAAGTTAACTGTAAGTCAACACTTGACCTAGTTTGACTAGATTATTGACCGGAGTCGACCTAGAGTTGTTTTGACTTAGAAGAACCTAGAATAATGTAGATTGATTATAGAGATTCATTTATTACAACTTGAACACCTTGTAACCTGTGTTGCTTTAAATAGGACTCTGTGGCTTCAGTGGGACCCCCCTATACTTATCAGCTGTTCAAGTTATCGAGGCGAGTACATTCTTTGATCATTTCATATCCTGCTTAGAATTATTTCCTGCAGTAGATTACTTTACTTGTACTGTCACGATGGTCACACGGATTGGTACTATATAGATCTTTTCTTGAGATGTTATCCTTATGGAGCATCGGGTACTACGTGTTCTGTGCGTTTCACTTACATGGCGTATCACTATGCTTCTTAGTTCTTTGATCACTTACGATATATACTCTTATGATCGTAGAGTCTTCCTAGAATCTTACACTGTTGGGTAACCCCCAGAATCACCCATTTATGGGCATCCATGTATCACCCTATGGGGGCTTGTGCATGGAATCATATAACATAACCTGGCTGGATCCTTGTATACTGATTGGGGGTATGGGGGAGTATAAGTAGACATGTGAATACTATCCAAGTAGTGTAGTATCAGAATCTCTTCCATAGTGTAGCATCAGAATCTCCTATGCCATTTACATGTCTATGTTGTACTCTGACTCAGTAGTCATATGATAGTTCTCTATCTATAGTAGATATTTCTATTACAGTTCTCTCTCTGTTTACATACTACATTTCTTTCAGTACCTGTATCTTACTTTACTGCATGATTATATTTTCTAACCTGCTATAATCTGTTGAGATGTACTGTACTCGCTCCAGTCCTGACTGGACCTGTTGATAAATTTTACAGATAGCCTGGAGGTGCCTGCTAGCCTAAAGGAGACACATTAGAGGTTGTTTAGATAGTTGTTTCTTTTGTTTGGAGTTGTATTTACGTTGATTACTGTATAGGAGTTTGAGGTGTATTTCTGGGTTTTTGTATCTTAGACACTTAGACTTCCATCTCCTGTATTTCTTTTGGATTTCATGTTTTATCTATCCTTATCATGCTCTACCCTAGATGTGATTGAGACTGTATCTGCTATGTCACCCCCATTCGGGGAGTATAAACTGCTTGGCATTGTAATATTAGATGTTGTGACCTAGGACAACGTTCTACCGCCGATACTGCGGCATAGGCTGGGCGTTGTTACGTTCTCGTACCCAAACAGTGGGTGCGGGTCGTGACACGTTTTTAGTGGTGGCCCATGCAGGTCGAGTTTATGTAGTGGTATTCGAACTTGAGTACCACTACAGCCTGCAGTAGGATTAGGATATATTTTGAAGGTACTCAATCACAATTAGGAACCCTTAAGAGATTCCTGGGACGACCCTTGAGAATCTTATTTTAACTTCGATTTGAAAACTCTTTTTCCTTTATTTGATTTAACTTTACTTTTTGTTGTTGAATTTGATTTTGATGGATTATTGTTGAATTTGGGTTTGTATTTATTGATTTTGATGGAAGATTATTGAATTTTGAATCTTGACGATTAGCTGTAGCATCCGAGTTTGTATTTATATGATTGAAGGATTTTGTTCATTTTTTATTTTGATGTTCGTTGATAATTTGATTTTTTTTGGGTATTCATTGTTGATTTAATTTAATTTTTGGCAAGATGAAATTATATGGGCTAGGTCATCTGAGTTATGGAATCTAGTCTTCTATAGTCACATTAGCCAGCATGGTGAGGACATATAGTCTGACTCTGGATATATTTCTCGGGTGTGGGAATTTAAGGTTTTCGCAGCCAAGCATACGGCACCGCAAAAATGTTAAATACCATGATTCTAGAGATATGTGCATAAGTCAAGGGATCTGTGATTATCGTAGCCTTGCTTATTAGTATGACGAGAATTTATAGTACCATGATTTTGGATAGACGCATATGATTATCGGATTGCACCTTAAATATTTTTGAACATGTTTTCTCTACTTTTGTTTCAGTCATTCAAAAAAAAAAGGAGAAAAGAATTATTATTTGTTGTTTTGTCTAGTTTCCTATTATTTAACTCAGGGTAAGTTTAGTTGGTTTTATAAACCTTGTGAAATTTCTTGCCAGGAGTTTTCATAATACAATGAATCGATGATTTTGCTAGACTTTATCTGAATTTGATATTTTAACTCTGGATTTCAAAACGGTTCCTTCTTTAAACAGATAAGCAGAACCGATTTTATCGTTATTTCTTCTTGCTATTATTCTTGTATTAAATAATAATGATAATAAAATTGTCTTGATTTCGTCAATCACCTGCTTGCAATCTTGGTAGGAATCTAAATGTTAGTCTTAACGTAGAATTAGTTTTTTTTTATTGGGACATGAGAATATGTATATGAATATATATATAATAGACACTTTGCCTAACACGTATGCATGCTACACTTGATTTTTTCACATATCTAGATACATATTGATATGTTGTTGATGTCCAAATTTTTATAACCAATATTTCTGGTTCTCTGCTTTTCCATGTTTAAATTCGTAATTTAAATATAAATTTCATGTTATTATTTAGGTTTACATCACTGCACATGTATGTTATACGTAGGGTTTCAATTCAAAAAAATTTTGGTTGAAAATTTGTGTTTAAATTTGTCAAATTTAAGACTGTGTACATATTAACCTTTAATGCTGAGTTTCTAAATGTTTAGTCCAAATTGCTGTTTTATTTTCTTAAATGTAATATTTTGAGCTAGATGCATTGCGGTATGTAGGGATATAAATTCAGGTTTCGTATTCTTACATGTTAGGTGGTGATAAACATTGAGTTGGTTTTAATGTTCAAATTTCTACAAAATCCTGAAAACTAGTTACATGTTAACATTTTTACATTGATTTTCATGTTTAGTTCAAATTCAGATTTAACATGTAATATTGAACTGTATGCGTAGATAAATGTGTGGATAGTATGTTAGGGTTTCATTTATGTCATGTTAGGTTAAATTGGGAGCGTTGAGATTGGTTGTGATGTTTCAAAACCCTAAAATCTGAGACTGCATTATGTTAATATTTTACTGCTTTAAATGTTAGCTCATTTTCAGATTTCGTATGTAAATGCTGAACTAAAACTGGATTAACCCTTCAATACTAAACTATAACCCTGTACAAGGACACACACACCCTAACTTAGTATACACTGTCATGTAACCTAACCTTTCCCCTCTATCTTATGATTATATACCTAGATAGATATATGTAGGGCTTAGACATACATGTTATAATATATAGATACATAACTAATTCTCTACCTCTTTATATATATATATATATATATATATATATATATATATATATATATATATATATATATATATATATATATATATATATATATATATATATGTATATGGTTAGCCATGCATGTCATGAGTAAATGAGTTGTGTATTATAAATTGCTTAACCAATATGCTATGATTAGTGTAACTTGATAGTTACTGCTTGAAATCCAAATCCTCCTATACACTCTCACGTATATCCACATACACACATGAACCACATAATATTACATAATGCTAGCTTTTCCTCTCTGACGCTCTCTCTATATATATTGTGATTGGATTTCAATGCAAGTGACTTTCAATTCTTTAACTTTTGAATTTGATTTTTCTGTACCATTTTAGATGATTGGTAGTTATCCTTCTTTATTTTTTCATATAGGATGGCAGACTGCCTTACAGTTTTGATGATTGTTATTTCTGTAACTTTTCTATTTTAGCACCATAGATTTCTTGTGTGTTTTGATACCCTATGACCATTTTAGTATTAGCACGACTAGTATACCTAGATGAGACTTTCACTACCACCGTATGCCATGACCCTGTATGCTGTTCTTTTTTTTTTGATGGTATGATTTGTTTAAGTTCTGGGACTCTGATTATGGGGGTTTGACCTAGAAGGAGTATGGACATTTTAATTTCGAGGACGAAATTTTTATAAGGTGGGTAGGATGTGAGCACCCGGAATTTCGGGTTGATTTTTATTTATTTTTATTTATTTTTTGGTTGATTTTAATTTCAATAAATAATTTATTCTGTTATTTTTCCTTAAGTGTGCTGCCTCGTGCCATTGATATTTGGAGTGTCAGGGATGTTCAACTCTGGAAATCTTCTTCACGAGTTTGGGAGTGGACAGGATTACCTTCCTGATGGTATATAGTGTCCCACTCAAACTTGTTCTCTTGTGCTCTTTTTGCTTCACAGAACTTCGGGTCGAATTAGACCGTTTGATTATTAATTAATTTTCCCACTCTTTTCCTTCATCATTATTAGCACGTTACCGTGACTTTTAATTTGGGAGTGCAAGACCAGTCAGTTTCTTGAAACCAACTTCTCATGCTTGATCTACTCGAGACGCTCGTCACCCATGACCTTCGTGTCCCACTCAGACACGTCATTTTGTGCTCCATTTGATTCGCACAACTTTTCCGACACGTGACCCGATTTTATTTCACTCCACGGCGTCACATTCATCTTCCAACTTGATTTGTGGGTCCCCTGTCGACCAAAATCTGTCCGCCCCAATTATGGACATGGCCCAAATTGAGCCTACTACCCGTCCGCCACTTGTGTCCCATTTATTGGAATCCCCTTGTGCTACTTATTCACTCATGATTATCAACGTCTAATTTTAATTCGATTTTTGCTCAATGTCCGGTTTTGACCCAATCCGGCTCCACCGAGTCCAGTCCAGCTCCATGTTATTCTCCATCGGGACACCCTCATTTTTTCGTGTCCAAAAAAATAATATCCAATACCTAGTGTCTATTCCAATTTTGCGTGTAAATTTCCATTGATTAAATTCCATGGAATGACCAATTTCTCAATATTAAATTCCTAGCCATTGATTTCCCCTCATTTAATCCCCACCCTACATTTTTCCAAACACCCACACAAATCCCCCCTATAGTGCAGCCGGCCCTAATTTCTAGAGAGCAACTTTTTCTCTCTTTCTCTCTCTCACTCATTATTGTTATTATCTCAGTCTCTCTCTCTCTCTCTTCCTAATATTTACTACACACACAACAACTCAACAACAATAGTAAAACCATGCACCACGACCACCCCTCTATGGCCATCAATACCACCCCAGCCTCATCTTCCCGAGCTCCTGGCCAAGCTCCGCCGGCCATGGCCGTCGACCACCGCAACCACCTTCGATCTCCTCCTCCTGCCTCCTCCCTTCAAACCGCGACAGCCACCACCACTCGAGCCATTCCGCTACCACCACCATAACAACTAACACCACCACCTCCAGCCGTCGTGCTCCGCCCCCACGTCGCTGTGCCGCCCCCTCCACGTCATTGGCCGCCCCGCGCACCGCAGTGCGCTGGCAGCAGCGACGACATCAAGGACTTCGCGTGCGCGCGTGCAGGCGGCCACCGCCGGCGCCGCCGCCGCCGTGGTCGGTATGGCCCACCCCCACGTGGCCGGGCGCACCCCTGGGGTAAGCCCCATGGTGGACAACGTCCTCCGGGACGTGCCGTCGAGGCGATTCGTGCGTTTTGTACGACGTCCCGTCGTGACGCGCACGGGATCGAGTTCATTTTGGTGTTCCGTCGCAGCGACTTCGTGCACATTTTCCCAAAAATCCGAAAGTTGGTTCGAAGATTTCTTTGCTCCGTCACAATCTCGGTATATCCACCTTCACTCATGTCAATTTTCGTCCGTTAATTTTATCGTTTGATACATCAAAATCGGCCACCAAATTGACCGTTTAAATTGTATTAAATTTGGACAGTTTCGCGGGGCCAACTTCGTCAGCTTGTATCTCGTCCACCGCAGCTCCTTTTGGCGTGCTACTAGTTCCTGTACGAAGCTGGTATAACCCTCTTACTACCTCTCCAATTTCGTTTCATTGTGAGCTTGTTTGATTGGTTGAATTCGACGCCAAAGTTGGCCGTCCGAATTCATAATTTCTAACTTGTAAAATTCTATTTTTGAACACGGGACTCCAAATTTCATTTCTGACGCCACCATTATACTCGTGGCGTCGTTCTGGCATGTTTTCATATAAAATTTGTTAGATTTGGAGAACGTGGGCCCGGGTACATTTTTCGGTGCAAAGCGGGTCCCACTTTCTGGGTCAACGGGAATTTTTGATGCCGGCTCATCGGAATCCAATTCCGGATGTACCGTTGAGTTCGTATCGTCATTCTGGACTCGTTGACATATAATTTGCTAGGTTTTGGTGGACATTGGATCGGACACGCATTTCGGTGCAAGTCAGATACCAATATCTGGGTCAACAGGTCATTTTGAGATCGGCTCATCGAAATCCAATTCCGGATATACCATTGAGTTCATATCATCATTCTGGACTCGTTGACAGGTAGTTTGTTGAGTTTTGAGAACTTTGGCTCCGGCATGCATTTCCGTGCAAACCGGAATTCCAAGTTCTGGTCAACGGAACAAATTGAGATCGGGTCAACGGAATCCAATTCTGGAGATACCGTTGGGTTCGTATCGTCATTCTGGTTTCGTGGACATATATTTTGTTATGTTTTATTGACTTGTTTTCTTGCACATTTTTTGGTACAAAACGGCTCCGACACGGACACCGTTTTGATCCAAAATTACCTTTTTGCCCTTGTGTCCATATTGGACCATTGGGTAGGCTATCCTAGCTAATTTGACCATTCTGGACACGTTGGCGATATTTATTTCATCGTTCGACAATGTTTGTTGATAATTTCTCTGAGTCTAACCTTTTTATAATTAATTAATAATTAATTCATATAATGTTCGTATTTCGGGATTAGTACAACGAAACTGAGATCAGCCAATTCCAGTGATCTCACATCGCTGAAATTGACAAGTTGGACACGTGGATCACTATAATAAGATTATCAACCTTACCGATAATCTCTTTATCTCGATTTACGTGTCATAAGTTTCGACGTACAAATAACGAAGTACACTTTATATTAGACTAGAATTGACCATGTTTGACCAGAGTTGACCAGTTGACCCAAAGTCAACTGTAAGTCAACACTTGACCTAGTTTGACTAGATTATTGACCGGAGTCGACCTAGAGTTGTTTTGACTTAGAAGAACCTAGAATAATGTAGATTGATTATAGAGATTCATTTATTACAACTTGAACACCTTGTAACCTGTGTTGCTTTAAATAGGACTCTGTGGCTTCAGTGGGACCCCCTATACTTATCAGCTATTCAGGTTATCGAGGCGAGTACATTCTCTGAACATTTCATATCCTGCTTAGAATTATTTCCTGCAGTAGATTACTTTACTTGTACTGTCACGATGGTCACATGGATTGGTACTATATGGATCTTTTCTTGAGATGTTATCCTTATGGAGCATCGGGTACTACGTGTTCTGTGTGTTTCACTTACATGGCGTATCACTATGCTTCTTGGTTCTTTGATCACTTACGACATATACTCTTATGATCGTAGAGTCTTCCTAGAATCTTACACTGTTGGGTAACCCCCAGAATCACCCATTTATGGGCATCCATGTATCACCCTACGGGGGCTTGTACATGGAATCATATAACATAACCTGGCTGGATCCTTGTGTATTGATTGGGGGTACGGGGGAGTATAAGTAGACATATGAATACTATCCAAGTAGTGTAGTATCAGAATCTCTTCCATAGTGTAGCATCAGAATCTCATTTGACATTTACATGTCTATGTTGTACTCTGACTCACTAGTCACATGATAGTTCTCTATCTATAGTAGATATTTCTATTACAGTTCTCTCTCTGTTTACATACTGTATTTCTTTCAGTACCTGTATCTTACTTTACTGCATGATTATATTTTCTAACCTGCTATGATCTGTTGAGATGTACTGTACTCGCTCCAGTCCTGACTAGACCTGTTGATAAATTTTACAGATAGCCTGGACGTGCCTGCTAGCCCAGAGGAGACACATTAGAGGTTGTTCAGATAGTTGTTTCTTTTGTTTGGAGTTGTATTTACTTTATAGATTACTGTATATGAGTTTGAGGTGTATTTCTGAGTTTTTGTATCTTAGACACTTAGACTTCCATCTCCTGTATTTCTTTTGGATTTCATATTTTATCTATCCTTATCATGCTCTACCCTAGATGTGATTGAGACTGTATTTGCTATGTCACCCCCATTCGGGGAGTATAAACTGCTTGGCATTATAATGTTAGATGTTGTGACCTAGGACAGCGTTCTACCGCCGACACTGCGGCGTAGGCTAGGCGTTGTTACATTCTCGTACCCAAACAGTGGTTGCGGGTCGTGACAGTATGTGCCTTAGTCGAGGACTCTGTGATTATCGTAGCCTTGCTCACTAACACGACGAAGATTCTGAGTATCATGATTCTGGACAGACACATATGATTATCAGACGGTATGTTTGAGACTTTGATTGTGGGGGTGGTTGACCTAGAAGGACTACTACCATTTTAATTTCGAGGACGAAATTTTTCTAAGGTGGGTTAATTTGTAACACCCAGTTTTCCAGATGAGGGTATTTTTGAATTTTTGTATTTATAATTATTATTTATTGATATTTATTTCACATTATAATTTTTGGTGATTTTTAATTATTTTTAAACTATTTAAAAATGGTTTAAGTCATGACTTATGATTTTGGTGTGCAGCTAGTAAAATCGTAGAGACTGCATGACCTAGAGCCTAACCGTGTCATTAGGATGATTTAATTATCATTTTTAGTCTAGGGGTAATTTGGTTATTTTGACTTATTTGAATTATTTGGTGATTTATTGAATTGGTGAATTCTATGTTGACCTTGACTTGTTGAGACCTAGTGGACTAGCCTAGAAGCTAACCCTAGTTATGACCACTTGGTTAGATTATGAAACCCTAGTTAACCTAAGTTAATGATACTCTAGTCATTAGGATTAAATTGGGGAAATAGAGATAATGAATAGGTTGGTTAATGACTTGTGATTTCATAAACCATGACTTATGGTTTAAGGCCCATAGAGGCCCATAACCCAATTAGTGAAACCAAAACCCTAACCCTAGCATTTATGGTCAGCCACCTAGGGTTCCACACCCCTATTTAATGTCTCTACCACTTAGGACTAGCCTCCTTTAGGAAATAGCAAAGTTTGGAAATAGAGGTAAAACCCTTTCTTCCCCAATCCATAGCTTCTCCATTTCAACTCCTTTTTCCTTCTAATTTCTTGCAATAGATCCTAATCTCTATGTATTTCCTGACTATGGTGAGAAATTTCAGTGGAGGAGCAATTAGGAGGAGTTTGGGTGGCAAGAGAAACACCCCTCTTTGAAGCTTTTTGGGCTTTTTCACACACCTAGGTAATTCCTAATCCTCTCCATAAAATAGTGATTTAATTGCATGAATAGGAAGCCCTAGGAATACCCTAACTACTGGTATAGGTATTGCTAGGTTTCGTGTCCAATACATGTCCGTATCGGACACGTATCAGTGGGCATACTAGGTGTTCGACGAAATACCACAAAGGATTTATTTTTCGTATTTTTGAATTCTAATTTCATGGATCTCTAGATCTAGGTATGAGTAGCAATGTTTGTGAAGACTGAGTTTATTTTCGTGTCTTTTTGTGTCAGTTTTTGGACACGCACACGTACGCAGCAGGCTACGCACAGTGCCCTGCTGCTCGGGCACTGTAGCGGACACGACACGGCACGTATGGACACGAAACTTTGTGGACACCTAGGCCACGTGTCTGACACGGCACTGACAAAATTTTAGGCCATCTGGTTGAGCGGTTTGGAAGAAATCTAGACCGCACCGTCTCGACCACACGCACACACGCACGCACAGGTGCCACTGATACGCACTTCGTGCGGGGACACGAGGACACTTGGACTCGTATCAGGCTACCCTAACTCTAGCCCTAGACCTAGGCTACCCATTCGACACCACCACTTGGTGTCTTGGTGGACACACGTGTCCCTAATGGGTTCGACACGCGCGCACGAGACAGTGCACTGCACTGTCTCTGGCACCCAATTTCGACCAGGTTCGTGGTACTTTGGACACGATGTTTTGACACTTTGTGGACACACACATCACCCCCATGTCGACATGAAATACCTCCACCTGACACGAGGGTCTAGGTTGGTTTTGAAATAGTTATTGGGTTCACATCAGCAAGTGACTGATACACAGTGTTAATTAGTTTTTCCTAAAACTTAAATCCATTTCAAACCTATTCTTAAACTAATGTTTTCAATTGTCAATGATCCCACAAGTTTGATTATTCCTGACTAGTTCAATGTTTCTTTTAGATTAGGCTTTTGATATAGAAATTGGATTTTGGACAATGTATTGGCTTTCAAATGGCTATATTAAACTGTTTTCTTTTGATACAACCAGAGAGTCACACTGATTTTCCAGTTATTTCCCTCGCTGCACACAGGTTCCTCTTAGTACTGTTGACACTTATTTCTTGCATGTACACAAGTTTACTGCTACACACTTTTCCTCACTGTTTCCCTGTCACACATATATTTTTCCTGGGTATTCATCAACACACACACAAATATTCCTGCACAGTCCCCACACAAATATCCCTACACATAATCACTTTTCCCTCACACATGTTTACACACACTGCCATGTTCCTGAGAACACCATTCCTGTCACCATTATGCACTGCACATATAGGATTAGTTGGGTTTCAGGTATGTTAGAGTTGAGTTAGGCTGTGGCATTGCAGTGGTAGCTTGGTAGAGCTTTGTTTGCAATAACATCAGCAGGGAATAGCCCCTAGGTGCACTGCAGTATGGCCCTTCTTGGCCATGATCCCTGCAGAGGATTGGATCCTGATGACCCAGTGAAGACCCTCCCAGTTCAGTCCTCATTAGGGTCAGCCCACAATGTTAGCACCAATCCAGTTTTCCTTGTTGATTCAGTCCTTAATAGATCAGTCTTAAGCATGGGATACATTGTATACTAATTTTCATATTTATTTTCTTAGGTTATTGACACTTGAACTTGTTTCCTGAGAATATGTTTTGCATAACCTGAGTTGAATGTTAACAGGGTTGAGTTGAGGGTTGTAATTACTAATGATGGCATGGCCTTGAACATGTTCATTGGGATGCCTAGTGTATAGACACATTGGGTTGATTCATGGGGATTTAGCCATTTCCTTATTTTCCTGAGAATTACCCACATGACAGACCCACATACCCTGAAATTGATACCCATGTCATTAACCTGTATACTCCAAATAATCCTGTATGCATCATTGCCTGCATTGGCCTATCAGCAGACCCCTTTGCCTGTCCTGATACTTACTAGGTATGCAGATACCATGTGGTATCAGAGAGAGGGTAGGGAGATTAGTTTACTGTCTTTGTCCCAGAATTATACACAAAACTGAGAACCATGGAATGAATAACACACATGGCTTCCTACACACTACTCACACACCCATTGTCTAACACACAGCCATATATTTCCTCACCCTCCTCTCACACATTAACTACCCTCTCATCTACACACACAGCTACCTTAAACACACACACCCTTCTTTTTCCCTCACTCTCTTTCACTACACACTTCTAAATTTCCTTTTTCCTCCCCACTATATATATATAGCTATCTATATATATTGGTGTATTGTATTAGAGTTTAGGGAAGGGAACTTGAGAGTCTTAATGTATTTATATATGTGTTAGTTATATAGATGTGTATTCTATATATATAAGTTATTCACATGGGTGCAATATATATTACATGTAGACAAGGTTATAGATAAGGTTATCATAGGAGATAGTGTAAATTAGATAGGCATATGATATATATAGGTTAGGCCTATATATGGGTATGTATGTGAGGATATATATGATACATATATATAGTTGGTTTTGTATATATGACATATATGTATATCCTTGACTTGATATCATAGCCTATAGCCTAGAATTGACTAAAAGTTGACCAGAGTTGACTTGACCTAGATTAGACTTGATTGGACCAAGTGTGACCTAGTTTGACCTAGACAGTTGACCAAGTTGACTTAGAGTTGACTTTGACCTAGATTTGACTTAGAATCATGTAGATTGCATCATAAACTTCATTTGTCTTATTTTAAGCATATTATAACCTGTACTGCTCTATTTAGGATATTATGACTCCGGTGCAGACATCTGATATTTTACTACTCTTTTTATAGTAGCAGGCGAGTACATTCTCTGATAGTTCTCTCATTTATTTGTCAATTACTGTACTTCAGTTCTAGTTAGCTGTATGTGATTCTCTGTTACAAACACGTATTTTTATTTCTGAATCCATGTATACGACACACATACTTACTCGTCTTACCTCTATTATTCGAATCACCATACGAATCACTATTCGAACCACCTATTCGTATCTTCATATATTGGTTGGACTTTTATTCGAATGATGTGTCGGATTTTGGATTCATTTGTATTAGATGGGCGGGAAAATACTTGATTAGACATGTGAACATTCCCACTATTCGAACCACCCCCTGTGAATATATTCGAACGATAGCCATTCCATACCCAGCCAGGTGTGTGATGTGCCGTATTTATCCTTAGTCGTTTACATGTCTAACTAAGTATTTTAAAACACACTTGGAGAATTTATTCAAATTATTATTAGAACATCATGTGAATCACTATTCGTATCACCTTATTCATATCACCTTATTCGATTCACCTTATTAGAATAATGATTAGAATTACATTCGACTCATCTTATATTAGATTCACATTAGGATTACACTCGACTTATATTGTACCATCTGAACTCATTATGTTATTCTAGTTCAGCTAGATCTTATTTTACAATCTTCTTTGCTATGCTTCTCTTCTTGTTTAGTTACTTACTTTCTTTGTACTTTATCTGTCTCTCTATACCATCACCTGAAAATTAAACTGCCATATTCATCAATACAACTGCCTATAACTGCTTTATAGTTCTCTGTCATTTACTTGGGTTTTCTAGATGAGATTGTGCTCGTTCCTATCCTGACTGGACCTGTTGAAAATTTTACAGATGATTGCCCCGAGGACACATGCCCTACATTTTACTGAGGAGATGGCTTAGCTACCTATGGCCCCGACACTCAGGAGTGATCGGGAGTTTAGTTAGTCTATCTTGTTTTAGTTTTCCTGATTAGAACTGGAGTTGTATATAGAGATTTGAGACTTGAGATGTATTTGAGATTGTTGAGTTTGTTATTATTATATCAGTAGTTTTGTTGTCTTCAAATTCTTAGTTACATTTCTGTGTTATCTTATCGTGCTTAGACTGTGATTGAGTTACACCATATCTTATACTTGTCCTCCGTTAGGAGTTGATCATGATGAGTACATTATATACTGCATGAGTTGATGGTTAGTTAGAGACTTAGAACAGCGTTCTACCGCCGACACTGCGGCGTAGGCTGGGCGCTGTTACGCACTCGTACCCTCACAGTGGGTGCGGGTCGTGACAACGTTCCTTCTAAAGAGGAACAACATCATTCATTCATTTCGAAGGGTGCTGTAGCATTCCATTCATTTCATAGGGACAATAGCATATTCATTTCATTTCACATGTATCATTCATGCAGCATCTCATTGTTCAAGTGATTCATTTATTTCATCAACATTAAATATAAGGGACATTATCGATTCATTCTCAGGCATCATGTTACATTAGCAGTTCGAGTGTCATTCGTTCAGCAATTCAAAGTTCATGTGTTATTCATTCAATAATTTCCAGCATATGCATCTCTATCGATTTAGCAACTAAAGCATCGCATCACAATTATTCGACATTCATGGTAAGAGACATTAGGGACATATTCATAGCATCACGTTATTCCATTTATTAAACAAGCAGGAATAAGGAGGAAGGAGGACAGTTCCACTTGCCTACATAAAAGGGTCTTCTTATTCTAGTTACACACATTCCCCCTAAGCGTAGCTCCATCAGCGAGCCAAGTTCCAACACTTAATCCGTCTAGCCAGCTCAGAGAGACTGCATCAATCTCAACTCTCTTAATCTCCAACACATGTCATGGTCCAACATTCTGATCACATCCAATAAGCCAACCAAATGCCTCGCGCGGAGCGGAGCATTACATAAGTCACTTGCTAAACCAAGCACAAAACTAAGCTATAAGCTAACAAGGCACACAAACTTAGTCATATAATGTATATATATTATTTACATTCACATATTCATATACATAGATATATATAGGAAAGATATATATATAGGCACATACATATATATACATAGAGAGAGCGAAGAAGAGGTAAAAGAGTAAGTGAGTGTGTGTGTGACATGTGTGTGAAAGGATATGTGTTAATGTTCTCAGATTTAGTGATAGGTAGGTGTATGTGTCACGCCCCGCTTTCGTAGGAGCAATCGTCCTCGCTAAGGCGTGATACCGCACGAGCCTAGATTGCGCTCATGTAAGGCGGGTTCCATAATGGCCGATTTCAGCGGCTGCGACGGGGTCGTCGCATAGAAGTCCCAAGCAGAAATATTGAACATGCAGCAAAAATTTAATGGCAAAACACATGTTATTCAAAGAACTCTTTATTTATCGAACAATCAGATTACAATAGGCGCAAGGCCATGATTACAAGACTTTCGTGCTCACTTTTCTCTCATTTTACAAGTCACTCTACTCTCTCTCATCTCTAGATATAATACTTGAGCCAGCGGAAGCTTCGGAAGGCGATGTCCATACATTATGTCATGTATAAGTCTTGAGTACATATGGCCGTACGCTTCGAATCGCCAAGGAACTCCGTGCCTCGACGCATCCAAGCGAGCTCCGCGCCACGAGCTTCTACATGTGCCTGCACATGTAAACTATATGGGTGTTAGTACTCAACTGTACTGGTGGAGTGAGCTCCTCGTCCACCCATACAAAACTGACACGTTCATTTACTTTGTGCATTACAAGTCCCTTTACGATTGTCTTTCTAGTCTCTTCTTAGGGTCAATTTTAAGACTTAACGTCTAACCAACTCGTTATGCGACGACATAGTCGTGCTATCATGTTAACGTATATTTTGATCGAGGCAGTGCCTCATCGCTTAGGTACTTAACCAAACTTCAACTCGGGATGGCAGGGTCATGCCATACTCCATTTGTGACTACAAACCATTCGAGACGGTGCTTTGTCGAGGAGCAACTCATGCGAATTCGGCCTTGCCAAGACTTTTACTTAAAACCAAGTGCCTCTAGACCAATTATCGTGCCAACAACGTCAAAGGGACGACTCGTGCTGGTCGTGCCGGTCGTGCCGCTAGACTTGATCGTATCTTATGACCTTGCTTAGACTTGTTCGTGCTTCAAGATTGAGGCCGCGCCTCACAACTTATCAAGCTACCGCCTTGCGGCCTTTTCTGACTTAAACTCAAGACAACTCACATTCAAACTATATAACTTATATGCCGACAACATAAGACTTGACGCCATATCTCGTACCGAAGCACGGTGCCTATACTGCAGTCCAATCTTAGGCCCAAACTTTATGTTACCGACTAAATACACATTCAAGTTCTAGACTCAATCCAAAGGCATACACGCGGTTTTGCCGCTATACTGCCGACTCATCTATATGAACTAGTCACTAGCGTCCAGCGCTATAATGGACTTGGCTCAGGGGGTTCGGTCCGCCCTTCCATAGGTATCTATCTCCGGAAGCGTCGAATCCTCCCATGCGGTTATCAAGCATCATTCTTTTGAGCCAACTCAATTCTCTCGGGTCGAATGATCCCGGCGACCCGATGATCACTCGAGAAGACCTCCACCTTGATCAAGTTGTCCAATGACCATGCAAGACTCGACTCGAACTGACGTCTCACACAGTCAATCTACTTCTAGTATTACCATCTCTTTCAGGGCTAGGTCCAACACTTCTCACATCTGAGATCTTGCCTCAGCGACCCTGTTACGAGCATTATTCTTGCCTCAACGACCCAGTCACGAGCATTCTTCTTTCTTGCCCTTTTATTTCACTTAACTCAAGAACAACTATTGAAACACTTTTCAAAACTCGATAAATCAACCGTGGTCGTGCCTTAGACAGACCTTGTTCTCTAGGCGACGCTATCGCTCAAGTCATATACTTTATACGAGGAGCCTTGTTCTCAAGGGACTACGCGACTTGACAACCGCAGATAGAGCGGGACAATGCTAGAAATGGCTTCGATAGCCCAACACAGCTCTTGTCTAACCTATTCGAGCAATGCCTCGATGAGCAAAGGCTACACGGAGCTACGCATCGAGGGAACATGCTATGCATGGGGTCGACTTAAACAACCTAGTTCTCGGGTGCCTAGACTTAAGCCAACAAGCCGTGCAAGACGACTTAACTCGCGGGACGTACGAAGGCTATGCTAAGCCTTGGACGATGGGACCGTGCATACATTTTCAAGCATTCACGTAGGCGACACCTATGACTTAGGCTAATTCGAGCGTTGGAACAAAACGACGGGACCGTGCATGCATTTTCAAGAATTCACGCGGGCGACGCCTATAACTTAGGCTAATTCGAGTGTCGTGGTAACTTATCAACTTAGGCCAACTTCCTTCTCCCAAGCCACGGGACGAAGGACCGAGTGTCATTTGAAAGCACGCTGAGCCGACTTCTAAGCAGACCGTGGGACCATTTTCTATGTTCTAAGACATTCCGACTGGTCGGAATTATTTCCTTAGCTATGTGCGCTCGTAGCTTTTATATTAGCCTACTTGTGTAATTTGAAAACATGCAAGTTAAGTGCAGGCTAAGATGAGGCAAGTTCACCGAAACTACCCCACCTGAGCGAGAAGTTGCCTCGGCCGAACGAGCCTTCGAGTAGCCGTTGCAAGGCTAAGACTGAACGTCGTCGGCATTTCGATTCGTCCAATTGACTTTGCGGGACGGGGCACTACATCATACACCACTCAGAACAAGTCTCGTCCTCGAGACTTTTCTGAAGGCAAGTCATCCTACCATTTCTATGGCCAAGACTTAATCGAGCCTAGACACGAAACTATAACAGTCGTGCGGGGCACGCCATAATTTATCGTATACACTTCGCCTACGCGTTTCTTTGGTTCTGAGCCACGCTCGCACGACTATCAATCTTTTTCTTAACACGATCTCAAATGCTCGACACTCTTCCATTCCTCAAGTCTTGCTTAAACACAATGTATCACTTGGCTGGATCGTGCATGCATTCCAGGTGTCCCCAAAACACATGCATTCAACCAAGTCGCATGATAGAGAATTCGTCGTTCTCACTCGAGTCGCATCGTACACATACTCACGCGTCCCTGAAATATATGTATGTCAGTCGAATCTCATGAGGGGTATTCCTATACTCGTGATTCTCACTATCCATCCATGCCAATCCTCAAGATCGATCTTTCGATTGCTAACTCTTGTAACGGAGGCGTCTCGCCTAACCGCTAGGCCATTTTTTAAGGCTAATTCAATGTCAGGATTGGAATCATAGTTCCCCAACAATAATGCCAACATTGACCCCAATCCTAGGGTCGAACCAAGTCAGAAATATGGGGTTTTCTACCCAAGCTCGCATCATTCAGATTTTTAAACATCGAGCACTATCACCTATTCGCATCAATGTATTTGTTGCATATATTCAAATCTATTTCAAATCACCAATTCTACCCAATTCGTGTATTCGATCATGAGGTCATCTAGCTCGACAATATGTTACACCCCAATCTCACGCAAGTCCGATCATCCACGGTGGTTTATGAATTACCATGCAACGCACCCGTGGAATAATCATTCTCATCAGGGCATAACTCTTGCTTACGTCTAGACTAATTCATTTTTGATACGCGGATTGGACCTACGCAAATCCTTAAATTCTAATGTCACGCACGCTAAGTCATTCTCGAGTCCACCTTCGCGTCAAACCACAAGTCGATGCATCAAATTGCCACGCCATGCAAGTTCGATCACCCCCGCTATATGAATCACCATACCAGCGCTCACACGGAGTGATCGCCCGCTAGAGTTGCGCTCGCATAAGACAAGAACGTCAATATTGTGGTTGTCGACGAAGAAAATCTAAATATTTCATTTACATCCAAGCCAATATCTCAGTTCGATAGTCTGATCGTCATACGTTCAACAAGAAAATCCTTGAGCCAAGTCTATCCTTTTCTCAACCCCTTTCAACATCTCGAGTATAGCATCCATCGGAACAATGATATTTGCACGATCGTCATTCGCCGAGTCAGAGTACCCCCGAGTTATCGCATATCGATCTTTGATACGCCTTAATACCATCGATGATATACGTAACCTGACGATCTTTCTTTGCAACCAATTTTAATTCGTGCGACTGATGTTGTTGTCCAAACTGGATATACCACAATTCTTCGATATTCAAGATCAAGTTTGATCACTATTCGTCAAGCTAGTTTCAATATCATTTTTCAAAACTCAAGTCACATTTCATTTGACTCAATTCGAAATCACAAGTGCGATCCTCTAGCTTCCTCGACCAAGACGTACATCTTTATTCATCGTTCCGAGTCATTTTCTTACTTGCGTTGCTCATTCACAGTTGTTCGAACGACATCTCGTTCAGGACATCGAAGTCACGACCAACTAAGCGTGACACGTTCTAAGGCTATGCGCGATCGCATCGCCTCGCTAACGTACTCGTTATTATTTTTAATCCTCAATCTTCGCTCGAATGATTTCCAAGAAAGTCCATACACCACTCGGATTCGAGCCATCCGATCTAGCCTACAATCACGTTTCGCATTCACTCGATATCACATCCTTTCGATTCGTTCGACGGATCCTTAGCATAATCGCTCACATCGCATCGACGCACTAAGTCGTTCGTACTATTCTTCAAAATCTAAAACAATCTTTCATGCACGCCTAAGCGTTAGCTCGATAGCATTCCTATCGATATACACTCTAAGCGTATCTCCGTTCCCGATCGAACGATACATAATATTGTTCGCAACTCGTTTGCACCACAAAGTCTAGGTGCGCGACATGCGGCACAACTTAGCCAAATGGCCGTATGCATAGCCGTCCCGTACGGACTATATTCAAGTTTGCATGCTCAATTGATAGGGTCAACGTAGGACTAGTTGGGCATGCGTGCGACTTGCTAACTTTTAGCACGTGTTTTTCTACCAAGTCAAGTTGACACCGTTCGGCACAAAGGCCTATAAATACGTTTCGATTGAACGCTTGTACGAGCTTTTGAAAATATTTAGACTTATTGTACGGACATACAGAGGGACATTTGAGAGAGAGCGCACACTTCTTTTACATGCACGAGCTTTCAAAACTGAGAAATTCGACGTGAAGTCCAAGGACGTAAAGCCGTGCTCTGATACCATTATGTCACGCCCCGCTCCCGTAGGAGCGATCGTCCTCGCTAAGGCATGATGTTGCACGAGCCTAGATTGCACTCGTGCAAGGCGGGTTCCATAACGGCCGATTTCAGCGGCTGCGACGGGGTCATCGCACAGAAGTCCCAAGCAGAAACATTGAACATGCAGCAGAAATTTAATGGCAAAACACAAGTTATTCAAAGAACTCTTTATTAATATCGAACAATCAGATTACAATAGGCGCAAGGCCATGATTACAAGTCTCTCGTGCTCACTTTTCTCTCATTTTATAAGTCACTCTGCTCTCTCTCATCTTTCGATACAATGCTTGAGCTAGCGGAAGCTTCGGAAGGCGATGTCCATACATTATGTCCTGTATAAGTCTTGAGCACATGCGGCCGCACGCTTCTAATCGCCAAGAAACTCCGTGCCTCAACGCATCCAAGCGAGCTTCGTGCCACGAGCTTCTACCTGTGCCTGTACATGTGAACTATGTGGGTGTCAGTACTCAACTGTACTGGAGGAGTGAGCTCCTCGCCTACCCATACAAAATCGACACGTTTATTTACTTTATGTATTACAAATTCCTTTACGATTGTCTTTCTAGTCTTGCCTTAGGGTCAATTTTAAGACTTGACGTCTAACCAACTCGTTATACGATGACATAGTCGTGCTATCATGTTAACGTGTATTTCGATCGAGGCAGTGCCTCATCGCTTAGGTACTTAACCAAACTTCAACTTGGGACGGCAGGGTCGTGCCATACTCCATTAGTGACTATAAAACATTCAAGACGGTGCTTCACCGAGGAGCAACTCATGCAAATTCGGTCGTGCCAAAACTTTTACTTAAACCCAAGTACCTCTAGACCAATTATCGTGCCAATAACGTCAAAGGGACGACTCGTGCTGGTCGTGCCGCTAGACTTGATCGTGCGTTAGAACCTTGCTAAGACTTCTTCGTGCTTCAAGATTGAGGCCGCGTCTCGCAACTTATCAAGACTTATCAAGCTACCGCCTTGCGGCCTTTCCTGACTTAAACTCAAGATAACTCATATTCAAACTATATAACTTATATGTCGACAACATAAGACTTGACGCCATATCTCGTGCCGAAGCACGGTGCCTATGCTGCAGCCAAAACTTAGGCCCAGACCTTATGTTACGAACTAAACACGCATTCAAGTTTTAGACTCAATCCAAAAGCATACACACGGTTTTCCCGCTATACTGCTGACTCATCTATACGAACTAGTCACTAGCGCCCAGCGCTATAATGGACTTGGCTCAGGGGGTTCAGTTCACCCTTCTATGGATAGCTAGCCCCGGAAGCGCCGAATCCTCTCATGCGGTTATCCAGCAACCTTCTTTTGAGCCAACTCACTTCTTCCGGGCCAAATGATCTCGGCGACCCGGTGATCACTCGAAAAGACCTCCACCTTGATCAAGTTGTCCAATGACCATGTAAGACTCGACTCGAACTGACGTCTCACACAGTCAATCTACTTCTAGTATTACCATCTCTTTCAGGGCTAGGTCCAACACTTCTCACATCTGAGATCTTACCTCGGCGACCCAGTCGCAAGCATTCTTCTTGCCTCAACGACCCAGTCGCGAGCATTCTTCTTTCTTGCCCTATCATTTCACTTAACTCAAGAACAACTATTGAAACACTTTCCAAAACTCGATAAATCAGCCGTGGCCGTGCCATAGACAGACCTTGTTCTCTAGGCGACGCTATCGCTCAAGTCATATACTTTATACGAGGAGCCTTATTCTCAAGGGATTACGCGACTTAACAACCGCAGATAGAACGGGACAGTGCTAGAAATGGCTTTGATAGCCCAGCACAGCTCTTGTCTAACTTATTCGGGCAATGCCTCGACGAGCAAAGGCTACGCCGAGCTACGCATCGAGGGAACGTCTATACACGGGGTCGACTTAAACAACCAAGTTTTCAGGTGCCTAGACTTAAGCCAACAAGCCGTACAAGATGACTTAACTCGCGGGACGTGCGAAGGCTATGCTAAGCCTTGGACGACGGTATCGTGCATGTATTTTCAAGCATTTACGCGAGCGACGCCTATGACTTAGGCTAACTCGAGCGTTGGGACAAAACGACGGGTCCGTGCATACATTTTCAAGTATTCATGCGGGCGACGCCTATGACTTAGGCTAATTCGAGTGTCGTGGCAACTTATCAACTTAGGCCAACTTCCTTCTCCCAAGCCACGGGACGAAGGACCGAGTGTCATTTGAAAGCACGCTGAGCCGACTTCTAGGCAGACCGTGGGACCATTTTCCATGTTCCAAGACATTTCGACGGGTCGAGATTATTTTCTTAGCTATGTGCATTCGTAGCTTTTATATTAGCCTACTGGTGCAAGTTAAAAACATGCAAGTTATTAAGTCAGGCTAAGATAAGGCAAGTTCATCGAAACTACCCCACCTGAGCGAGGAGTCGCCTCGGCCGAGCGAGCCTTCGAGTAGCCGTTGCATGGCTAAGACCGAACGTCGTCGACGTTTCGATTCCTCCAATTGACTTTGCGGGACTGGGCACTACAATATGTGACATGGGATACATGGTGTCAAAGGATGTATGAATGCATGTGTGTAAAAGGTTATAGGTTAACTCATTTTATAGAAATACATACATACATACTTATATTACATACATGCATACATACATATCATATATACATACATACATTGCATACATGCCTACATGCATATCACATATGTATACTTGTATTCATTCATGCACCTATACATACATACATTGATGCATACATACATATTTGAATACATTATATACTTGCATACATTATATTTCATATATGCATACTCTACACTATATTACATTCACATATCATTAAGTTGCATACATATACTTATTTTCATTACATACATGTCATTCATGCATATTACATAAATACATGCATCAATACATTATATATATTGTATACAACATGGGAAAATAGAAGAGGGAAAAAGGGGGAAAACTGAAATGGAAATGGAGGAAAAAGGTAAGAAAAAGGGAAAACAATGGACATATACATGCTTGCATCATATATTCTATATTACCATACATGCTATCATTATATATTGTATTACATTATGCATTCATATCTATCATTACATGTATACCTTGCATTCATATCTAGCATTCATTATATACTTTCATGCATACATTGTATATCATTCTTTCATTCATGCATTTATGCATTGCTTACATATATTACATTGATTGTATTCCTACATACTTGCATTCAACTATATATATATATATATATATATATATATATATATATATATATATATATATATATATATTAATATAAAGAGGATACATATATATCATTTTATTCATCTAACATATCATGCATTACATACTCTACATTCATTTAATATCCATACTACATAGGCTCATAGATTACACAAAATGCCTATGTCGTATAGTCGCTCTTCTACTTAAAACCAATACTGTACCAATTGGGCCTTTACTAAATTCTAGGATTAAAGTATGTCGTAGTCCTTTGTGTTAGCTTTCCGAAACTTTAAACGGATCGTATTTTCATGTCCGAAAGATCCCGAAATCGCAAAAACAACGAAACGCATTCGTCTTTCGTACAGCTAACACTCAAATAATTTTTCAGAAATTTTCAAAACGAATTTGACTTATTAAAATATATATTTGGAAAGCTAACTTCGATACAGTTCTTTTAAAAAAAAGGGAGATAAATCGGAGTTTTAAGCTAAAAGTTATGACATTTCTAAGTTGCTTTGGTTAATAAAAATGTGGATGAATATTATGAAGAATTTGAGTTGTTTTGGACAAAAGAAACAAATGTAGGATAAGATACTTGGATACCAACGTAGGTATCCAAATGAAACTCATTCTAACCATCCTAACTAAGATCAATCCACTCTCTAACCATTCTAAAACTAAATTTAAATATCTATTTAAACTATTATCATACATACATACACATGGGGTGTCCTAATTTCGGATCTACCAAGTAAGACACAAGACACATATCTAAAATCCTCAAGAGAGCTCCAAATAGCCTCAAATTAAAATCTAATGATTGTACATGCATGGGGGTGAATCCTATGGATTCAAATCTAGCTAAAATGCAAGAGAAATTAAAATAGAGAGATGGTTATACCTATTGGAAGTGGGATCCCAATGATACACTCAAAGGACACGGTTCCGACACGAAAACTCCTCCAAAATGGACACCCTTTCTTGCTCCTTGCTCCCAATCCTTGCTAGCACCTCCTCCTTGGTTGAATGAGAAGAAATAATGGAAGATTGGAAGAAGAATGGAGGGATTTGGAGATCAAAATCAAGAGAAAAGCTCTCAAGTTTGGGGAAGAACAAATTAGGGTTCTATGTAGAGGTAAAAAGAGGCAAGGATTTTCTTAAGGATTCTTTATAGGAAGGGGGGACACTCGATGGCTGGTCATTAGATGAATTAGGATTCATGTAGATAAGTGGCTAGGGCTTGTCCACCCAATTCCAAGCCTTCCTATTGGTTCAATTAGTCATAAGGCTTTCTTTTTCACAAATATCCCAATAGGTAAATACTCTACTATGAAATATCTAGATATTGTTAATCTAACTTAACCATTAAGTCTCTAACCTTCTAACTAAACCTCCATGAGCATCATTAACATCTAGGTTTAGTCAAAACTAGGTTAGTCTCTAACAATTCAATTAGCACAATATTAATTAATCAAAAATTTATTTTCATTAATAAGTCAAAAATGACCAAAATATCCTTAGGCTGAAAAGTCACAATTAGTCATCATAATCACATGGTTAGGTCCCCATGGTCATGGTTAGTCTCTAGGTCATGCAGTCTCTAGGGTTACACTAGTTAACAATCAAAATCATACTTCAATATTTTAAATAGTTTAAAATAATTAAAAAACACCAAAAATCATAACATGGTTTAAATATCATTATTAAATGATTATATCACGCCCCAGAACCAGAATATCGGAGAGCGGGGGAATGACTCAGCCAGCTACGTATTACGGGTAGATGAATACCATATAATACGATCAATATTGTCTAAGAGATGAGAGGGTGCATACTACATGACAGTCTTACTTGGGTTACTCAACATCTATTGTCTCAATCCTTCAAACAAGAAATAGTAAATAGAAAACATATAAGATAAAGCAGTAAGGCGTCCCAAACGCTTGGTCAAAATGTTCTTTGAGATCTGGCTTTACAAAACATAGCCAGAGGATATAACAAGGTATACACAATCGTGATCAGTTGCAGTCTGACCTAGTTACAATTATGTAAAAGTAAGTATAAGACAATCCAACTAACATGTCGGTGCCCAACGACAAAAGTAAAGTAAATAGTAAAATGAGCAGGGAAGCAAGGGACCCACTCGTGTCCTCCGACGATCATTCCTCTAGTATTGATCATCTTGGAGGTGGAAGTAAGCTGAGTCCTCGGGAACAGGCTCTAAATTTGGCCATACAAAACCAGAGAGGTTGGACCTCTAATAGCAAGTACTGTAAAGAAGCACGATATGAGAAATTGGAACCAGTAATAAGAGTGAAAATATGATAAAAGGTCTCTGCTTGCTACTAGGGTTCGTACAATATCATGACACTTCAAGCCAACTTCCCAACCAAACAAGGACAGAAGTTGACCCATCATGTCCTGATGTTCTGCTCATCTCAGTAGCTAATAGAGTAGGTATAGTACACAATCAAATCAATTTAAACGGCCATACAACGACTGCGGCTTGCTACTATAAGTTCCAAGTTATCCTGGAAATATACAATAAGGGATTCCCTAGTTCTTACTATATACAAGCAAGGCTAGTCTACCCAAAACAATCAATTGCGCCAATCATGAATTAGACGAGTTCCAGCGGAACGCCCGTCATCAATATAAAATAAATAATGTAAGCATATATCGCTCTCCGCCCGTGTGGCAGATTTACGGTATATGTGGAAACCAGCCGACATATCGAGGCACTAATCGTCCCCAAGATGGCTGCCATGTAAGAACTCGGGAATCCATTTTCTCCATGCAATCGTTATTTTATTTAGCTTAATAGTCCCTATGTTGATTGAAATCCCATGTCGTGGACCATGGTCATTCAGAATGAGTACTTCCGTACAGAGTATGATATGTATAACTCTACAACGATGCTCGTACGGCTAGGTTGTAGGTCTTACATAGCGTAATACAACAATCAATCCTAGCCACGGAATAATCATGCCTTGACTGTAAGATGCACATGTTGCCTTAACAAAAAAATGGAAGTCAACATGTGTCCATTTGCCAAAGTTCGAATCGACTAGTCGATCGCAATGGTTCATGGTTCATACATGAACGTGTCTCATTCAATTCAATAAGACGACTAGCCAGTCTCTTAGTTCCAACTAGGAATGCATGATCAATTATCAGTCAAGGTAACAATCAATGTCAATCCGGGACAAAAAATAGCTAAAAGGCACTATGGACAGCAATAGATGTGAGCCCATTTATGCGGTCGGGTAAGTCAGGGTCCTTCTATGCGGCTGGGAAAGTAAAGTTCGTGCGGCTGAAAAAATATGGTCTCCTGCGGCTGAAAAAAAATAAGCATATGCGGCTCGGAACTACCCAAGCCATGCGGCTAGAGAGGACATGCATATGCGGCTGAGAAAAATATATGCTCATACGGCTGGGAGAGTACGCGCTCATGCGGTTGGAAGAGTACGTGCTCATGCGGCTGGGAGAGTATGCGCTCATACGGCTGGGAGAGTACGCGCTCATGCGGCTGGGAGAGTATGCGCTCATGCGGCAATGGGCCATGCGGCCAGGAACGCAAGAAGACAAATGCTTTATGCGGCTGAGAGAAATATGTTTCATGCGGCCAGAGCTATGCGGCCAAGAAAAATTCATGCGGCAATGAACCAAGTGTCATGCTTATACGATCAAGGGGGAGTGAGTCTCATACGGCTCAGGGGACTGAGTCTCATGCGGCTCAGGAGACTGAGTCTCATGCGGCTCGAAGGGAATGAGTCTCATGCGACTCGAGTAAATCATGCATATGCGGCAGGGAGTTAAGGATTAGCTATGTGGCTGAACGAATGCTGGCATATGTGGCTGAAACTGCCAGGAACCATACGGCTGAAAGGAAAACTATCGCATGAAGGTCCATGCGGCCGTCCATTGTTCTTCTTCTCCACTTTTTTTAGAAGAACCATAGAATTCATGGCTTCCAAGCTCCACTAAACCTTCATTTAGGGTCAGAATCCAGACTTCCATAGGTCAAAATAGGGCAGAAAGAAATTCTCTACAACATGGAACCATCAAAACTTGAAAATAACAGGGTTAGCTAGATCAAAACCTAAAAAATCCAAAAATACAACAAACTTAGATCTACACGAAATGAGCCATGGAAATTAAAAATGCTAAGTACTAGAGTGCCTAAGAATCTCGTGAGAAAGACAATGGAACAACAAAAATTAGAATCCATCAAGAAGCAAGTTGTACTTGCTTAGCTCTCTAGGTTGGTGGGAGAGTAATGGAGGTTGAAAAAGAAGTAGTAAATGAGAGTAATGAAGAGAGAGAAAAGTAAAGAAGTATTAATATCTAGCCTAAGTCAAGATCTCCACCATCCACCACCCATTCCTTCCTACAAGATCTAAGCCATCCACTCCTTATCTTGATGAACCAAGCTAAACCAAATTGGTTTAATGAACAGACTAAACCAAGAGCTAATAACAAAAGCAGAAAATAAAATACAGAAAAATAATAAGCATGAAAATTAAAAAATTTAAATACAGAGCAAAAGCATGATAAATATTAAATAAATATATTTAAGCAATACACGTATTAAAATACGTATTCTGGGAACGGGGAGTGACATCTCCACCCTCCTTAGAAAAATTTTGTCCTCAAAATTTCAGATCCAAGCAGGATATAAACATTAGAGCTAAACTATTCTATGTACAAGCAATTTAAACAAGCAGCTATTTATCAATCTACGGCATCAAGTAATTTCTATCCATAGGGTGATAAGCATGAGGAATCAAGACAATCAAGGTATACGGAAAGAAATATACCTTGTGAGTCAAATAGGTGCGGATACCGTGATCGGATATCATCCTCACGTTCCTACGTTGACTCTCCTAAAAAGTGATGACCCCAAGCAACACGAATAAGACTAATTGTTCGGTTCTTGAGTATCTTCTCCCTTCGGTCCAAAATGCACACAGACTGTTCCTCGTAAGACGGGTTGGTACCAACAACCAGTTCAGAATGATCGAGGATATCGCTTGGGTCCGATACATACCTACATAACTTAGATACATGAAATACATCATGTACCTCTCGTAACGAAGGTGGAATCAAGGATAACAAATGGGCCCACGTATCGTAGACTCAACTTCCCGCGAACGCCAAATCTAATGACCCCACGAGTAGGTGAGATCCGCAAGAACATATGGTCCCCAACAGAAAATTCTAGTGGCCTGCAATGCTGGTCCGCCCAATGACGATGCCGATCTTGTGCAACTCGAAGTCGTTCTCTAATTCTCTTAACCACTTCAACTGTCTGAACAATCATTTCTAGGCCTAGCATCTTTCTCTCCCCGATATCATCCCATGCCAGTAGTGACATACACTTCTTACCATATAGTGCTTCAAATGGTACCATCTGGATACTGGCTTGATAACTGTTATTGTATGAGAACTCGACTAAGTGTAGGTGACTCTCCCAAGATCCTCCAAAGTCTAGGGTACAAGCTCGTAACATATCTTCTAAAGTCTGAATTGTTCTTTCTGATTGTCCGTCCGTCTGTGGATGGTAAGTCATGCTAAATTTTAACTTGGTACCCAGACTATGATGTAAACTCTTCCAAAAATATGATGTAAAGTGGGTATCTCTGTCTGACACAATACTGACAGGGACCCCATGCTGCCTGACTATCTGTTGCATATACAACTTTGTCAACTTTTCTGTAGATTGCCCTACTCTAAAAGGAAGAAAATGTGACACCTTTGTAAGCCGGTCCACTATCACCCAAACAACATCTTTACCACTTGGTGATCTCGGTAAACCGGTCACAAAGTTTATTGTAATATATTCCCGCTTCCATTCTGGAATAGGAAGCGGTTGCAATAATCCAGCTGGCCTCTGTTGTTATGCCTTCACTTGCTGACATATCAAGCAACGAGAAACGAATCTAGCTATCTTCCTTTTCATTCCGTTCTACCAGAAGTGCTGCTTGATATCCTTGAACATCTTGGTCCCTCCGGGGTGTATAGAATACTGAGAACTGTGGACTTCTGTCATAACCTCCTGTCTGATATCTCCACTAGGTACACATAGGCGTGATCTAAACCTAAGTGTACCATCTTCGTGAATTTTTATCTCCTTTCTGAGCCATGACTCACATTCTGTCCTAAGCTTCTGAATCCTTGGGTCCTGTGCCTGAGCTGCCTTGATCCTGTCTACCAAGTCAGATTGAACTCGTAGACTTGCCAGAATTCTTACATCACTAGAAAGTATAACCTCGATGCCCATCTCCTGAAGGTCTTCTAAGATATGTTTTTGTGATGGCAACATAAATGTGCCGCCTTTCCTGCTAAGAGCATCTGCTACCACGTTAGCCTTGCCTGGGTGATACTGAAGCTCTACATCGTAATCCTTGATCAACTCCAACCATCTTCTCTGCCTTATGTTCAGTTCCTTCTGAGTAAAGATGTACTTTAAACTTTTGTGGCCTGTGTATATATCCACTCGATTACCGTACGAGTAATACCTCCATAGCTTCAAAACAAATACTACTGCTGCCAATTCCAAGTCATGAGTTAGATAATTCTTCTCGTGGTCTTGAAGTTGCCTAGATGCATACGTTATCACCTTCCTATGCTGCATGAGGAAACACCCAAGTCCCTTTCCTGATGCGTCACAATAAATGGTAAAACCTCCGGATCCAACTGGCAATGTAAGAATGGGTGCCGATATCAATTTCTGCTTCAAATTCTCAAATGATTCCTGGCATTCTGCCGACCAGACGAATGGCACATCCTTCTGCGTCAAGCGGATCATGGGTGCTGAAAGTCTAATAAAGTCTGATATTAACCTTCTGTAATATCCTGCCAATTCTAAGAAACTACGCACATCAGCTATGGTCTTAGGTACTGGCCAACTCTCTACTGCTTCTACCTTCTTGGGATCCACTGCTACTCCAGCCCCTGATATGATGTGCCCTAAGAATGAAATCTGATCCGTCCAAAATTCACACTTACTGAGCTTGGCGTACAACTGGTTCTCTCTCAGAACCTGTAACACTTTTCTGAGGTGAACTTCATGCTCTTCTTTACTAGCTGAGTTGTAACACCCAATTTTCCAGATGAGAGTAATTTTGAAATTTTATAATTATAATTATTAATTATTGATATTTGATTCATATTGCAATTTTTAGTGATTTTTAATAATTTTTAAACTATTTAAAAACTGGTTTAAGTCATGACTTGTGATTTTGATGTGCTGCTAGTGAAACCCTAGAGACTGCATGACCTAGAGCCTAACCATGTCATTAGGATAATTAATTATAATTTTTAGCCTAGGGGTAATTTGGTCATTTTGACTTATTTGAATTATTTGGTGATTTGTTGAATTGGTGAATTCTAGTTTGACTTTGACTTGCTGAGACCTAGTAAACTAGCTTAGAACCAAACCTTAGCTATGGTAATCCTAATCTAACTTGAGTTAACCTATTTTAGTCATTAGAGAATAGTTTTAGAATGAGAGGATTTGGTTTAGTGAATTTAAGTCATGGCTTGTGGTTTCATGAAATGACTTATGGCTTAATCATTTAATTGATCATGACTTAAGCCCATGGGCCATTTAGTGAAGCCTAACCCTAATTTTTGAGCTTATGACCAGCCACATAGGGATCTCCACCCTATATAAACACTTGTTCATTAGGGCTTGCCTCTTTTTATCATTCCAACACTTGGAGAAAAGAAAGGTAAGTTTCCCCCTTCCAAAAATTCCTATTTTATTCATTTGATCTCCTTTTTTATCCTAGTCTTTTGCATTGGGTTCTAATTTAAGTTTATGGACAATTAGTGGAGAGCTATTTCAGTTTTGGGCTCATTTGGAGCATTTGGACATCAAGAGGAACACCCCCATTTGGAGCTTTTCCATACAATTTGCACCTATAGGTAAAACCCTTTAAATTGCATTATTTTGTGATTTCTTTGCATGATGGTTTAGGAATAGGTGTCTCCTAATTTTTGGAGGAATTTCGTATCATTTGTATTAGGTTACGTGTCCGTATCGGATACGTATCGAACCTAATAGCTAGGTGTTCGACGAAATGCCCGAACCGATTCGATTTGCAAATTTTGCAAATCTATTTGAATAGAATCCTAGATCTATGGGTTGCTTATTGATTTCTGTGTTTTCTTCCTAATTTTTGAGTCGTGTCGTGTCCACACGAGGACACGACACGCTGTCCGTGTACTGTGCACTGCGTCCTGCATCACGGGGTCTATTTCTCCCAACACAGGACACGTGGACATACCAAATTTTGTGTGAGTGTTGGGGAAGTGACTGCCACCATGCTCCAAAAATTTGGGAACATATCATTTTGTGTGCGAGGAGAAATCCTCCCCGTACTGGTCGTACGGGACACGCGCGAGCTGTCGATTTCGCGCTGGAACGCATCTGATACGCTCTAATTACATTGATACGACACAACCCTGACTCAGTGCAGACACTTGGACACGTACCCGTATACCTGGCAAACCCCTAGACACGACTACGAGACTCTAGGACACTTGTGTCATGTCCTATACGTGTTTGAACGCGTGCACGAGACTGTTCTCATGCACTGTGCGTGTATTGTTTGTTCTCTATTTTGAATTTAGTTTAAATGTTTTAATTGGTGATTTTAATGGTTAATTTGATCCTAATTATGATGTATTATTTATGTTAGATTAGTTTACATGATTGGTTAAGTTTTTTATGTGGGATTTAATCGAATTTGGGTCAAATGCATGGACTGTTATACCAGTTACTGATACGCTGTTTCCTTCTAATTCCTCATCATTTAATCCCTGTTTAATCCTATTTAGATGATTTTTTAAATTGCTATGTTGATTCCTACATATGCATTAGTTCCTGCTAGTTTGGTTTTTCATTTTAGATTAGGTTATTTTCACAAGAAATAGAATTTGAACATTTGAAATGGGGTTCGAAGGGTGGACTGATACACAGTTTCCTTATTTTGATTCTGAGTTAATGTATACCATTTTCTACTGTTGTAATGGTCAATTATTGTTCATTTGTTAATATGTAGCATGATTACATGCCTGAGATGATACTGCAATGAGGGGTTATGAATTGTGGCTATTGGGTTTCGAATTTAGGTTTTGGGTTGAACTGAGTTATAAAACCTCCTCTATGAACATTGTAATACCTGATTTTATTTCCTATTCTAAAAACAGAAATCCTTGAGACTAATCTCAGTTTTTCTGAGATTTCACCCACTACATGCTTTGGTTTTCTGTCAATTAATTTCCTGAGAACATACTGTTTTGGCTGTCACATTCATTGCTATTTTCTGAAAATTCACACACACAAACATCCTATTTAACACACATTTATCACACATACAAGCAACCACAATCCTGAAAACTGCTATATTCCTATTACCTATAGCAGTCTAGGTTGACCCCTCCCCCCCCCATTCTCTGTTTTTCCTAAACACATGCCCACACACACACAGGTAGCATATCATACACACAAAACCTGAGATTTACACACTGATTTTGGTACACAGGGTTAATGTTGCACTGTTTTCCAGACTAATACCCCATTGACACACACACAAAAAATTGATTTTTAGCACCTATACACACACTTGACTGTAAACATATAGATTACATGTACACACACACACTCATGAACTTACACCATATCACCCACACACACATGAGAACTCTAATGACACTAACACCCACTGTTCCTATTTTGCTACACACACTGTCATGTAGGTTCCTAAATCTAAGATAGTTCACTGTCACATAATATACCCTCTACACAAACACACACTTATCAACACCATGCCACATTCCTCATTGACACCCTATTTTTCCTATACACACTCACACAATATGAGGACAGCCCCATATTCATGTACCTCACTATCCTCTATTACCCCCACACACTATATCACATAATACACTCTAGAGCCACTTGACACATTACACTACAATTATATTAGGTTCTTTTCTTGAGATTTCTATCACACACACACACATGTACACAAACATCCTCACATGTAACCTCCCCCTATCACCCTAGGTATATATATATGTGTATATATATATATATGTAGCCTATATGTGCATATGTGTGTTATTATATAAAATTATGTTAATATTAATATATGTATATGTGTGAAAGTGTGTAATAGACTATGTGATTAGCCTAGGCATATAGCCTATGGCTCATAAACCTGTGTTTATGGCTTGAATGCCAGTGTAGGAGTGTGGTTGGCTTGTATAGCCTAGAAATTGGCTGTGCTTGCTAGTCTAGGCATGGTTAGGCCTAGCGAGCCTTGACTAGACTAGGATTGACCTAGTTTGACTATTGTAGTTGACTTGGGTCGATCCAGAGTTGACCAAGTTTGACTTGGACCTAGTTTGACCTAGACAGTTGACCAGATTTGACTTAGAGTTGACTTTGACCTATATTGGTCTAGAAATTATGTAGATTGCATCATAAACATCATTTACCTTGTTTTAAACATACTATTACCTGTACTGCTCTATTTAGGACATTGTGACTCCGGTGCAGACATCTGATATTATACTACTCTTTTCGGAGTATCAGGCGAGTACATTCTCTGATAGTTCTCTTATTTATTTGCCAGTTACTGTATTTCAGTTCTATTTAGTTTTATGTGATTCTCTGTTACCACACGTATAGATATTTCTGGATTCATGTATGCGACACACTCACCATATTATTTGGTCTCTATTACTGGAATCACTGGAATCATTCCGGAATCTATTACTGGAATCATCATATTTTGGCTGGACTCATCTCGATTCTCGTGTCGAATTATGGATTCATTTGTTTTGCGGGGCGGAGAAATATTGAGTAAGACATGTAGACATACCCCAAATCTGGAATCTCCAACTGGAATCTACTGGAAGCATAGCCATCTCTCGCCTGATCAGTGAGAGATGTGCCTGATTACCTACAGCCGTTTATATGTCGATCTCGGTATTTTAAAACACACTGTTAGAATAGTTGGACTCACCTGGATTCTTGATCACTACCTAGAATCATCTGGTACTGGATTCATATTATTTTAGATTCATCCCGTACTGGATTTATAATAGTTTTACACTTGTTTTGCAATTACTTTCTGGACGTATTTTGTTACCTTAGTTCAGCTAGATTTATTTTACAGTCTTCATTGCCATCATTCTTCTCTTGTTTTAGTTACTTACTTTCCTTGTATCTTATCTGTTCTCCATAACATCACCTGTATATAAACTTCCATATTCATCAATAAAACTGTCTATAACTGCTTTATAGTTATCTGTCATTACTTGGGTTTTCTTGATGAGTTGTACTCGTTCCTGTCCTGACTAGACCTGTTGAAAATTTTACAGATGATTGCCCTGAGGACACTTGCCTATATATTATGCACCCGGAGACAGGATGGCTACCTTTGGCCCCGACACTCAGGAGTGATCGGGATTTAGTTTAGTAGACTAGCATATGTTTTTCTATGTTTAACTTGTTGTAGTGGATTGAGACTTGTGTAGTATTTGAGATTGTTGAGAGTTGTTATTTTAGTAGTTGTCTTCTATTCTTAGCTATTTCTTCTGTGTTATCTTATCGTGCTTAGACTGTGATTGAGTTACGATATCTTATACTTGTCCTCCGTTCGGAGTTGATCATGATGAGTACATTATTCATTGCGTGAGTTGTTTGTTAGATAGTGACCTAGAACAATGTTCTACCGCCGACAATGTGGCGTAGGCTGGGCGTTGTTACGTGCTCGTACCCTTACAGTGGGTGCGGGTCGTGACACATTTTTATTGGTGGCCCACGCAGGTCGAGAGTCGTATCAGTACGATATCGTGGTAGTACAGCGACTTAGTTGTACTGCTGCGAGCCTGCGATAGGATTGAGAGATAGGCTTTAACGGAGAGGTACTCAATCACAGTTAGGACTACTTGAGATGATTCCTGGGATGATCCTTGAGAATCTTATTATAAACTATCTCAAAATTTGATTCTGACATTATCTGTCTATCTTCCTTGTTCATCGTTGAATTAGATTCTTGGTATTCATTATTGACTTGACTTTCTACCAAGATAACATTATGGGCTAGGTTGCCTCAGTCATGGAATCTAGAGTCTTCTACAGCCATATCAGCTGGTTGGGCGATGAGATAGAGTTTGATTTTGGATATATTTCTCGGGTGTGGGAATTTAAAGTTTTCACAGCCAAGCTAGCGGCAATGCAAAAATTTTAAATACCATGATTCTAGAGGTATGTACATTAGTTGTGGACTCTATGGATTATCGCAGCCATACTTACTGGTGTGACAAGGATTCTGTAACATGGTTCTGGATAGACGGGTATGATTATCAAATTGCAGAATAGATACCATATAGATGGTGCCCTAGTATAATTGAGTAGAATATCAGGGTGGATATTACTCGAGTGTCATGGATTAGATAGAGGAAGCTAGGCCACCTGTAGTGCAGCACCGTGCCCCGCACCATCAGAGGGATACACCCCAGAGGGGCAGGGCTTTTGCGCTGACAGTCGAGTAGACCGACGCTACGGGTGACGGGTTAACAGGTTTGTCCTTCATGTTCTTCTTTCCATCTTGTTGTGTGATTCCATTAGTACCTGCCAGAATATAGTTGTGATTGCTAGATAGTATAGCTACCCTGTTCGAGACTGTGAAATCATGACCAGTATGATTGTGTTGCTTCGACTTTGATTGATTGGGGGTTTGACCTAGTAGGGGTGCGATCAACTTAATTTCGAGGACAAAATTTTTCTAAGGTGAGTAGGATTGTAACACCCAGTTTTCCAGATGAGGATAATTTTGAAATTTTATAATTATTAATTATTGATATTTGATTCATATTATGATTTTTAGCGATTTTTAATAATTTTTAAACTATTTAAAAACTGGTTTAAGTCATGACTTATGATTTTGATGTGTTGCTAGTGAAACCCTAGAGACTGCATGACCTAGAGCCTAACCAAGTCATTAGAATGATTAATTATCATTTTTAGCCTAGGGATAATTTGGTCATTTTGACTTATTTGAATTATTTGGTGATTTGTTGAATTGGTGAATTCTAGTTTGACTTTGACTTGTTGAGACCTAGTGAACTAGCTTAGAACCTAACCCTAGCTATGGTAACCCTAGTCTAACTTGAGTTAAGCTATTTTAGTCATTAGAGAATAGTTTTAGAATGAGGGGATTTGGTTTAGTGAATTTAAGTCATGGCTTGTGGTTTCATGAAATGACTTATGGCTTAATCATTTAATTGATCATGACTTAAGCCCATGGGCCATTTAGTGAACCCTAACCCTAATTTTTGAGTTTATGACCAGCCACATAGGGATCCCCACCCTATATAAACACTTGTTCATTAGGGCTTGCCTCTTTTTATCATTCCAACACTTGGAGAAAAGAAAGGTAAGTTTCCTCCTTCCAAAAATTTCTATTTTATTCATTTGATCTCCTTTTTCATCCTAGTCTTTTGCATTGGGTTCTAATTTTAGTTTATGGACTGTTGGTGGAGAGCTATTTCAGTTTTGGGCTCATTTGGGGCATTTGGCCATCAAGAGGAACACCCCCCATTTGGAGCTTTTCTATACAATTTGTACATATAGGTAAAACCCTTTAAATTGTATTATTTTTGTGATTTCTTTGCATGATGGTTTAGAAATAGGTGTCCCCTAATTTCTAGAGGAATTTCGTGTCATTTGCATTAGGTTACGTGTCCGTATCGGACACGTATCGAACCTAATAGCTAGGTGTTCGACGAAATGCCCGAACCGATTCGATTTGCAAATTTTGCAAATCTATTTGAATAGAATCCTAGATCTATGGGTTGCTTATTGATTTCTGTGTTTTCTTCCGGATTTTTGAGTCGTGTCGTGTCCACACGAGGACACGAACACGCTGTCCGTGCACTGTGCACTGTGTCCTGCATCACGGGGTCTATTTCTTCCGATACAGGACACGTGGGACACACCAAATTTTGCGTGAGTGTTGGGGCAGTGACTGCCACCATGCTTCCAAAATTTGGAAGCATATCGTTTTGTGTGTGAGGAGAAATCCTTCTCGTACTGGTCGCACGGGACACGCACGAGCTGTCGATTTCGCGCTGGAACGCATCTGATACGCTCTAATTGCATTGATACGACACAAACCTGACTCAGTACAGACACTTGGACACGTCCCCGTATACCTGGCAAACCCCTAGACACGACCACGAGACTCTAGGACACTTGTGTCGTGTCCTATACGTGTTTGAACGCGTGCACGAGACTGTCCTCATGCACTGTGCGTGTATTATTTGTTCTCTGTTTTGAATTCAGTTTAAATGTTTTAATTGGTGATTTTAATGGTTAATTTGATCCTAATTATGATGTATTATTTATGTTAGATTAGTTTACATGATTGGTTAAGTTTTTTATGTGGGATTTAATCGAATTTGGGTCAAATGCATGGACTGTTATACCAGTTACTGATACGTTGTTTCCTTCTAATTCCTCACCATTTAATCCTATTTAGATGATGTTTTAAATTGCCATGTTGATTCCTACATATGCATTAGTTCCTGCTAGTTTGGTTTTTCATTTTAGATTAGGTTATTTTCACAAGAAATGGAATTTGAACATTTGAAATGGGGTTCGAAGGGTGGACTGATACACAGTTTCCTCCATATTTTGATTCTGAGTTAATGTATACCATTTTCTACTGTTGTAATAGTCAATTATTATTCATTTGTTAATATGTAGCATGATTACATGCCTGAGATGAAGCTGCAATGAGGGGTTATGAAATGTGGCTATTGGGTTTCGAATTTAGGTTTTGGGTTGAACTGAGTTATAAAACCTCCTCTATGAACATTGTAATACCTGATTTTATTTCCTATTCTAAAAACAGAAATCCCTGAGACTAATCTCAGTTTTCCTGAGATTTCACCCACTACATGCTTTGGTTTTCTGTCAATTAATTTCCTGAGAACACACTGTTTTGGCTGTCACATTCATTGCTATTTTCTGAAAATTCACACACACAAACATCCTATTTAACACACATTTATCACACATTCAAACAACCACAATCCTGAAAACTGCGATATTCCTATTACCTATAGCAGTCTAGGTTGACCCCCCCCCCCCCCCCATTCTCTGTTTTTCCTAAACACATACCCACACATGCCTACACACACACAGGTAGCATATCACACACACAAAACCTGAGATTTACACACTGATTTTGGTACATAGGGTCAATGTTGCATTGTTTTCCAGACTAATACCCTATTGACACACACACACAAAAAACTGATTTTTAGCACCTATACACACACTTGGCTGTGAACATATAGATTACATGTACACACACACACTCATGAACTTACACCATATCACCCACACACACCTGAGAACTCTAATGACACTAACACCCACTGTTCCTATTTTGCTACACACACTGTCATGTAGGTTCCTAAATCTAAGATAGTTTACTGTCACATAATATACCCTCTACACAAACACACACTTATCTACACCATGCCACATTCCTCATTGACACCCTATTTTTCCTATACACACTCACACAATATGAGGACAGTCCCATATTCATGTACCTCATTGTCCTCTATTACACCCACACACTATATCACATAATACACTCTAGAGCCACTTGACACATTACACTACACATTATATTAGGTTCTTTTCTTGAGATTTCTATCACACACACACACATCTACACAAACATCCTCACATGTAACCTCCCCCTATCACCCTAGGTATATATATGTGTATATATATATGTAGCCTATATGTGCATATATGTGTTATTATATAAAATTAGATTAATATTAATATATGTATATGTGTGAAAGTGTGTAATGGACTATGTGATTAGCCTAGGCATATAGCCTATGGCTCATAAACTTGTGTTTATGGCTTGAATGCCAGTGTAGGAGTGTGGTTGGCTTGTATAGCCTAGAAATTGGGTGTGCTTGTTAGTCTAGGCTTGGTTAGGCCTAGCGAGACTTGACTAGACTAGGATTGACCTAGTTGGACTATTGTAGTTGACTTGGGTCAACCCAGAGTTGACCAAGTTTGACTTGGACCTAGTTTGACCTAGACAGTTGACCAGATTTGACTTAGAGTTGACTTTGACCTAGATTGGTCTAGAAATCATGTAGATTACATCATAAACATCATTTACCTTATTTTAAACACATTATAACCTGTACTGCTCTATTTAGGACATTGTGACTCCGGTGCAGACATCTGACATTATACTACTCTTTTTAGAGTATCAGGCGAGTACATTCTCTGATAGTTCTCTCATTTATTACCCAGTTACTGTATTTCAGTTCTATTTAGTTTTATGTGATTCTCTGATACCATACGTATGGATATTTCTAGATTCATGTATGCGACACACTCACCATATTATCTGGCCTCTATTACTGGAATTACTGGAATCATTCCGGAATCTATTACTGGAATTGTCATATTTTCGCTAGAGTTATCTCGATTCTCGTGTCGAAGCCTGGATTCATTTGTTTTGCGGGGCGGGAAAATATTGAGTAAGATATGTAGACATACCCTAAATTTGGAATCTCCAACTGGAATCTACTGGAAGCATAGCCATCCCTCGCCTGATCAGTGAGAGATGTGCCTGATTACCTACAGCCGTTTACATGTCGATCTCGGTATTTTAAAACACACTGTTAGAATAGCTGGACTCACTGGATTCTTGATCACTACCTAGAATCATCTGGTACTGGATTCATATTATTTTAGATTCATTCCGTACTGGATTTATAATAGTTTTACACTTGTTTTGCAATTACTTTCTGGACTTATTATGTTATCTTAGTTCAGCTAGATTTATTTTACAGTCTTCATTGCCATCATTCTTCTCTTGTTTTAGTTACTTACTTTCCTTGTATCTTATCTGTTCTCTATATCATCACCTGTATATAAACTGCCATATTCATCAATAAAACTGTCTATAACTGCTTTATAGTTCTCCGTCATTACTTGGGTTTTCTTGATGAGTTGTACTCGTTCCTGTCCTGACTGGACCTGTTGAAAATTTTATAGATGATTGCCCTGAGGACACTTGCCTACATATTATGGACCCGGAGACAGGATGGCTACATTTGGCCCCGACACTCAGGAATGATCGGGATTTAGTTTAGTAGACTAGCATATATTTTTCTATGTTAAACTTGTTGTAGTGGATTGAGACTTGTGTTGTATTTGAGATTGTTGAGAGTTGTTATTTTAGTAGTTGTCTTCTATTCTTAGCTATTTCTTCTGTGTTATCTTATCGTACTTAGACTGTGATTGAGTTACGATATGTTATACTTGTCCTTCGTTCGGAGTTGATCATGATAAGTACATTATTCATTGCGTGAGTTGTTGGTTAGATAGTGACCTAGAACAGCGTTCTACCATCGATACTGCGGCATAGGCTGGACATTGTTACGCGCTCGTACCCTTACAGTGGGTGCGGGTCGTGACACGAGTATACGAGAATGTCGTCGAGGAACACAATGACAAAATGATCTAAGTATGGCATAAAGATGTGGTTCATCAAATCCATAAATATTGCTGGAGCATTGGTCAAACCGAACGGCATAACTAGGAATTCGTAATGCCCATACTTCGACCTGAATGCTATCTTGGGAATATCCTCTTCTCGAACTCTAACTTGATGATATCCTGACCGAAGATCTATCTTGGAGAAAACTCTTGCTCTGCTCATTGATCAAACAAATCATCGATTCTTGGTAATAGGTACTTGTTCTTTACTGTCGCCGCGTTGAGCTTTCTGTAGTCAATGCACAACCTTGATGACCCATCCTTCTTCCCTACAAGTACCACTGGTGCTGTCCATGGTGATTCGCTGTCTCGGATAAACTTCTTCGCCTTCAATTCTTCTACGTGCTGATACACCTTGGCCTGCTCGAAATCTGCCATTCTGTAAACCCGATTTGATATCGGTTGAGTTCCAGGTGCCGATACTATACTGAACTCAATGTCCCTAGTTGGGGGTAAACCCGAAAGTTCTTCGGGAAATACATCAATGAACTCTTCAACTACCTTCGAAACTTGAACTTCTTCCATAGCCGCTGCTATTCCTTCTTCTTCTTGTTGGGTTGCCACTGATCTGACTAGGGTAAACCGCTCCATGCCTGGAATATTAAAAGATACACTCCCTCTACTGCAATCTATTGTGGCACAACTGTCTTTTAGCCAGTCCATGCCTAAGATGATGTCAAAATTTTTCATAGAAAATTCTATCAACCTGGCGGGTAAAGAACGCCCGCACACTACAACACTACATGCTAGGATAACTCTACTAACTCCTACGAGCCCATTACCAGTGAGTATATTCAACCTCCCTGGCAATGCCTCGAATTCTATTCCTAGTCGTGTCGTAAATTGTGCAGATATAAACGAATGTGATGCTCCCGAATCAAACAATGCTACTGCGGGATATGAGGCAACGAGAATATTACCTGTCATAACATCTTCCGATGCCAATATCTCCTCCAAGGACAGATTGAATGCCTACCCTCGACCTCCTTGTTGGTTTCCATGCTGCGGCCTAGCCTGGTACTGCTGCTGGCCCCTGTCCTGGTGATGCTGGGGTGGTCTTTGTTGTTGCTGCTGCGTCGGCGGCCCCTGCTGCCGAAACATCTGAGCCTGTGACACCAACGGATGTTGTGCCAACGGTCTCACTGCCACTGCTGGTCCTCGATACTGGCCTGCCCCTGGTGCTGGCAGAGCAGAAAATTGTTGTACTGGTCCTCCTGACCTCGAATTCATAGGACAGGTGGAAATCCGGTGATCTGGACTTCCACATATCAAACATTGTCCGTTCAATGTCCGACACACATCTCCAGTGTGTCCTACCTTTCCACAATAAGTGTAGCCCACTGGAGGGTGCTGGTTCTTCCTCTATTGTTGTTGTTGCCTTGCTGGTGGTGCTGGCCTTCGTATCGCTACATCGTGAACGTGAATGCCAGAAGATGGTGTGACTCGGGGCGCTAGTCCCCCTCCTCCCTCAATCTGATTGTGAAGATCTCTTCTGACCTCCAGTTCTCGCTGCGATTCTCTGGATGGTGATCTCTGTAGTGCCCATCCCGTTCAGTCAATCGAAGGAATCGAAACGCCGACGGCGTTCGGACTTAGCCTTGCAACGGCGACTCGAAGACATTGCTCGGTCGAGGCGACCGCTCGCTCAGGTGGGGTAGTTTCGGTAAACTTGCCTCATTTTAGCCTTCACATAATAAATTGCATGTTTTCAACTTGCATAAGTAGGCTTGATAATAAAATAGACAAATTTATATAGCTAAAGAAAATAATCCCGACGGGTCGAATTGAGTTAGAATATGGAAAGGTCCAACGGTCGGCTTAGAGTTGGTACACGGCGTGCTTCAAAAATGACACTCGGTCCTTCATCCCGTGGCTTGGGAGAAGGAAAGTTGGTTGAGTAGGCGAAGTTATGATCATAGCCTAAGTCATAGGCGTCGCCCGCATGAATGCTTCATAAAGCATGCACGGTCCCTCCTCTAAGGCTTGGCATAGCCTTGGCTTGCCCACGAGTTAAGTCACGTTGAGCGGCTTGTGACTTATGTCTAGGCACCCGATGACTTGGTCGTTCGAAGTCGAATACGTGCACGGCACGATCCATTAAGGCAAAGCTTGACGCAGCCTTTGCTCGTCAAGTTGTTACGAAGTTAAGTTAGGCAAAGTTATGCCGGTCGACCTAAGATATTATAAGTACCGTCCCGCGCTTTCACGGTTTATCAAAGTTAAGTAGTCCTACGGTCTCAAGGCCCATCGGCTTGGGCAGAAGTGTCGCATAGAGCACGATGGGCCTAAGGCACGATGCGCGGACTTAGTGTTTAAGGAAATGACCACACTTGATTCAAGTGAGTTTAGAAAAGGGGCTATCAAATGCGCATTCCTAAGTTGAGTAAAAAGGATATGGCATCAAGGGAGAAGGCTCGAGACCGTGGGTCGTCGAGGGACCTCAAGGATAGAAGTCTTGAACATGGTTTTGAAAGAGAGAGTAACATTAAAAGAAGGATGACTGTGTGAGACATCAGTTTGAGTCGAGTCTTGCATGCTCATGGACAATTTGTCGACAAGGGCGATGTTTCATCGAGTGGCAACCCTGGGCCATGGGACCGACTCGGCCTAGGAGGAAACAGGGTATAGTGGTGCATAAGGTTTTAGCACAGGGTTAAAGCGGGGGCTTACAATGGATGCTAGCTATTTGCGTTAGAAAGTCCCCGATTTAACAAAAAGCTATACGTCTCAGGATAGCTTGTTATGCTAGAGGCCAAGTTCATATAGATGTCGACAAAATAGCGGCTATCCGCGTGTATGCCTTTGGATTGAGTTGAGTTAAATGTGTGTACAGTTAGAACACAAAGAATGTTGGGCCTAAGATTTGGCATCAACATAGGCGTCGTGCTTCGACACGAGTTGTAGCGTCGAGTCTTAAGATGTTGGCATAGAGCTGCACAAGTTGGATTGAGTCGTCTCGGATTTAAGTCAGGAAATCGCCGCAAGGCAAGTTGGTTAAGTGACACTAAGTTCACGAGTCTCGATTGGGTCAGTTGGTAATCAAAGTAGCAAGGGCCACTAGGCGGCAAGGGCTACGAGACGGCGATATGGTTAAGTCTCATTGAATTGTAAGGCACGGCCTCAGTAAGGGTTTGTAGCACGGTCACACAGAAATGGAGCCTCATCGCGTAGTTGCATCTCTGATTTTGGCCGAAAGGCAAGCACGACTTGATAGGTTAACGTTGTCGGCACGAGAAGGGTCTGGAGGTAAGGTATGAGTTAACATTGTTGTTGCAAGCACGAAATGGTCTAGAGACACAAAATAGGCCAAGGCGTCTGTCCTAAAACTGATCCTAAGGCAAGAGTAGAAAGACAATACAAAAAGGACTAAGTTGCACAAAGTAAATCAAACGTGTCAGTTTTGTATGGGTGGGCGAGGAGCTCATTCCACCAGTACAGTTGAGGACTGACACCTACATAGTCTTCATGTGCAGGCACAGGTAGAAACTCGTGGCACGGAGCTCACTTGAATGCGTCGAGGCACGAAGTTCCTTGGCGATTCGAAGCGTACGGCCGCATGGAGTCCAGACTTATACGGGACATAATGTGTGGACGTCGCCTTCCAAAGCGTCCACTGGCTCAAGACATGTATTGAGAGATGAGAGAGAGCTGAGTGATTTGTAATGTGAGATTAGTGAGCTTGAGAGACTTGTAATCATGGCCTTGTGCCCCATTGTAACCTTTGTTTCAATATCAATAAAGAGCTTCTTTTGAATAACTTGTGTTTTGTTCTAATTTTCGCTGCTATTATTCAACGTCTCTGCATGGGACTTCTGTGCAACGACCCCGTCGCAGCCGCTGAAATTGGCCGTTATGGAACCCGCCTTGCATAAGCGCAATCTAGGCTCGTGCGGCATCATGCCTTAGCGAGGACAATCGCTCCTACGGGAGAGGGACGTGATAATCTCATGTCTCCGGGTTGCCGTCAGTACCCCATCGAAAGTCTGGTAGTTGTTCCCCTCTATCAATTGCAAGAGTTCAAGATGAAACCCTTGCTGATACCTCATAGCCCTTTGGCTCTCCGTTGCTACCATCTCTGGGGCGAACCTACTCAATCTGCAAAACTCTGCTGCAAAAGTATCCACTTTCTTGCCAGCCTGCTTGAGGTTGATAAACTTCTGTTGTAGCTCAAACTGTGCCACCAATCTATAGTACCATATTGAATCTTGCGGTAAAATCATCCCAAGCAACAGGACGTCCGACGCCCACTTCTTCTGATTCCCACCAATCACGTGCGAGGTCCTGAAGTAACAGCTTCACTAGATCCACACGTTCTTCTGTCGGAACCTTAGCCACTGTCAGAATAGCCTCAATGTCCTTAAGCCATACATCTGCTGAAATGGCATCTTCCGTGCCTTCGAAACGATGGGGGTTACAAAATCTGGTTGAGGCTCCTAAATTTGTCCTCATTCCTCTTTCCAAAGTCGTTTGTAATCCTTGGTTGAGTAGTACATTCTGCTCTTGCAACTGAGCGTGCATGCGTTGCTGGGCCAACATCTAATGTTGCTAAGTAACCATCATCCCTCTCACGATCTCCAGAAGGGCTGGTGTGTCCACTTCCACAGGAGTAGGTGGAACTATTGGTGGTGTTGGAACCTCCGGATATTGCGGTCCAGCTGCTGGTTCCACTATCACTTCTTCTTGAA